>JASPKZ010007741.1:210000-437823 GCA_030220185.1 Diploptera punctata
TTCGTTACTTCAAAACGAAACTCGGTACATAGAATTGCATTATTTATGTAAAGAACAAAATTTACAAAACCATGATCGTTGTTTACACCTTGCGTTTAAAATCTACAAAAATAAGCCAGTTCATAATTTCAGAATCCCAATCACCAGTTTATGGACTGCACAATATCTATTAAAATATTTGCACAGTTGAGTATACACAAAAATAATGTTGTATCACTATTTTTCTCTAAATTTGATTTTACATGTAATATTCAGTTCTGGAAAAAGAGAAGAGTAGAACATTATTGTCACCGGATATTCAACTTTACCAGTAAAAGCGCTATGTTTCTGTATTGTTGAAATTGTCAACATGTCCTGCAGAGCAACAACCTTTTTAAACAAATAACTGAATATCCTACTTGGAGAGAAGTAAAGGAATAGAGGAATTCCAGACGGTACATTCTGTTGGCAGACAGAAAATATCCAGTAACGTTTCGCACAGTCAACCACAGATGGCAGTACTCGCAGTGCATTTTGCTAGCGGGCTCCAAACAACCTACCGTGTAAAACTCATTAGCAAACGTTCTTTTTCCCTCTCTCTCACCCACAGCATTTTTTTTTTCAACTTTCGCTACAATACAAACATCATCATATATCTATTTCATGGAAAATTCTTAAGTATTTTCTACAGAGAAAGTCTTGTTTTTCTAATTTCTTTCTTTCTTTCTCGTTTCCTTTCATTTACACTGTTCTTCCTTTTTGTTTTACCTTCGTTAACCTTTTTATCTTATCACACATACAAACACAAGACAGGACACACCCAGACCCAAGGTGGAGATTTTAACCCTTAAATTCGTAATGTATCCTTTTGGATACATCAGTTGGTTCAGTTAATTTAATATTTTAAATAAATCAAAAGTAAACGAACAAAAATATACCACTTAAATGTGTGTCTAATTATACAATATACCTAATAATAACAGTTATACAAGATTCCGTTTTCATTGCGGTCCGCCACATTCAAATAACTAATAGAAGAAATTTGTGTTTTGCCAATTTAAGGGTTAAATCCCCTACCCCACCGGGAATCGAATCCGGGTCGCCGGAGTGGAAGGTAGGGGCTCCACCGACTACGCCACGGCGACGGACAACATTGTTAACCCATTCGCCTCAAAAGACAAGGTAGACATGCCGGCAGTTAAATGGCCTTCAACTCTCGGAAGACGAGGTACACTCGCTTAACTCTGCTGTTATATATTCTGGAATATTTTGTAAATCTCCTGGTAGAGTAATGTTTTGTTAACATTTCTGAATAGTAGAGGAATGTGTTTTGGCAATCACCCTTATTGTGATTTCAAGTACCGTTATATTTTGTTTGTTTCTAATGTCTGAAAATATATAATATTATTTACGGTAACTTAAATCCCGTTTCTGGGGAAAGAAGTGAGCATTTAAACCTGAAGCGAATGGGTTAGAGATGTATCTTTAGAACATTTTCAAGATTTATATTAGTGTATCGATTTCGGGTTTCATCGATATTTTCATGGTTTACCCTCTTGGCTGTTACGACAAAAGAAAAATTTAAAGCAACTTCCCACCTTCCTGTAGTTCTTCCTGCAGTACCCGTGTTCTCTCAAGGTTGTTTGAACTATAGATGTCATACATAACTAACTAATTAACTGACTAACTCACTGGCACTATCGAAGTCATAGGTTCAAGACGCGAATATAGGCTATCCATACATCCCTATATTGAGCTAATGTTTTCTAATCATTCCCTGTACATTCTACTTACCTCAAATTATAGTTAAAATAATTCTCCCACCTCATTCGTGATTTACCAACTGGTGTTTTCCCTCTGGTTTTCCTACAAGAACCTTCCATTTACGTCTATTCGGGCCACATGTCCTGCCCATTGCAATCTACGAGACGTAACTGTTCTTATTATATCTGTCTTCCTATAAAGACCATGTAGTTCACTGTTTCGTAGTCTTCTCCATTCACCTATATCCATCCCTCTTTGGTCCAAAAATTTTCCTATGAACTTTATTTTCAAATACTCGTAATCTCCTTTTCTCCCTTAAAGTAAGAGTCTATGTTTTACATCTATATAATATAACTGGTAGAATAATAGTTTTATATATTTTCAGTTTAACGTTTTTTGAAAGGAGTTTGGACGTCAAGCGACTCTATAATGCATAATTAGCACGTATTTCCAGAATTGAGGCTATGTTTAATTTCTTTGTGCATCTCATTCTTGTTTGTGATTATTGTTCTTAGGTATTTGAATTCAGCCACTTCCTCAAAATTTCCCTCATTTGTCATTAGCTGTCCATTTCAATTATATATTTCTATGTGTGACCATATATATAGTTGTATTGATATTTACTTCCAGTCCCAATTTTTTAGTGTTACTCAATAGTGTGTGCGTGTTACAAGCATTTTTGTTTATATTGTAATTCACTAGTATAATTACATAATCCATTGTAAAGAGTGGAATGTTAACATTAGAGCTTAAGGTAGTCTCACGCGTGCTTCATAAAGCAGATTGCAAGAGGAAAACAAAATTCCAACGCTTCGTATGGAAATACTGTATTTAGGGAATTGAGTCAATGCGTTTCGAACGTGGGAGATTTTTTCCAATGTGAGAGAGTTTCATTAAAAAAAAGATAGAAAGAGAAAAATGCGTTCCTATATGTTTGAATAGCAAGCTTCTTTTCATCTAGCAAACCGATAAAAATGTTGGGTTGAACGATGATGAACAATTTTCAAATACAATGCCGAACCAAATGTTTGGCAGCAAAATTTAATTTGTTTGTCGAGTTTGTATTTCCAAGCCCTGCATACACTTTGCTATAAACTTTACCAATAAACTTTAGCTATTGAGATATCTCGGTACTACATAAAAGCACATGTACAGCAGAAAATATTTAAATAAAAATTCAGTAGTAGTAATAGAGATAGTGTAAGGTACTGTATTAATATTTGTAGTATTTTCTTATTCTTCTTAAATATAATTTGTAGGATTTTCATCCTGTTTATTTTCAAAATCACTCCTCGCAGGAAGACGTATTGGATGTGCATGCACTGTCTATCCATGTCTTCGCTGGTCTTGCCCTTGTTCTTCTCCCGTCCATTGGTCTATCTTCTTTAGCTCTTTTTGCAAGTCGTTTTTCTTCCATTATTTGTATATGATCCTTCTAATATCTTCGTTTATCTATAATAAATTTGGTTATGTCTTGAATATGGCATTTGTCCCTAATATCTGTGTTGATCACGTTTCAATGAATTTTGTTTTACAACCAATTTCAGTCGTGTTTTACCTCGGTATTTATCAACTTAAGTTTATCATATTAAAGAAAGCTCCCTCTTTTTAATATTCTGAAGAGGTAAGAGAATTATTTTGCAGTGACTGTCTAAGAAATATATTAAATATGGAAATTTATATATTAAGATATAAGAATTCTAGAATGCACGTGGCTCCCAGATTGTATATATAGTTCACGGATGTGACCAGATACTGCTTGCGGGATATAATAGAAAAGCATTTGTAGCAATTGATTATACCACGATAAAAAGAAACCATTGTTAGCACTTTCTTAAACGTATTACGTCGCAGGTATTTACGTTCCAGAAAAATGTAATTGACATATTTACATCATACGACATCAGATATTAATTAATTACCTAATAATGCTCGTTGTAATATATAGTTTGGTGTGTTTCATTTTTCTCCACTAGTGTTCATTCTTACAATATTGTGATCCTATTTGGCAATAAATAATATGATCTGGTTGCAGTGGATGAACTAATGAAACATAATAAACATTTCTCATTTGTTTTGAAACATCGCCATTTACATTAAATATATCAATATTTTAAAATAACTATATTTAATTAATGATTTGTCAGTAAACAGCTTAATTTTATTCGTTAAATAGTCCGATCAAATGCCACTCTTGATTTCCAAATTCTGTACATACATTCACTCGTCACTTCGGGACTCGTGAATTTATCGGTATCTTGAAAATCACTCGTGGCATTACTTATGACTATTTATCTCATAGACCGATAATTTTGCCTCTTCCTGTTGATAAAATGGCCTCTTCCTGTTGAAAAAATTGTCTCTTTCAGCTCTTTCACTTCGTTGTGGCGTTTTTGTAACCACGCTACTACTACCATTTGTGGCTTTTATTAACCGCGTTACTACCACCATAAATCCGAGATTGGGTTTTGTTATTGCTGTCTCTATTAACGTGGATCTGATTTCCTGCAAGGTTATCAATCACCAAGTTGCTTGCCTTGGGCCCATAGAAGGCGGCAATTGATTCATCTTTCTCTCTCAGATATATTGACATAAATAGATAATGATTCTCAAATACATAGAGTGAGTGAAAATGATAATAATTGTCATTCCAGAAAGCTAAACAGCATAATAGCAAGGGAGCTGGACATAATTTCCTACGTGAGTGAATTTCCGTATAGGATTGAAAACAACTATGTGCACATCAATAAAGCAGCAGATAAATAAAAGATGACCTTTAATAGAAACAATTTGTCTGAATTTAAAACAAATTAACAAAGATACTTCGATCATTCATAGAAAAAACAAAATATAAACAAATAAATAACGATATTCTTACAATAGAAAAATCCACACCATACCTCACGCTACACTCATACTTGCGTCCGAATCAGGGACCACTTCTTCCCTGGTCTGCCGGACCAACTAAACCACGCCGCTTCTCGGCTTCAGACCAGCTTGTCCATTAGAGCTTCATTCGCATCGCGGACTGCATGCTGATTCAAACTTTGAATCTGCTCAAAGAACTGAACGATAACTGCTTGAATGATTGAATGATAACGTTCTGCTAGTGCACCACGTATATGAAGGTTCCGAGGTAGAGGGGAGATGCGCCGTAGACATTGCGCCGCAGGAAGGGTAAAGAGTAGAGAGAGGGGGTAAATACAAGGAGAAAGGGATATTGGCATAGGTCATAAATATTCCAGTCTAGGGAGGAGAACGACGTTACAATAATGAGCCGAAAAACACACTTTCGGTTCATCGTAATGAGAGATATCTCCTCAAATGAACTTCTTTGACAAAGATATGGATTCAACAAGGTACGATCAATATGATACAATAAGAAATTCCAAAAGAAAACAACTTCAAAAATAACAAAAAAGTGGTAGTTCTGTTGCTCTAAAAAAATATTAAATGTTGTATAATGTATCTGCAATATTGTTAATAGTTATCTCTCACACAATCATCTGTGATTTCCCATGCCAAAATATATTTAACAGTAAATATATGCTATTTAGAAATATACTGCCGGCTTAGAAATCGTCCGGAAGTAAGACCGGAATGCATAACCTCACATTTGGTAAATATAATTATTTTTAGCTTCTGATGTTGTATTATTCACTAAAAAGTCACTACAAATCCAACGCAAGGTTGAGTTTTTCATTAGAAAAACAGAACGTCTTGTTATACTAATGTTGATAATTTAACTCATGCTCTAAATGGTAGTCAATTACCAATCACGTTTCAATGAAGTTTGTTTTAGAACCAATGACAGTCGTACGCCTCTTTCTTTATCGATTTCTCTTTATTAGCTCCTGCTTTTGTGATAAAGAAAACTCCTCATTTTTAATATTCTGAACAGCTCAGAGCATTATTTTTATCCAATAAATGCATTGAATATAGCAAATAATGAACAGATTCCTTGATTTACTGAGTTGTTTTACTAAATAGATAAATTAATAACCTATAATGTTGATTGTGATATACAGTTTGATGTGTTTCATTATTTCTCCACTAGGGTGCATTCTTAAACTATTGCGATCCTATTTGACAATAAATAATATGATCAAGTTGCAGTGAATATACATAACCTTACGTTTTTTTATTTGTTTTCAAACATCACCATTTGCATTAAATATTTAAATATTTTACAATACAGATAACTATATTTAAATAGTGATTTTTAAGTAAATAACTTAATATTATTCGTTAAATAGTCCTAACAAATGTCACTCTTGATTTCCAATCATCTAGAAAAATTTGAAAATCACTCGTGACAATACTTATGATGATATAGTATTATTATTTATTTATTTAGCTCGGTGAAGTTAAGGCTATGTGTCTACCCTTCCAGCCACCAAGACAAACATATGTTTGTTACATCAGAATATAACAATCACAATGAACTCTAATATTAAATACTAAATAAAAATTTGATGAATAAGGTAATTTATAGAACATTAAGGCTGGGTTTCACCAACAAAGGTAACTGTATTACGCCAGTTTAAACTATGCATTATATATGGGGAAAACTGGCGTAATACAGTTACCTCTGTTGGTGAAACTGATCCTAAGATCGTTAAATCGTGGTATCAGACAAGAGTGTACTTTATCACCTTCCCTTTTTTTAATGTATATATAGACGAAGTTATGTTAAAGTGGCATATTGATTTAAATACACATTTTAAAATAAATAATGATTTGTCTGATACAATATTATTTACCGATGATCAAGTAGTGATTACCAGTTCAGGAGATGATCTACAAAGAGCTACTTTAATTTGGAAGAAAATGGCGCTCATTCGGTTGATCGTCCAATTATGGCGTCCTACTGAATATACGGAGGGTTGTTTCCAATCTCTGAGAACGATTTGCCAAGTGGATTGTGACGTTGGAGTGTGAGTCATCAGGACAGGAGCGTGCGAGGTGATCCAACCGGTCAGTGTGCTGCTTCTGTTAAACTCGCACGAGTGTGCACTCATAATGCCTATGGAGATAGACCCGTTTTGGGAAGGGTGCATTACTGCCCTTTCCGACGCTAATTACAGTTATTCCGCGATTATTGAGGCTTGCAGAAAACGTAATTGTGTGGTGTCAAAGTGTAGAATTAGCTCAGTGCTTAATAAAAAGGGAAAGGGTCGCTTGGGATTAATTCCAAAAGGAAAAAAATAACAGGCAAATCCACGACCTGCTACTACCCGCACCCCAGATGTAATCAGAAAGGTCAAGGCCCTTATCTCTGGTAGTAACCCTGCCACACAAAGAGTGATTGCAAACGGATTGGGAATATTCCTTAAAACTTTAAACACCATAATAAACAAAGATTTAAACATGGGGAAGCGCACGAAAGCAGGGTTCATAAATTGTTGCCACGTCATATTGCCGAACGCCGCACCAATAGCAGGAAACTCTATGAAAAGCACTTGGCAGGAGAAAAATGGAAATTTTGTGTCACACTTGATGAAGCATTTGTTTATCTAGGAGACTGCAACAAACCCCGGGCAATTTACTATAGAGAAAGGGGTGAAAAATTTTTCAAAAGTGGTATGCCGAATGCAGAGAAAGTTTCTCCAAGGGATTTATGGCCATCGCAGGATATTGCTACAATGAAAAACTGACCATTCGTAGAGTAGCTAAAAAGGCCAAAATCAACTCGCAGTACTACCAGGAAGAAGTTCTCACCCGAATTTACGGGACCGAAATCCCAGCTATCTATGGTACAGACAAAAACTAAGTCTGGATGCACCAAGACGAGGCCTCCAGTCATACTTTGGGTTCAACCCTGGCGCTCCTGGAGAGAATGGAGCAGGAAACTGGAATACATGCTATTCCATTCAGCAACATCCCAGTGAAGTCTCCTGATGCATCACTGATAGACTTCTGGGCCTTTGGACTCTTCAAAAGGGCACTGGGAAACAGGCGTCCTCGAACAATAGACGGTCTCTGGAAAGCGTGTAAAGAGGAGTGGGAACTTCTAGACATGGTTGTGCTTTGTAAGAGTCTTCTGCAGTGGAAACTCCGATGCTGAGCCATAGCTCGGGTGAAGGGCCATCAAATAGAGCATGATCGATGGTGGAGACACGGTCTTTCTTCAGGTAAAACTTAAAAACCATTTGTTATCAGAGATCAGAAACAACCCTCTGTATAGGCGTACAAATATGAGCTACAGAAGAAATTAATCATTCGGATAAAAAATACATACTTTGTATCAAACGGTCATGGTTTAAGAACATTTCGATAATATAAGTTCCTCTCAAAACTCTATATACTCGCGCATTCTTTTGTTGACCATGGTTGTTTTTTTAGAAACAAGTTCAAATTTTGGAATGGAGAGAACTTCTACTCCAATTAAAGAAGGCTTATCCATTCTATTAAGATATCACCGACATGTTTGACGTCTTAAAAGACCGAAGTATCGATTGTATATACAAGAAATTTATGATTTAATAATAATTAAGGCAAGCATGTGTACAAACTATTTTTCTTACTAGCTCTTCACCTCATTTCAAAACCACGAGTCGCCCTGTATTGTTAAGAGCTGAGATGGAAACAAGTGGATCTTTGAGTGCTTAAATGAGTGCATTCTGCACCTGAATCAGTTGCAATTACTGTTTCAATTGCATTTAATCTGTTGCACTGAACTACAACTATTGTATCCTTAACATTAGATGCAAATTCGATTCAATTTCTCACCTGTTTACATTTAGAGAATCAAATAAGGAGAAAACGCATTTAACAAGTACAACGTTTTCACTCCACAGAGCACAATATCATAGTTTCAGTTCAAACTAGTTTTCAGTAACACATGTTTAATTCCAATGGAAAACAATACAAATGCATTCATCATTAAATGTATCGTTTTATCTGTATTATATCGAGATCGACCCTGTGGCGTTGTGGGTAGTGTAGCTTCTACACGGCAGCAGGGTTCCCATTCGTGACCAAGTACATAGTTCTAAGTATGTGGGCACAGAGAACAGGTATTTAGTTTGAAACCAAAGCTTTTATGGAAGCAATTTCTTAAACAGGGACATACATTATTTGACGAGATACCAAAAAACTCAAATATTTAAATCAAGCAATGTAATAATAAAAATAATAATAATAATAATAATAATAATAATAATAATAAAGATGTATAAAGCATCAGGTTCAGATGAGATCCCAGCAGAACTGATAAAATCAGGGGGAGAAAAATTGATGGACAAGATACGTTGGTTGCTTAGTATGATTTGGGAAAAAGAAGCTCTTCCAGATGAATGGAAGGAATCAATTATCTTACCAATTTATAAGAAAGGAGATAAAACTGATTGCAACAACTACAGGGGCATCTCATTACTTTCAACTTCGTACAAAATTCTAACAAATATATTAGTAAGCAGACTTACTCCCTATATTGATGACATTCTAGGAGATCATCAATGTTGCATTTAGAAGAAACAGGTCTACAACAGATCAGATTTTTAGTATAAGACAGATTTTAGAAAAGAAATGGGAATATAATGGTACTGTACATCAACTATATGTAGACTTCAAAAAAGCATATGATTCAATTAAGAGGGAGAAGTTATATAGTATCCTGCTGGAGTTCGGAATTCCTAAAAAGTTAGTTAGACTTATACGAATGTGTCTAAATGGCTCAAAGAGTAGGGTGCGTGTAGGCAAACAGTTTTCAGACACTTTTGAAATCCAGAATGGGTTGAAGCAAGGACATGCACTATCTCCTCTACTATTTAATTTTGTACTAGAGCATGCCATTAAATCTTTAGAGAATGAGGAAGGATTACAACTGAATAAGCTGTTAGTTTATGCTGATGATGTAGTACTACTGGCCGACAGCGAGGAGATACTAAAGCCCAACACGCACACACTATTGAGTAACACTAAGAAATTGGGACTGGAAGTAAATATCAATAAAACTAAATATATGGTCACACGTAGAAATTCAGTATATAATGGAAATGGACAGCTAATGACAAATGAGGGAAATTTTGAGGAAGTGGGTGAATTCAAATACCTAGGAACAATAATCACAAATAGGAATGAGATGCACAAAGAAATTTAACATAGGCTCAATTCTGGAAATGCGTGCTATTATGCATTACAGAGACTTTTGATGTCCCAACTCCTTTCAAAAAACGTTAAGCTGAAAATATATAAAACTATTATTCTACCAGTTATATTATATGGGTGCGAAACATGGACTCTTACTTTAAGGGAGGAAAGGAGATTGCGAGTATTTGAGAATAAAGTTCTTAGGAAAATTTTTGGACCAAAGAGAGATGAACAGACAGGTGAATGGAGAAGGCTACATAACAATGAACTACATGGTCTTTATAGGAAGCCAGATATAATAAGAACAGTTAAGTCTCGTAGATTGCGATGGGCAGGACATGTTGCGCGTATGGGGAATGAAAGACGTGCATGGAAACTTCTTGTAGGAAAGCTAGAAGGAAAACGCCCAGTTGGTAGACCAAGAATGAGGTGGGAGAACAACATTAACTATGATTTGAGGGAAGTAGATTATACAGGGAATGATTGGAAAGCATTAGCTCAGGATAGGGATGTGTGGAGAGCTTATGTCCGCGCGGCCATGAACCTACGGGTTCGATAGTGCCAGTGAGTAAGAGTAAGTAATAATAATAATAATAATAATAATGCTTGGGAAAAGATCAGCACTGGAGTAAGACAGGGATGTGGACTTTCACCGGTGCTTTTCATTATATATATGAATAAATTAATAAACGAATGGAGGAAAACACAACGAGGTTATATACCCATCAATAGGAACCTCAAACTCGATGCTATTCTTTTTGCAGATGATTTAGCTCTTCTGGCACTTTCCGAAAATAATTTGCAACGATCAATTTATAATTTACAAAAAATAGCTGCCAAATTTAACATGGAAATATCAATTAACAAAACTAAAATTATGGCATTTCATGGGAAGGACCCCATACAAAGTAAAATCTGTCTCCAGAATAAAATTTTAGAGAGATCTAATCAATTTAAATATCTTGGATATTATCTCTCTATCTGGGATGAAAAGGATATCCCTGAAAAAATTACTAGTTATAATAAAAGTTTGGGAATTATTAATCAAGTTATGAAACCATCCCTTGTACAAAAAAAAAAACACCAGATTACGTTTATATAACACTTTGGCTAGACCTGTGTTGACCTATGGTAGTGAAGCATGGACACTAAAAAGACAACATGAAAGCAGAATAACGGCTTGTGAAATGAGATTCATGCGCAGAACAGCAGGTTATACCACATGGGATCGGAAAAGGAACACCACTATCTTAAAAGAATTGAAGACTACGCCAATTTTGTAATATATTAAACAGTACCAACTAAATTGGAAACACCATTTAGAAAAAATGACTTCAAATCGGATTCCCAAAGCTGTTTATAATTATATATCAAGAGGACGAAGATCACTGGGCCGTCCTATGAAACGCTGGAGGGAAAATTTTCTATAGGATCGTAACAGGCCTTGGCCTAATACTTGGAAGGAAGAAGAAGAAGATAATAATAATGATGATTATTATATTTATATATACATTTTAAATGTTTACATGTCTTTCAAAGCCTAAAGTTTTATTTTCTTTATCCACTCGTCTCTATACATCCACTCATTTTCCTCTAGTCCTCTTCTTCTCATTCCAGTTCTTATTTCTTGCATCCACGGGTTTGAAGGTCTTCCTTTCCTTCTTCTTCCAGGTGGACACCATTCCAGTGTTTTCCTGGGTAACCTTTCTTCTTGCATTCGTCGTACATGCCCATACTAATTTAATTGCTTCTATCTTATATAATCTACTATTGAATATCTAATATCCATCTATATCGTCTGACAGTATTTCTTATTTTCTCTAATTTAAAGCATCTTGTTGCTCTCCTCAAGAAATCCATTACCATCTAGATACGTGTTTGTTGAATTTACAAACTTCAGCTCGATACGCGACAGTACTTCTCACTATTGAATTATATTTTGTAACTTAAAATAATGATAATAATAATAATAATAAAAATAATAATAAATAATAATAATAATAATAATAATAAATAATAATATACCAATAAAACATATAGGCTAATGTTGATCTGTTTCGGTCTCAACTAAACAGGGTCTAAAAGTCGTTTTTGTGGACGTCCTGACCATCGTCGTCGTCGTCCTCGTGGGAGATACCAAAGAACTTAATTAGGAATCCTAGTTGGTGACATTCGGGATACATAATGCAGCCATCTGTCTCTGTAGGTTGATATATTTTCTTCTAAAGGTTGCATGTGGAGTCCCTTTAATGGGGGGTGAAATTTCTATTTTCTACATGTTTTGAGCTAGATACTTTCTTTTTCGTACGAACATTCAATATATGATACATGATGATGTGTTTAAGTTTCATTCCTGTGAGACATTTATTTTATGAGTTATTAAATATTATATGAAAAAAATAGCACACATTATAATTAAATGGGATCCACAATGACAGATAATTATTTGTTCAATGACTATTATTGTAACTTTTTTTTGTATTCATATGTAACATATGTTTGTCCTGTTTAATATGACTATTATTGTAATTTTTTTGTATTCATGTGTAACATATGTTTGTCCTGTTTAATATGACTATTATTGTATTTTTTTGTATTCATATGTAACATATGCTTGATCTGGTGAGTGGAAGAGAAGGCCACATGGCCTTAACTCCACCAGGCTAAATAAATCTATTCTATTCTATTCTACAATTGTTTAGTAAAATGTCTGTTTTTTTACAAGATCGCTGAAATATGTAGAAAAACATCATGCATTAGAATTCTTATAATGTGAATACAAAGGGGGGAAAAAGTTGTACCTCGTGCGTAGAATTACAAAAAGATAATAATTGCATGCATTTTATTTTTTATTTCTTAAAATACTACTTCAATCATGAAACCCATGCACTACGTCATTACTCATTGTTTTTAGGACATGCAGTAAAACGTTGAACCTCCTAGGACAAAATTTGTGATTGCCATTCAATTTTGAATGTACAAAAATGCAGTGAAAATAAAAGTGTGGAGTTTATAAAGATTTGCATGCAGTTTAAATACAAAATGTAACATACAGGCCTAATCAGCACATTAGGGCACTTAGAAGCGTCATAGGCCTCTGAAACGTTGCCAACATATACATTGGAGTACAGGCTATTTTTAGCACAACAGAAATGCCAATTTTGATCTCAAATGGTGAATTTTTCACCCATAACCCCCATTAAAATATCTTACTGCCTCTGATGGTTTCCCATAAAATACATGTAGCTCAATGTTATTATGACTGTCTTCTCCATTCGTCTCTCTCTTTCATCCATAAATTTTCATAGAAATATTTTATCTTATTATTTTAAAATTTATAGCAGGATTTTAATATCATAATAAATATGAAAGTTTAAGTTAATAATTTTATATTTTAAAATTCTTTTAATATTTAAATATAACTTAGATAAAGAAAAACATCTAAATAAATAATTGTTGTTCATTGTTGAATAAAAATGTCTCAGTAACAATTAAAGAAATTGTATTATATAACAGTCTTTCTAAATAATGCTTTTAAAATTGTGTTTTTAAGTCATTGTTGTCTGAAATATAAAGCTTTCTGTTATAACTGTAATAGGAACACCTGCTTTAACTTAATAGCCTAGTGTTAAATAAAAGTATACTAAATTCTGATTGGGTGTTAAAACAATTAACTTTTTGTTTTAACAAAACAAATTTAAACCTGGTATTTAATGGAGCATAAACCAATTATATTTAAACCTAACATCATGTGATGTAATAATGTTCTTTAAAATTATAACAGAATTACTCTAGTCATTCAGCATATAACTTTCGTCAAGGATAGAAGCAATAACAGCTCTCCTGATAAAAATGTGAATTTTAATACAAGAAGAATAGTTCATTCAAGAAAAGAAAAGAATTTAATTGTTAATTGACGGTGAAGAATAATAACACCTATATTTACTTGATCTGCTGGGAAATTAAATAGTAAATAAATTTACAAACTATTTCTACAAGAATCAGTTATTAGTGATTTTTAAAGTGTTTTCCTATCCTGTGTACCAATTTCGACCGTGAGAAGAGAATCCAGCTCTACCGAAAATTAAACCCAACCTGAACGAGTAATTCTTTTTTGGGACACTAATCCTTCAAAATGTTACTACAACATCGGGCATGAAGAGAGTTAGCTGTTTCAAAACATCGCCACAATATGGGAAAAGAATTACTTCTTCAAAATTGTCGCGACAACGAGGGGCATAATGAAGATCTTACTAAAATACTTCTTCAAATTGTAGATATTAATCTCTACGATGAGTCATAATTATTTTAAAATTAGCAATTTACGTATGAGCAATTCTGACAGAATGGCTTAAAATATAAAAAAAGGCGTATTCACTGTCTCGCACTACTCGCGGGGGGTCGTTCTCACCTTGTTTTCTTGTAATAAACACAACAGATGTTCACGTAAAATTTCATAATAACTTTATTCGGTTCACATAAACTTTCAGTCACACTTCGCTGACAAATTGCTTTACAGTTTTACTTGACTAACTAACTAACTAACTAACTCACTGGCACTATCGAACCCGTAGGTACATGGCCACGCGGATATAAACTCTCCATAGATCCCTATTCTGAACTAATATTTCCCAATCATTCCCTCATAATCTGCTTCCCTCAAATCATATTACAGTTTTACTTATCACAAAATTATTTCCAGTCACTAATGAATTCACTTGGCGCAATTTCTTCTGATCTTAGTTTACTGAATCGCTGTCAAAACATAACTATAGTCCGTTTTCTCAATTAACAGAATCTTCCCGCGCACATATTTGAAGGGATTAGGGGCGTGGGGTGAATTCTCTGCCTACTTGAAGGCCAGCGTCAGGTATAGGAAGGGTCGAAAATTCTTTCTTTCGAATGGTATTGTATAGTCCACAGACGAAGTGAATGAAAGCTCGGGACGAAGGGGGGGCACGGGGAATTGCAAGCGATACAATAGTATACTACCTGAGAATGAAGGAACACTCATGACGTATGAAATACCTACTGCTTTCATTCTCTTCGTCCTTGGACAATACACTTTTGTATTGCATTTAGTGATGAGTTGACGTATGAGTGAAGTATTTTTTTCAACGATGAGTGTTAATATATTTTAGAAACTTCGGCTAGTTGCTCCCACTCTCCGACTGGCCGTGCAGCAACCGTTTCTAAATATACGCGCGAAGATTCTCTTAATTGAACAAACGAAGTATAACTGCCTTCTGACCATAACAAAGCTTATGTAAAATTAAAATATAAAATTATGGAATATTCACCTGAAAGGTTACCTAATTATTATCTGTAGCGCTTTCGGGACTTGTCCCATCATCGGCAGGATTCAAAACTGGTGTTTCACTGAAGATTATGTAGTCCAGGGTTGGAAATTTCCCGACTAGTAGTCGAGAGTTTTCTAGTTTGGAAGCTTCGAGAATCGAAGCATCTGGACTCGGAGGGTAGATGTGTACAGAACCTTCCGGAAGACTAGATGCGTCCAACATTCTGCGCGGGTCTTTGAACCCCGAGCCAACAACTCCCGAATGTATTTCCGCCCATGTGAGAACACTCTCGTCAATACTCGCGAAATTCAAAAGTAGCTATTATAATCTACCTACAGTGACGTAACAACCCAATGTTGAATCTTAACTTCTCCTTTATTAGGAGTTACTAAAGCAACTTACTTAATTTACATTTATTTGTCCATGGATGTCATGAACGGTATGCAGTCAACAAACCGACTTACTGGGATATCTAGCACGCAAATAAGTTGTTACTAGGATACTCAGAACGGTAAATTTTGCTTAGAGATCTTTTTATTCAGGCGTAAGGATCTTTTACGTAGCTGAAAATCTTAAGACTCGGAACCCACGGCTTTAAAGTCCCTCCCGGAGAACTTCCTCCTCGGACTTTTCCATCCTAAAATATATATCTACCCGACCGGGTATAAACCTGAGACTCTCGGGACAAGAGGCAAGGAGCATAACCAATAGTCCATCATTGGTCACAATATTTTAAAAGCAAAATATACTATGAATTGGACGGTGTTATGCATCAATCAGCTATGCGCCATTATGCAATTTTCGAGAAATATACTATTAAAACTCAAGTCAATCCGCACTATTTATTGTAGCGCCAATCTACACACAACTGGATATTGCAAGTTATTTTCCTTGTTTGACAGTTATACATTAACAAATTATTAGCGAGAATATTTGGCGCTTAGCTGCACGATGCAAAATTCACATTAGAATTTACGAAGATCTGGTTTCATACCTGTTTGTTGAAACAAACAGAATATCTGATAGGATTGATAGCGTTTACAGTTTGTTTAAGATAAGGCTATATTTAAATATTTCTTCTTCTTCTTCTTCCTTTCCAGGATTACGTCAATGCGATCTGTTCCGGTCTCAAGTCCATCGTATTCGCACTTGAGACTTCTGAGTGATTTTTCTTTTTACTTGGGTGGGTTACCAGCCCAACCACAAAACCCCCAACCTGGAGGACCAGAGTTTAATTTCAGAGTTGTCTTTCTCCTAGACAGACTGCCTTACAAGGCTACGGAGCTCTGTCTGCCCCAAGTATCTGGTTTTATGGCGCCAGAAATTTGCCAGTCACCCTCCATCTTCAGCAAAAAAACAGTCCCACCACGTGAAGGTAGATGGAAGGGTTTGGTAGAGAGAGGCCATATTTTGCGCTGACTATTTGGAGCCTTTTGTAGAGTGTGAAAGCTCATCCTCAGATCTGCCCCAGTCATCCTCTACCCTTCAGGGACCATATTTAAATATTTGACGCTAAAAATGTGCGTACACTTACTACATGAGCCAATGTAAGAGATGACCTCAAAATGTCAATTTTTTAAAATGGCGCTTAGCTGGATGATGCATAACATCGTCAAATTAATACATAAAACGATATCAGGCAACTTGAATTACATGTTTTATTTTTATAAAGTGTTTTTTTATATGATTCATTTTTTTACATTTGGTTCCATTATATTAATCTGGATTGATTTTATGGATTAAAAGAAATCTTCGAACATTGAGATGTAAGGCAATAAAACTGTACATCAAAGTCAAAAGTCTCTCCCCCTAGTTTGACATTTCTAGTTGCAATTTCTTGAGCGTGTTTAGCTTTTCACTGCTGTTAGTATTGCAGAGGGGGAGTTCGCATGGACGGACATCAAACAGGCGGGACACAGACTGCTAATTCACAGCTTCCGGGATACATCAACTGCTTCACCTAACAAATTGTTTCCAAACTATTTTTCATTCTCACTTCCCTCGTTTACAAAAAAGTCTGCTAAAGGTTGCCATGGATTCCAAACACTTCAATCTCGCATTGCAATATCTCTTGGAATATTAAATATTCCCCCTCTAAACAGAACTAATCCATGTTGAGTGAACGATATATAATTGTCCTTTATTTACACACACAGAGTACAATATATAGAAACTTCAATTGGGCATACTACAATATTTAAATTTTACTCAACGATGGCACTGCCAGTGATGATATATGGAAGTGAGGCCTGGGTCCTGAAGGAAAAAGAAAAAAGTAAAATTCAGGCAGCGAAAATAGCTTCCTATGAGCTGTAAAAGGTTGTACAAGAGAAGAAAATATTAGAAATGAGAATATTAGAGAGGACCTAAAAGTACAACCACTTCTTCAACAAATAGTAGAACGCAGGAACAATTGTATAGAACATCTGCAAAGAATATTAGAGGACATAATACCTAAGATGGCATTGATGTACAATCCTGGAGGACGAAGATCGGTAGGAAGATTGTAACTGTTTTAAGTAGATAAAACTCTTCTACTAGAAAAGTTCGATATTAAAAAATGATAACTAAGAAAGCTCTGGTCTGAACAGATGTCGGTCGAAACAGGCAAATACCTAATCCGTGAAGGAAGAAAAAGATGATATTTAAGCCAGACAATGCTACAAATATTATGGCGACTGAAAATAGTAAAAATTAAATTTGACACTTCCTTAGGTATTATAATATAACTAATTCACTGCCGTAGCCGAGCGGTTAAGGTAGGAAGCCTTGGCGCAGAGCTACGGGACTTGCGCTGGTTCGAGTCTCCATGGGGGAAGAAATTTTCTCATGGTATTTCGGCCAGTATGGGACGGGTGCCCACCCAGCATCGTGAGGCAATTGGGTAGCTACAATAAGTAGCGGCTCCAGGTTGAGGAACCAGCTATAACGGCTGGGAGACTCGACATGCTAACCACATGTCACCCCTACACTGGCTGTTGATCATCTACCTCTGTGATTGACACATGTGGATGTGAAGGGCCAGCAGACGGCTGGTAAAAGGGCAACCGCTGAAAAGTGGACAGACCCTCAATCGGAGGTTCATGGACGCTCGGATATTAGCTCTCCATACACCCCAATCGTGGGCTGAACAGATTTGAGATCGGAACAGGCAAACCTAATCCTTGAAAGAAGAATAAGATGATGATGGCGATGAAAATAAATGCAAATTTAACCCTACTTGTTACAAACTGGCAGACCTTCTATTTCTCGTATAAGGGAATATATGAGAGCATATAAAAGAAATTTGGATATTTCAAAGTATACTAACCATCTACTCCAATACGATCATTATTTTGATTCAAATTCTAAAGTTTTACACGTGTGTGACAAAGCGAAAGAATTAGATCTTTTAGAAATTGTAGAAATAAATACATTGAAGAATAGCAATAAGCTGTCAAATTCCCAACTTGATTTAAATGAATCACCTCTTTTAAATTTGTAATACAGATTGCGTATTATTTAAAAATTGTTTATTTACATTCAGTTGCATAGTTACAGTTGTTATATCCATCCATAGTAATTCTGCCCGAAGGCAGGTCCTTCACTGCAACCATAGCATTTTCATGCTATGCTTGTAGCTTTACTAGGGAATTGCAGGTGTGGTAGCTTCCCTTTGCTTTCCACACCGGTGAAGAATGATGACGATGATACGATAAGGATGATGATGATGGCCATATGATTTCGGGGACCGTTTGAGCCTTAAAGTTTTCCTGACATTTGTCTTACAGGTGAGGAAAACCCCGATAAAAACCTCACATTACAACAATGGAATAAAATAAAACAGAGTAGAACTTACGTCATTAGTTAAAATGGCGTTGAATATGCAACAGCAAATTACAATTACTGCATGGGCTATAACGTATGCTAATGATCGTGAGGCCGTAAGACGTAAGTTTAACGTAGCATTGCAGCCGTCGACTGTAGGGAAGTGGGGAAAACGACTGCTGGAAACGGGAAGTATGCAGAAATTCAAACCTCCTGGAAGGCCTCGCATTAACACGGATGCAGAATTATGCTTGGATGTAAACGACAAATAGTTTGAAGCAATAAAGTGACTTGCTTACTGTTTTAAGTGATTTGTTTTGTTCTATTGTTGAAATTTGAAGGATTCCGTTTCCATTGATAACATCATATTTCCTTTAACCTTTTCACTGCTGAGATATTTCCAGCCTTTAAAACCCTCCTTGCTCAATGCAGGGAGAAGTATGGAAAAAGTTTGTTTAGGTTCCTAGGAGATGGCAGTATATGCCTGCTTAGTTTGAAAGCAATGCAATACGTATTATATAACTAGCAGGCGTTTGGAGTTGAGAATGGATATACAACCCATAGCACAGCAAGCATTTTCTTTGCCAACGGATATACCCGTTCGTAGCAGTGAAAAGGTTAATAATAATATTTTCGTCGCAAAATGAGTTCAAACGTATAGCCATATTTCTGAATCACCCTGTATATTGAAATAAATATGAAAATCATATAAAACTTCATATTTAATTTTTATTTAATTAATACTAAATATTTAATTTTGTAACTTGTAACGAAAATATGTATTAATATGAGAGGGGCTAGTTCAATAATGTTGAGGTCAAGACAAGTTTTGACAAAAGTGTGCGCTTGTTTGTCTCAAGAGTGGTGCTCGTCTGGAAGTTTGGTATGAATTTGGTTGTTAGCGAGCGGATATTGAGCTCATTCACGCGCATATAGGAAACATCCTCTCGGTGGTCGTTTAACTGAAGAACAAGGGGAAAAGTCCGGTGAGGAAAGTTCAACTCCAGTCTAACAAAGGGGAAAACCTACAAAGATGAGAGGGAAAGTTTGTTTCTGATAGCGTTTGCTTAAAGGAAACTGCAGCTCTCTACACACAATGATGCGAGAAACTCAAGATATTGGGTTTCATCATAGAGATACTTACATATTCCTACAATATTCATCAGGACTCGTACGTTACGTATCTCCGATATAAATACTCAAATAATTTCCAGTGTAGTTTCTTTACTTACTGGCACTATCGAACCCGTAGGTTCATGGCCGCGCGGACATAAGCTCTCCATACATCCCTATCCTGAGCTAATGCTTTCCAATCATTCCCTGTATAATCTACTTCCTTCAAATCATAGTTAATGTTATTCTCCCACCTCATTCTTGGTCTACCAACTGGACGTTTTCCCTCTCGCTTTCCTACAAGAAGCTTCCATGCAAGTCTTTCATTTCCCATACGTGCAACATGTCCTGCCCATTGCAGTCTACGAGACTTAACTGTTCTTATTATATCTGGCTTCCTATAAAGACCATGTAGTTCATTGTTATGTAGTCTTCTCCTTTCACCTGTCTGTTCATCTCTCTTTGGGCTAAATATTTTCCTAAGAACTTTAATCTCAAATACTCGTAATCTCCTTTCCCCCCTTAAAGTAAGAGTCCATGTTTCGCATGAATATAATATAACTGGTAGAATAATAGTTTTATATATTTTCAGTTTAACGTTTTTTGAAAGGAGTTGGCACATAAAGAGTCTCTGCAATGCATAATTGCACGCATTTCCAGAATTAATTTCTTTGTTCATCTCATTCCTATTTGTGATTATTGTTCCTAGGTATTCGAATTCAGCCACTTCCTCAAAATGTTCCTCATTTGTCATTAGCTGTCCATTTCCATTATATAATGTATTTCTACGTGTGACCATATATTTAGTTTTATTGATATTTACTTCGAGCGACCATAATCATAACTGAAACAAACATTTTTATACCTCATAAAATATGTATATTTATGTTCGAATGTAACTGATTATAGGGTGATAATATTCTAAATTAACACCCAGCATCGTGAGAATTTAAGTATCTACAAAAGAAATGGCAAATCAATTACTTCATAAAGATTTGATAATGTGCGTTTTAATTCATGGTGTTATACGGATCTTTCCATGGTTCCACAAAATCATGTAGATCTGTTTATTTTCATTTGGATGTGATCAGACTTTTTGTACCCTATATCATATCCCTAATATTTTAATTAATTCATTAGTTATTTGCTAGGATTTCAGATCTTTTGTGTTGTAGTTCATGCAATGCATTAAAAAATGTTATTATTTAATTGTAATATTAATGTGTTTTCTTTATGTAATTGTAATGTTAATGTTTTTTAGTGTACAATGCTATTGTGTTATTACTTAATTGTAATATTATTGTGTTTTCTTTATGTAATTGTAATGTTAATGTTTTTAGTGTATAATGCTATTGTGTTATTATTTAATTGTAATAATTTTATTGTGTTTTCTTTATGTAATTGTAATGTTATTGCTGTTTTTATTGTTTATTTTTCTTTACACTAGTACCAATTATTACTTTATTGTAACGGACTGTCAACAGCACGTACGGCCTACTGCCCGTGCGACCCATATTTGTAAATAATATTGTAAATATCTTACTTTTTGTCTAATAAAGTCCTACTACTACTAGTTTTATTTGTAAACGTAATCATGTTGAATTTATGAGCAACCTGGCTTAGCTTACGGACTGATTCTTGGACTTCATTTTCTGTTCTCCCTATAATACGTGATAATAATAATAATAATAATAATAATAACAATAATAATAATAATATGATGATGATAATAATAATAATAATGATTATAATAATGATATTAACAATGACAATTATAATAATGATAATAATAATAATAATGATAATAATAATGACAATTATAATAATAATAATATCATCAGCAAAGAGTACTGTTGCAAAATTTACTTTGTTAACAGTTAACATGTTCACCACTGTGGTCACGAGGTAGCGTGCTGCCTTGTCACGCAGTGGGCTCGGGTTTGATCCCCGTTCGGGGCAGTTTTTCTGGGTGAGGTTTTTATCGGGGTTTTTCCTCACCTATAAGAAAAATGTCAGGAAAACTTTAAGGCCCAAACGGTCCCCGAAGTCATATGGCCATTATCACCATTATCATCCTTATCATCATCATCATCATCATTCTTCACCGGTGTGGAAAGCATCGGGAAGCTACCAGACCTATAATTCCCTAGTAAAGCTGCAAGCATAGCATGAAAATGCTATGATTGCAGTGAAGGACCTGCCCTCGGGCAGAATTACTATGGATGGATTGTTAACATATTATTTAAAATCATTAATCAATTTTATTAATAACGGCAATGTAAACATTAAAACATCGAGGCCTGGCTGTGTCGTGGACATGGCCGTGTGTTTTAAGTGAATGTGTATACGTATTTTGTATTGTAAGCCCATGTTTTCCCTTTACAGAAATTTAGGCGCTCTCCCCCTACAGGGAAGAAATTGAACCATACTAATTTAGTTACACTTGTTTTCGTGTAGATGTCATTTTTTAGTGGTACGTGGTCAGCGTTCCGCCTCATTCTGACATCTAGGAAACCAAGGGAGTACTAGGACGGGAAAATTCGGTACATTTTGCTTAGAGGCCTTTTCATTCAGGTTTAAGGATTTTTTACGAGCCTGAAAATCTTCAGACTCGGGAACCACGGCTTAGAGTCCATCCCAGAGGACTTTCTCCTTGGATTTTTCCGTCCTAAAAAATCCATCGACCCCGGCCGGGTTTGAACCCGCGACCCTCGGGACCAGAGGCAAGGAGCATAACCACTAGTCCACCGCGGCCGGTGATATTTTCCCGTGATTTCCTATAGGTACGGCACAGTTTAAAGACAGCCATTGCCTCTCCTGGGAAAGTATTATTAAGCAGTGGTATATGTTTCTCCTTTGTTGGCTTCAATAAGCGCAAACAATAGACGGTCACACACATCACACTTATGCCCGAATAAATTGTTGACAAACGCAGTAGAGAAACCTACACTAGCTGCTGCCCAATGTGTCTTCATAACCAGCGATCGCGCACATTCGGTGTCTATATACAGTCCGGAGCTGAATAGAGAAGCGATTACATCATCCAGTTGCATAGGCTCGGCCACCCCAGCTGCAGATATATTGGCGCCGTCGTTGATCCGCTTGGACGCCTTCATTTTTTTACGTTCCCGGCACTGCTTCACTCTGTTATATGGTGTTTTATGGGTACCACTGAATTCCTCTCGAGATACCCTTTCCAACCGTAAGACATCTACATTTTGATATGGCTTTCTGACGAGTATAGACCGACATTGCTTTATTCATTTTAATTTTTACTTTAACAACATATATATTCACTATAATTATTTCACACTAATGCTCTATATATACAATTGATAGATATTGACGAGAGCTGGTGACTGAAACTCTAACGAACATCTTAACTTCTCCGAGCCAAAATTTATATAAAACAAAAATTATGTATCGCAGCGAAACGACCTCAAAATATCGACCCTCCGCCGCGAGCATTGCGTCACAGTCCACACTCAACGTAACTAATTGTTTAATCTTTACCTGTCGAGTGGTGTAATTAAATATTTGATGTAAATGACATATGTAACTACAACACCAAACTGTATCTCCCGATTCTGTTATCATCACTTTTCTGAATTGACTCCCACTCTGGACGCAAATTTAAATATGTGTTCACGTCAAAACCGTAGGTAAAGTGGAATCTCTTGAATTACTCTCTGGTTAATTTGTATAATTTCCATTGATATAGGTAATTATTTCTCTTCTTCTTTACTTCACAGGTTAGGCAAATTGGCTGTTCCGCCTCACAGTTGTTCTGTCCATCTTTTCACTAGCCTTCAACATTCCTTGAACCTCTTGGCTTGTAGTTAAATGCTGCTTTTGCTAAACTTGTTACATTCATTCTCTCTAAATGTCTAAACCATTTATCTCTATATTATTTGATTTTATCATACAATGGATATATATTTAACTCTGTTCTTATATATTCATTCTTCATCCAATCCAATCTTGTGCAGCCTTTTGTTCTTCTAAGGAGGTTCATTTCTACGCTTTGTATTCTGCTTTGTAATTGTTTGGTCATTACCAAAGTTTCACTCCCTTAAAGTAATGCAGGAACTGCCAATGTTTTATAAAACTTAAATCTAGTATCTCTTCTTGTTTTGTTCTTTAGTGTTTTATGTATAGTTCCGCATATCATTTGAAATTTCGACAGTTTCATATTATTTTCATTTTATGATTTCTTATACAGTGATCGAATTGTTGCTGTTAAGTGCGCTTTGACTATCAGGTGAAACAAAGCTTTTATAAACTTCACGTTGCCTAGTAAGTTCTCCTAGTTCTTTATGTAAAAGTTACACGCTTGGAAATTAACGGATTCTCCTTTCTCAGAGACTCTGTGTACGGACTTTAATTGCCGGCGCTTTCGGCATTTACCAGCATCCCTTTGCTGCTATAGATCAGGCTATCGAATGAAGCACTACACGTAATATATGTGTGTGTGTGTGTGTGTGTGTGTGTGTAGACTTGGGCACGTGCTCAATAAAATGCTAATGTGATATCCATCTCTGTCTCTACGAGGATATGCAATTTCTGTCCGCTTTATTTAGCCAAGAATTCCTTACTCCTCTTTCATCTCTGTTCCATGGCCTCATTCGGCTCTTCGTCTCTTTAACTCCAGTATTTTTCTCACTCAAATCCAGGAATTCAAGTAATATTTAATATAAGTCCTACTCTACTTTATTATTGGTAAGAACTTAAAAGTACCTACACTAAGGCTAACGCCTAAAGTCTTAATCACAATCGACTGTCTTTATTTGTACATTCCCATGTGGTGACAAGGTTCCCTCTTACGGAGATACCTAATGAAGCTAATTTCTAAAATACCCTAGTTGCTCCTCCTAGGTGTTTCTTAGAGAAGTTGATACATTAAGAGGAAATGAGAATATATTTTGTACACAAATAAATGTTATACAATATCCTGACACCTGAATGAGCAAGTACTCGTGTTCGAGCGCAGTTCAGTCATAGAAATAATATATATAGAATATAATACACATTGTAAGATAGGAAGATAGGAACCAGTTTCATATCTACACATATTACGGCACATAAAAATAAAGAATAATAAATAATCAATTGAGTTGGTGTTTGCTTGATGAAAATCCATATTTATTAATTAAATAAAAATAAAACTTAGTTTTATTTGATTTTAATATTTATTAAAATATTATTCAGTGTTTCGGTACACTGTACCTTCTTCAGACATGTTAACACATTATGAATTGTGTTATTATAGTATATATATGAAGATAAATATAAACAAGACATAGACCATGATTATAGGAAAGAAACAAAGGAAGATAAACATGAAGATTAAAGATGAGGCCATTGAGCAAGTGGAGAGCTTCAAATACTTGGGTTGTACTATCAGTAGTAACATGAACTGCAGTCAAGAAGTAAAGCAGAGGATAGCAACGGCAAAAGAAGCTTTCAACAAGAAGAGAAGCATTTTCTGCGGACCTATGGCAAGAGAAATAAGAAAGAGGCTAGTGAAGTGCTTTGTGTGGAGTGTAGGATTATATGGTGCAGAGACGTGGACATTACGACGGAATGAGGAAAAGCGACTGGAAGCTTTTGAGATGTGGATATGGAGAAGGATGGAACGTATAAAATGGACAGACAAAGTAAGAAACGAAGATGTGCTGGACAGAGTGGGTGAAAGAAGAACAATGCTGGAACTCATATAGAAGAGGAAAACAAATTGGATTGGCCACTGGCTAAGAACAAACTGCCTGCTGAAGGTTGCTCTAGAAGGAATGGTCAACGGAAAGAAAGTTAGAGGCAGAAAAATACATCAGATGATAGACAACATTAAAATTAATGGTTTTATGCAGATACAAAAAGGAAAGCTGAGTCAAGGAAAGAGTGGAGAATGCTGAGTTTGCAGTGAAAGACCTGCTCTTGAGCAGAACACTATGAATGAATAGTACATATTTCGATCCAAATTTTGAAATTTTACATGTTTGTGATAAGGGTAAGAAGTTAGGCCTTTTGGAGGCTGTAGAAATAAATAAATTGAAAAGTATTATCATCATCATCATCATAGTACATTCACGAATTTAGGCCATTTGTTGACCTGTTTCGGCCTCAAGAGAAACACCATCCAGAAGTCTTTTGAGTGGACGTCCTGGTCTTCTTCTTCCTGCAGGTTGATATCTTAACATTTGTTTGGGTATTCTGTGATCTTCCATTCGATGAACATGTTGCATCCATCTTGACTTATAATCAGAAATTTTGTTTTCTAAAGATTCCATGTGTAATTCTTCTAAGATGTCTTAATTTTTTTTGTGATCTAGTAGTGTGTATCCTGCAGTCCTCCGAAGATACAGCTGTCACTGAATTATACCTTAAATATATATGAAAATGAAATAAAACTGAGTTTTATTTTTTTTAATTAATAAAGAGTAATAATGTAAGGGGAATAAAATAGGTTAATTCCATACTGAAGAAGGATCTAAATCTAATATATAAAATTTAATGTTTGTTTATTTGTTTGTTTGTTTGTTTGTATTTTATGCGCGGCCATACCGTTGATCCGATTGTGATGGAGCTTTTTGCAAAACGTTCAGGAGATTCCTGGAATGAACATAGACTATAAGAGAGTTGTGATACTCAACTCCTACACACTTAAAAATCGCCCCTTGTAATGGAAAACATGAAAAGAGTAGCTCTTTGGACGCTTAAATGGCTTACGCTGCCTAAATCATAGTAAATACACAAAATTAATGTACACAGAATTGAATATCTCAAAAATCTCTACAAGAAAGTCCGCGACAGTATATGTTTATCTCTTACGGATAACTCACAATAACCATTATTGTCTTTCATGGATGCCATGAAAATCGAGACAAGTACGTAGATTCCTGTGCAAGCATAGCAGCACATGGCGGGTATTCTTTTACAGATAACTCAAAAAAAGAATTTTCCTTTTAGCTCATTTATGCCAAGAAGATCGAGATAAGTAGATTCCCCGGCAACACCGGGTAATCAGCACGGAGAATCTTAAAATAATTACGATATACATTTATAAATATTTTTCATTTTACTTATTCAACTAATCGTAAGAAGTACATTAATTTTTGTCTTTCTGCTCATTTATGCCAAGAGGATCGGGATGAGTAGATTCCCGGACAACGCCGGGTAAATAGCATGCTATATATAAAAAATAATTACGATATAAATTTTTCCTTTTACTTATTTAACTAAACATAAAAGCACATTAATTATCGTACTTCAACTCATTTATGTCCAGAAGATCGGGATAAGTAGATTCCCGGGCAACGCCGGGTAATCAGCACGGGATATCTAAAAAATACAAATGTATAATTAATTTTTCTTTTACTTATTCAATTAAACATAAAATCACATTCAATTTCAATTATTTAGTTAACAACTATATTCAGCATTTTGTACATGCTTATATTCATCTAGGTAGCTTTCCTTACTTTATTTTATTACATATTTTTAGTGTTAGTTAATATAGACCAGGTCCTTATTGTCCTTTGTTTAGTCTATATTTTAAAATGTAATGATTTAGAATATTGGAGACGTCAGTTATTACCGGAAAGATTTATAAATTCAAATCGGGATAGATTGGCATGCTACGAGTTATTGGTAAATCCAGAAAATTGTATAAACCTCGGTAAAGTTCTGGACAAAACGCGGAAAATAAGGACAACACTCATTCATGAATAAATATATGTTATCAAAATGCAATACCATTAATTCTTAACAATTATATATAAATTAATTAGTGTATAATGCTATTGTGTTATTATTTAATTGTAATATTATTATGTTTTCTATATGTAATTGTAATGTTAATGTTTTTTTTATAGTAGTAGTAGGACTTTATTAGACAAAAAGTAAGATATTTACAATATTATTTACAAATATGGGTCGCACGGGCAGTAAGCCGTACGTGCTGTTGACAGTCCGTTACAATAAAGTAATAATTGGTACTAGTGTAAAGAAAAATAAACAAAAACAGCAATACCATTACAATTACATAAAGAAAACAAAATAAAAATATTACCATTAAATAATAACACAATAGCATTATACACTAAAAACATTAACATTACTATTACATAAAGAAAACACAATAATATTACAATTAAGTAATAACACAATAGCAATAACATTACAATTACATAAAGAAAACACAATAATAATATTACAATTAAATAAATAACACAATAGCATTATACACTAAAACATTAACCTTACAATTACACAAAGAAAACACAATACTATTACAATTAAATGATAACACAATAGCATTATACACTAAAAAAACATTAACATTACAATTACATAAAGAAAACACATTAATATTACAATTAAATAATAACACAACAGCATTATACACTAATTATTTATATATAATTGTTATAATTAATGGTATTACATTTTGATAACATATATTTATTCATGAATGAGTGTTGTCCTTTTTTTTCGCGTTTTGTCCAGAAATTTACCGAGGTTTATCCAATTTTCTGGATTTACCAATAACTCGTAGCATGCCAATCTTTCCCGATTTGAATTTAGAAATCTTTCCGGTAATAACTGACGTCTCCAATATTCTAAATCATTACATTTTCCTAATATATGTATCTCATCTTCAAATTTCCCGCACATTGGACATATTCGCATATCGTGATCGTCGCTAATTTTTAGAAATTCCCATGCCCCTAGCCTAAACCAAGCAAGCCCTGATCTCTCCTTAAATCCTAGGTGAGTATATACAGATTCTTTTCCCCAGACGTGTTTTAGGTCTCTTTGTAAACACAGTGAGCGTTTTCCTGTACATTCGGCGAAGGTATCTTGTTGATTTACATCTAAGTACCTCCTCCTTTTTTTTCTCCACACGTTCTTGCGATTTTCAGTCCCTTTTTCCCATATCCATCCCATCCCAATCTTTTGAGTTCTCTCCTAACCTCGTCTGCCCAAAATTTAACATCTATGTTTTAATTTGGTGGTCGTAGCAAATTGCTCTAAGCATTGTTTGTTCACCTTGGATTACTCGCAACCAGTATTTGAGTACACGAATTTTACAGTTAATGTCGTCCTGGAATGACCCGAATTCATATAAAATTCCACAGTTAGAAACGGCCTTACTAAGTCCTGTAATATACTTTAAGAAAATGCGTATATACCTTATTTAGTATTTCCGTTCTTTGGAAACCCCAAATCTCACTACTATAGTGCATGACTGGCCTGACCATAGCTCCATACATTTTTTCTAATGTGCTGACTGGAATATCAGGCACTCGACCCAGAATACCGAGTACACTGTTAAGTTGTCCCCTCCCTTTAAATAATGCTATATCAATGTGTTTTTCCACTTTCCGTTCATTTTCAACGTCGTACCAAGATATTCGAAATGTTTCACGTTTTGAAGAACTTGATCTCTGTATTTCCATTCCTCTGTTCTACCATAAACCGTCCCATTTTTAAATGTTATTGTTTTTGTCTTACTAGCATTTACAGTCAATCCCCAATTCCTACAGTATATTTCCAGTAGGTCAAGACCTCTTTGCAATCCCTTGATTGTCTTGGAACAGATAATTAAATCATCTGCATACAACAGGACTGGGATTCTAACGTTTCCTATCTCCGGAGCCTCAATTTCTCCTTCTAGCATTACGTCTACAATATCATCAACGAATAGATTAAATAGCATTGGTGATAAAATGCAACCTTTTTTAGTGGTATAATGCTATTGTGTTATTATTTAATTGTAATATTATTGCGTTTTCTTTATGTAATTGTAATGTTATTGCTTTTTTGTTGTTTATTTTCTTTACACTAGTACCAATTATTACTTTATTGTAACGGACTGTCAACAGCACGTACGGCTTACTGCCCGGGCGACCCTTATTTGTAAATAATATTGTAAATATCTTACTTTTTGTCTAATAAAGTCATACTACTACTAATAATAATATCATAAAAATGTAACAACTATTTATTTATTTTTATTTGTTTATTTATTTTACCTGATGGAGTTAAGGCCGTAAGGTCTTTCTCTTCCACTTTACCTGGGTTAAATTATTCACACAATAAGTCCGTAGCCGTGGCGTAGTCGGTAGAGTCCCAACCTTCCACTCTGGCGACCCGGGTTCGATTCCCGGCGGGGTAAGAGATTTAAATTTCTACCTTGTGTCTAGGTGTGTGTCTTGGCTTTCTGTCTATATGTGAGAATAAAAGAAAGTCAACAAAAAGGTATAGCGTAAAGGAAAAACAGTATACCGTCATATTTCAATTCCTTCTGGATTTTTTCTGTTGAGACTTGAAAGTAGTTTTGAAGTTCCAAAGGACAGGTTACTGGCCCGACGCTAAGTAGTCCAGTGGTAGGGCTGCTACCTTTTAGTCTCTGGATAGACATTAGGATACCGCATTTACTTAGTACCTGATGGAACGGTTATACCGCCGTGACTCGGTCCTCAGAGCCTCGTTTGTGAAAACGGGTTGTACCACGAGAAGGTGAGGATGAGAATTGGGTAGGAGAGGTTATACACACGTCACTACCCCTAAAAATATCTAAATTTTTAAGAATTTTAGGGTTAATAAATTCTATCTTCAAGCCACAGTTAGTCCAAAAGCATTCAAGACTGAAAGTGTATAAAACACTGGCTCTTCCAACTCTTTTGTATGGTAGCGAAGTATGGACGTTGAAACAGAAGGATTTACAGAGACTTAGATCTGCTGAAATGAGATATCTTCGGAGGACTGCAGGATACACACTACTAGATCACAAGGAAAATGAAGATATCTTAGAAGAATTGGACATGGAATCTTTAGAAAACAAAATTTCTGATTATAAGTCAAGATGGATGCAACATGTTCATCGAATGGAAGATCACAGAATGCCCAAACAAATGTTAAGATATCAAACTGCAGGAAGAAGAAGACCAGGACGTCCATTCAAAAGACTTCTGGATGGCGTTTCTCTTGAGGCCGAAACAGGTCAACAAATGGCCTAAATTCGTGAATGTACTATGATGATGATGATGATGATGATGATGATGATGATGATGAAAAACAGTATAAACGAAAAGAAAAAAAAAATCCGTTAAGGGTTAAGTTAATTTAAGGCTACTAAATCTGTCAGTCGCCGTGGCGTAATCGGTAGAGGCGACCCGGATTCGATTCCCAGCGGGGTAGGGGATTTTTAAATCTCCACCTTGGGTCTGGGTGTGTGTCCTGTCTTGTGTTTGTATGTGTGAATAAGATAAAAAGGTTAACAAAGGTAAAACAAAAAGGAAGAACAGTGTAAACGAAAGAAAACTAGAAAGGAAGAAATAAAAAAAATTATTATTATGAATTATCTACATGTTGATTAATGGCAGAGTTCATATCGACATTAAAGATTGCGACCTCGATGTTGGATTAAGAATATTATTAGGTGTAGCGGCTTAAATAATAGGTCTGTTCGACCTTTAAATTCTTACATGATCTGAGTTCACACCGGCGTGAGCCAGGTTGGTTCCAGTTGGCTTCGAATTTCTAGAAAAGTTTTATCTTTAAGGGGGGTAGAATTTAAGTTGGAATATATCTAACTTGCAATTATCAATAATTGCACATTTTTAGGCTGAACTGTGAGGAAAGTAACGTAAAATGTTCCTGTAATATAGGAATAATTATTATAATATCTAAATAGAAATAGGCTACACAATATAAAGTTGACAAGGGAAAGGAATAAAAAAATAATAATTACAATAATAATACCAAAAACAATAACCTATAATTAGATTAAGTAAATGACTTGGTAAAGAAAGTTTAAAATATAAAGGAATAATAAAAGTATAAATAGAACGCGGTTATATATTATATTGTCTAAGGAGTACTACTGGCCGATAGCGAGGAGATACTAAAGGCCAACACGCACACACTATTGAGTAACACTAAGAAATTAGGACTGGAAGTAAATATCAGTAAAACTAAATATATGGTCACACGTAGAAATTCAGTATATAATGGAAATGGACAGCTAATGACAAATGAGGGAAATTTTGAGGAAGTGGCTGAATTCAAATACCTAGGAACAATAATCACAAATAGGAATGAGATGCACAAAGAAATTAAACATAGGCTCAATTCTGGAAATGCGTGCTATTATGCATTGCAGAGACTTTTGATGTCCCAACTCCTTTCAAAAAACGTTAAGCTGAAAAATATATATACTATTATTTCTACCAGTTATATTATATGGGTGCGAAACATGGACTCTTACTTAAGGGAGGAAAGGAGATTACAAGTATTTGAGAATAAAGTACTTAGGAAAATTTTTGGATCAAAGAGAGATGAACAGACAGGTGAATGGAGAAGACTACATAACAATGAACTACATGGTCTTTATAGGAAGCCAGATATAATAAGAACAGTTAAGTCTCGTAGACTGCGATGGGCAAGACATGTTGCACGTATGGGGAATGAAAGACGTGCCTGGAAACTTCTTGTAGGAAAGCCAGAAGGAAAACGCCCAGTTGGTAGACCAAGAATGAGGTGGGAGAACAATATTAACTATGATTTGAGGGAAGTAGATTATACAGGGAATGATTGGAAAGCATTAGCTCAGGATAGGGATGTATGGAGAGCTTGTGTCTGCGCGGCCATGAACCTACGGGTTCGATAGTGCCAGTGAGTAAGTAAGTAAGGAAATGTGAAGTGAGTTTATTTGTATACTGTTTTGAGTCGGGCAGTCTTTGATATACGTGGGGAGGGAATTGCAAGAGTCGGGTGGCTGAAACAAGGAAGGATGAAGAATAGTGAGATTTCGATGTAGAGAAATAGCTAGAGTATACAGTATGTCAATTTGGTATTCATACACAGACATTTTTATTAATAAAAAATCCAATTTTCAGAAAGTTTTTTAAAAATAAAGAAAATATATTTATTGTGGTTTGAAGGAAACATTAAGTTATATCTAAATATGTAGTTCAAAACTTAATTATAAAATAAACATAATTTTATCAAAATAAATAATCTTTATTTCACCCAAATACAAATCAATTTGCTATTCATACACTAAAGAAAACACTGCAGTGTATTTGCTTGTCTAACTTGCTCCAAAATTGCGGTCTACCCTAGAAGTTTCTACTGGTAAAAAGGTATGTACTGAGACAGTTCGGAAGGTATTACGCAGAAATGGCTATCGTGGAAGAATGACTAGAAAAAGGCCGTATGTAAGTAAGAAGAACCGTGTTGTAAGACTACAGTTTTCAAAGGAACATGTAAATAAGGAGCAGGCGTTTTTGAATAATGTTCTCTGGTCTGATGAGACTGAAATCAACCTGTTCGGTTCAGATGGCGTTCATAGAGTCTGGAGAAAAGCCAATGCGGATAATGATGTGACCAATACAACACCTACAGTAAAACATGGGGTTGGGTCTATAATGTTGTGGGGGTGTATGTCGGCAAAAGGGGTTGGCAATATACAGTTCATTGACATGTTACGGACAAATTTGTGTATAACGACATTCTTCGTAAGAATGTTACACAAAGTGCAGCAAAATTGGATATGCTCCCTACGTACATGTTCCAACAAGATAACGACCCCAAACATACGGCGGACGTAAATAAGACTTGGTTGATATGGAACGTGCCAAAGCAATTGAAAACCCCTCCTCAATCTGCTGACTTAGGGTCGTATGTTAGAACATTACTCTCTACTCAAATTACTTCCAATCACTAGTGAGCTGATTCACCGTGAGCAATTGCTGAGAACGAATTAACGGCCGACTTATCGGTAATGCATGAGAGTCGACGTTTTCGTAATATTGGCAACGAATTACCCAGAATTCTCAGCGATAAAACCACTTCCGTTATTTTCGTCTGCTATAGAGGAATGCATTTATGCTTGCATCCCGCAAATAAACCGTATACAAACACGTCTGCGACCAGCAATATTACGCCGATTCTCCTGTTCTTCCAGTTGAATTCTTTGGTAGACTCTATCAAATTCCTCTTCTCCGTGTATACCGAAAACATGATCGAAGTCTTCAAGGTCCGACATCTTGGATAAATGTTGGATAAAGCAGCAAAGTACATCGATTACCATCGGTTCCCTTCGGGATTTTAATTTGAGTTGCTCATGTAAGGTACCTCCGCAGGTAGCTTACAAATTTAACCAATTATTATCGCATGAACAGATTTCTGAGTAAGCAAAATCGTATTAGCATACAACTTGCTCAGCAGAGAAGGCATTTTACTGTCTAATGCGTCCAAACATGCGACCATTAAACCCTATAGAACATTTATGGGCGTTTTTGAAACCTAGGGTCCACAGCAGAAATCCTTCTTCCAAAGAAGAATTGAAGAAGGTGGTTACTGAAGAATCGTGCAAAATCAGTCCTCAGATATGAGATAGGCTTGTTAGATCCATGCAGCGTAGATCTCAAGCTGTTATTAAAGCTAAAGGTTACCCTACAAAGTATTAAGGACAGTTCATTTTTTTCTTCGTTTTTTTTATTTTTTCCCCCATTCTGACTGTATGAATAGAAAAGTGACTATAAAATTTGCAACTTTTAAAGTTTTCTTAATATATTATACGTTAAATGTTTATAGAATTTTGTTGATTTGTATATATTATGTAAAGAAGTGTACCTGAAAATGTTTAGTTAATGGCAAAACATAATTGTAATATTCTGAGAATTAAAATTGTGCTATTTCAATTATAAAATCTATAATAATATTAATAATAATAATAATAATAATAATAATAATAATAATACTTTATTTATTCTGGCAGAGTTAAGGCCATAAGGCCCTCTCTTCCACTCAACCAGCACAAATACAAATAAATATTCGACAAATATAGATATACACTATACTAATTATAATCAGTTAAAGATACAATAAATGTAGCAATGTAAATGTCATGTACAAACAACATTTTATAGTGTAATAACAACAATGATACGATAATAATAATAATAATAATAATAATAATAATAATAATAATAATAATAATAATAATAACATAAATATGATACATTATACGGGAAACACCAATTAATATATATATCTTACACTGGATAATAATGAAGTCGAGTTTAGAGCAAATATAAATTTAGATTTCTTTTAAAAGATGCCAATGTCCGGCAGCCCCTTATTTCTTGTGGTAGGGAATTCCAGTTGCGAGAAGTGGAGATGGTATATGACATGGAGTGATGTGATGTCCTATGTTGCGGTATATTAAGTAAGAGACTATGTTGTGATCTTGTGTTTAAGTTATGGTTTGAGGATAGATATTGGAAACGGGATGAAGTGTATGAATAACAAATTGACATACTGTATATACTTTTGTATTATTTTATTATTATATTGTGTGGCCTATATCTATATATTAGGTATAATTAATCAACATGTATATAATTCATAATTATTGTATGTATAATTTAGCCCTGGTGAAATGAAAGAGAAGACCTTGCGTTCTTAACTCCATCAGGTAAAATAAATAAAGTAAGTAAATAAATAAATAACCTTTAGCCCACCACTGTCGATTATTGTACTAAATTTAATACTGAAATTATCTACTAATTTACAAAATAGTTTGTAAATGAAGGGGTTTGAGTGACGTCATTGATTGAAGCTAGTAAAATCTGAACTGTTAACTTGTCACAGGATGGACGTAATCTCCAATCATTTGAAACGTGATTCGGAATTGATTCCACTACATAAAGAGCAAAATTAGCAAACTAATAGATTGCCTGATATCTGTACCACGCTACACAATATTATGTCATTAATATTTAAACGAACAGAAAAAAAGCATAATACGCAATGTAGCAGAAATACTCCAGGAAGCGTACCGAATTCCACAAACGAGCATCGCTTTTCATCAATTAGTTGATGGGTGATATAACGCGAATTCTTTATTTAAAAACATACCAGCACTTGTTCATATGAAGAGAATATTTATTAAAAATATAATGTAACACACCACACGAGTATAGAATGTTTAATTAGTATAAAATTACTGGCCAATAAAATGTATCAAATTATTCACTCGTTTGTAGTAAGATAATAATAACAGTAACAATAATAACTAACTAACTCACTGGCACTATCGAACCCGTAGGTTCATGCCTTCATCAAAATATTTTAATGAATTATATACCCTAACCGTAAAGGAAAGAAAGAAATTGCAAATGCAGAAATATAAGGTATATTCTGTATAGATCCTACGAGACTAGTTACACTGGTATAATGTAAAGATTTGATCCTATTACCAACGTTCAACTTAGATACCTCATACCCACATCAACCGCGCGGATATAAGCTCTCCATACATCCCTATCATGAGCTAATGTTTTCCAATCATTCTTTATATAATATAATTCCCACAAATCATAGTTTATATTATTCTCCCACCTCATTGATGGACTACCAACTCGACATTTTCCCTCTGGTTTTCCAACAAGAAACCTGCATGCTCCTCATTCATTCCCCATTCGTACCTCATGTCGTGCCCATTGCTTCTATGAAACATATGATTGCTCCCTAAACTATTTTTAATTATAAATTGGAATTTTAAATTTATTTATTTAAATTTGCATTATATATTTATAAAAAATATTTTAAAAATTTAATTGTCTTGGTGATGGTAACTATGTACAATAAATGTATAAACAACCAAGTCTTGAAAATGATCTCACATAAGGAGATTGAAACGTCGAAACAATAAATTTATGTTTTGTCTGAGATAACGTTATTTCTTTGTCATTATAATATCAACTGTTCTCGTTATATAAGCTTTTCTGCAAAAATCACTAAATGACTTTTCTAAGAAGGACCAAAGTATACACAAAATTGGACCACATAAGAAATGATGAAATAAGAAGTGAATTAGAAATATATTTCATAAATTACTGAATTCAATAACACCACGTCTGCTGGGAACAGCATATTCAGAGAATGGAAGAAACAAGATTGCCCAAGATTGCATATCATTATAAACAAAATGATTAAGGGATATAGGTAGACCTAGGGAGATATGGAAGGAATCATTGTGAATTCGGAACAGGGGAATCGCCTAAACCTTGAAGTGAAGAAGATTATGATGATAAAGATCATGTATTGCTCGGGACGTAGCTCCGTGTGTCTGAAACGAATTTGCTGACTCAGCTGTTAGTATATGAGAAGCAGAGAAGTGTACCTCCTCCCACTCCCCACACTTCACCCCGCAAACACACAGAGCTTGGTCTCGAGCTGTAGTTCACTGTTATGTTGGTCTTCTCCATTCGCCTGTCTATTTATTTCTATTCGGCCCAAAAAAATTTTCCTAAGAACTTTATTCTCAAAATATTCGTAATCTTTGCTCCCCCTTTTAAATAATAATACATGTTTCGTATCCATACTTGTAAGACATAGTTCTTTAAGTTGATGGTACAACTTGCGTCAGTTTGTGTGTAATGTATATATATATATATATATATATATATATAGATATTATAAATATATTTTTGACATTTGGCAATGAAGGCAAATATGATATGAAAAGAAAAATGAATGCTTGAGTCGGGATTCGAACTCGAGTCTCTAAAGTCTGTACCTTTAGCGCTCTAACCAACTGAGCTACTCAAGAATTCCAATACAAGCATACAATTTTCTTATACATGTAGTATTCTCAATTCACACAAGAGGTAGCTGAAATTGTTCCAACTGCCATCTCGCGGCTAACGTAACAGTTAAGCAAATTTTTAAAGAGAAAATTTATAATATCTATATATAAAAGCGTTACTGCTATAAAGTAAATATTCTCTTTAAAAATTTGCTTAACTGTTACGTTAGCCGCGAGATGGCAGTTGGAACAATTTCAGCTACCTCTTGTGTGAATTGAGAATACTACATGTATAAGAAAATTGTATGCTTGTATTGGAATTCTTGAGTAGCTCAGTTGGTTAGAGCGCTAAAGGTACAGACTTTAGAGACTCGAGTTCGAATCCCGACTCAAGCATTCATTTTTCTTTTCATATCATATATATATATATATATATATATATATGTATATGACATGATCATAAAAATAAATATAATGTCATATTACGCTTGATTTGCTCAATATAAAAAATATTATAACATATAAATATATAGTCCACCGCTGTGGTCTCGAGATAGTGTGCTGCCTTGTCACGCAGTGAGCCCGGGTTCGATCCCCGGTCGGGGCAGTTTTCTGGGTGATGTTTTTATCGGGGTTTTTCCTCACCTGTAAGACAAACGACAGGGAAACTTTAAGGCCCAAACGGTCCCCGAAATCATATGGCCATCATCATCATCCTTATCATTATCATCATCGTTCTTCACCGGTGTGGAAAGTAACGGGAAGCTATCACACCTACAATTCCCTAGTAAAGCAGCAAGCATAGCATGAAAATGGTATGATTGCAGTGAAGGATCTGCCTTCGGGTAGAATTACTATGGATGGATATATCTTAATATATAAAAATGTCATGTCACGTTGTTTGTCCGCGATGGAATCCTAAACTACTGAACCGATTTTAATACAATTTTGCACACTGTGTGCAATTTGATCCAACTTGAGACTAAGGGTAGTTTATAACTAAATTTATAGTCGTATTATTTTTTTTATTGCAAATTATTTGTTTATTATTTAACAAAGAGTTCTGTGAGTTCCATACGATTCTAACAGATGGCGGTGTAATTATCTGTGAGTTCCATACGATTCTAACAGATGGCGGTGTAAGGTAATTTGGTAAGATAATTGGTTTATTATTTAACAAAGAGAGATCCAGATGGCTGTGCTTTTTGTTGCACCACGAATTTCAATTAAATTACAAATATTGATTATTTCATAATTTAAATGTGTTCGATGTTTATTTTATTTTCAATATTATTAATTTCGTGTGTAAGTATTAGTTTTAAGTAATCTGGCTGAAAGACAGCAACTTAATTTAAATTTTTAACGTATACCTTAGCCACAGGAACGCGTGGCCGGGACTTATAGTATATATATATATATATATATATATATATATGACATGCTAAGAAAAATGGTGTGTCATATTAAGTTTGCATTGCTCAGTGTCAAAAAGTGTATTATAATTATATATATATATATATCTTCTTCTTCTTCTGCTTCATAAAATTAGGCCTTTTGACCTGTTTTCACATCAAGTGGGATTTAATGAATCCTCCCATCTAGTAAATGGGCGTCCAACATTTCTATGTCCTATTGGTTTGTACTTTAGTAACAGCTGAGGGATTCTATCTGTAGGCATTCTCTTGACATGTTCATACCAGTTGTTTCTCATGTTGACAATTCTATTTGTTAAATTAAAAATATGTAAGTCCTTCCTAATATCCTCACTTCTTTTCTTGTCCAATATTGTCACACCTGCTACTGAACGTAGGAACTTCATTTCTGAAGTTTCTAATTTTCCTTCTGTCTGAACGGTTAAGAGTCCAATTTTCACTTGCATATGTTAAGACAGGCACTGTCATAATTTTGTAAAATTTTAGTTGTGTGCTCCTCAAAGTTTTATTTTTCAGTGTTCGTCTTATAGTGCCACACATTCTGTAAAATCTATTTAATTTAATATATATATATATATATATATATATATATATATATATATGGTACAATACTACAAAATTTCATCCTCCGGCCTTTTGTAAAAAAAAAAGAAACACTGAAAGCAGACGTAATATAAAAAAATGTTATACATACTGCTCTTCTACATTAAAAGAGTAGAATGCAAGCCACAATAAAAATGAAATGATTTTTTTACAAATGAATAATAAATTATTAAAAGAGGAATACCTATTCACATACGGCGTGCATTGATAGATGGATGGTTCGGTTGAATATTTCATTCGATACAGACCGCGTATTGAAACATGGCCGGGGGGCATGGATTATAAAGCACATAATCCATTCACAAAAGATGATAGCTTCGCTTTCATGAAAAGAAAATTCCAATCTATCCAAGTGCTGTGAATTTATAGACAGACGAATTTTTCAATTCACAATCCTACCGCCTTTCCATAAATTACTATTATTATTATTATTATTATTATTATTATTATTATTATTATTATTATTTATAAAACATTATTATTATTATTATTATTATTATTATTATTATTAGGTTATTATTATTATTATTATTATTATTAAGTAAAAACCCGAAGGCCTTTGGGGTAGTAGGAGGTTAAGGCTCCCGCTTTTTCTAGACAATCGACACTTTATGTCAGCCGGGTTGCCAGCCCTGCGTGACGGCCGGCTTTACCCCCAGAACAAGTGTCTGGTACTCATTTCCGTTAGAGGCTGAGTCGACCCCAGGGCCATAGTGCCGCCAGAGGGTTTGGGTCAATTTAAAAATCCTGACCCCAACGGGACTTAACCCTCGACCCTCCGGCTTGTAGCTCAGTGCCTTAACCACTACGCTACGGCGTGCCCCATTATTATTATTATTATTATTATTATTATTATTATTATTATTATTATTATTATTATTATTATTATTACTGATATTATTACTATTTTATTTATGCCCAATTAATCCACTGTCATTGTCCTTCACATATCTCTGTCATTCCAATCCTCATCGTCCAATTCTTCTTCCCTCATGCTGCGTAAAATACAATCAATCCTTTTTCTTTTTCTTCTTCTTCTTCTTCTTCCTTGCAAGTATTAGGCTAAGGCCTGTCACGACCCTATAGAACATTTTCCTTCCAGCGTTTTAAAGGACGGTCCAGAGCTCTTCGTCCTCTTGGTATATAATTACCCCATAAACAGCATTGGTGATCCTATCTGAACTCATTCTTTCAAGATGGTGTTTCCAATTTAGTTGGTACTGTTAAATATATTCCAAAATTGGCGGACTCGTAATTCTTTTAAGATATCGGTGTTTATTTTTCGATCCCATCTGGTGTAACCCGCTGTTCTGCGCATGAATCTCATTTCAAAAGCCGTTATTCTGCTTTAATGTTGTCTTTTTAATGTCCATGCTTCACTACCATACGTCACACTGATACAATCAATCCATGTTATAATATTAGAGTAATAATGATATTAATAATAATAATAATAACAATAATAATAATAACTAACTCACTGGTACTATCGAACCCGTAGATTCATGGCCGCGGACATAAGCTCTCCATACATCCCTATCCTGAGACAATGTTTTCCAATCATCCCCTGTATAATCTACTTCCCTCAAATCATAGTAAATGTTATTCTCCCACCTCATTCTTGGTCTACCAAGTGGGCGTTTTGCTTCTGGTTTTCCTACAAGAAGCTTCTATGCACGCCCTTCATTCCCCATTTGTGACACATGTCCTGCTTATGGCAGTCTACGAGGCTTAACTATTCTCATTATATCTGGCTTCCTATAGAGACCACGTAGTTCACTGTTATGCAAGTCTTCTCCATTCACCTGTCTGTTCATCTCTCTTTGGTTCAAAAATTTTTCTAAGAACTCCACCAGGCTAAATAAATATATTAATTAAATAAAAATAAAACGTAGTTTTATTTGATTTTCATATTTATTATATAATTCAGTGACAGCTGTTTCGGTACACTGTACCTTCTTCAGACATGTTAACAAATTATGAATTGTGTTCCAACTGATCTAAGCAACAATACAACAATATTTATTTAAATTTTTAAATTTAACAAAGGGGATTCAATCAAATCAAGTTGAGAATTTAACAGTTTTTTACTACTTTCAAACTTATTAATTTCTACAGCCTCCAAAAGATCTAACTTCTTACCCTTATCACAAATATGTAAAATTTCAAAATTTGGATCGAAACAATGATTAAATTGGAATAGGTGGTTAGCATATTTTGAATTTTCTAAATTTCTGTTATATGCTCTCATGTGTTCCTTTATCCGAGAGATAAAAGGTCTACCAGTTTGTCCTATATAGACATTGTCACATGTGTCACACGTCAATTTATATACACCTGATAATTTTTCTTTTTTTGTTTTGGTTTTATTGTTTTTTATTACATTTTGTAGAGTTTTATTAGTTTTAAATGCCACATTAATGCGCAACTTTTTAAAGTGTTTAGATATTTTATTTGAAAGTGGGCCTATGTATGACATTACGACATATTTCTTTATGTTTTCTTTGGGTGAAGGAAAAACTTTGTTAATTGCTTTTTTGTAATGAACCTTCTTAATTAAACATTCTATAATTTCAGGGTCGTAGCCATTATTAACAGCCAATTGTTTAATAATATTCAATTCATTATTATATTCCAAGGGTGAAAGAGGGATATTTAAAAGTCTATGAATGTAACTATTAAAGGCTGCCATCTTATGAGTATATGGGTGAAGAGAAGAACTATGAATAGTGGTATCAGTATGAGATGGTTTGTGAAAGATACCAAACTCAAACTTATTATCAATGTGTTTTATTGATAAATCCAAGAAATTTATACTATTATTTGTTTCTAATTCTATTGTGAAATTAATACTTCTGTGAATGTTATTAATAAAATTTAAAAAGGAATTCAATTGTCTTTTGGTTCCTGTGAAGCCTGCTATGACATCATCTACATAACGATACCAAAATAGAACATTTCTAGCTAATACATTCTTATGTATGGTTTGTTCTAAGTCATCCATAAAATCTCTGCCAAAAGAGGGCTCAACGGATCACCCATAATCAAACCATCTTTAGCTATGTACAATTTGTTATTAAATTCAAAGTAATTTTGATGTAAGCATGTTTTAAGAGTGTGTAATATTTCTTCAACTACAAAACCATTCACTTTATTAGTTAGTAACATTCTATTAATAATCTCCATCACATCAACAATAGGTATACTGGGAAACAGATTCTTTACATCAAAAGAAACTAAAATTAAGTTAATTAAGAAGATTAATTACAAAAAAGCAATTAACAAAGTTTTTCCTGTACCCAAAGAAAACAATAATAAATATGTCGTAATGTCATACATAGGCCCACTTTCAAATAAAATATCTAAACACTTCAAAAAGTTGAACATTAATGTGGCATTTAAAACTAATAAAACTCTACAAAATATAATAAAAAACAATAAAACCAAAACAAAAAAAGAAAAATTATCAGGTGTATATAAATTGAAGTGTGGCACATGTGACAATGTCTATATAGGACAAACTGGTAGACCTTTTATATCTCGGATAAAGGAACACATGAGAGCATATAACAGAAATTTAGAAAATTCAAACTATGCTAACCACCTATTCCAATTTAATCATTGCTTCGATCCAAATTTCGAAATTTTACATATTTGTGATAAGGGTAAGAATTAGATCTTTTGGAGGCTGTAGAAATTAATAAGTTTAAAAGTAGTAAAAAACTGTTAAATTCTCAACTTGATTTGAATGAATCCCCTTTGTTAAATTTAAAAATTTAAATAAATATTGTTGTATTGTTGCTTAGATCAGTTGGAACACAATTCATAATTTGTTAACATGTCTGAAGAAGATACAGTGTACCGAAACAGCTGTCACTGAATTATATAATAAATATGAAAATCAAATAAAACTAGGTTTTATTTTTATTTAATTAATAAATATGGATTTTCATCAAGTAAACGCCAACTCAATTGATTATTAAATAAATCTATTCTAATATAATCTATTCTCAAATATTAGTAATCTCCTTTCCTCCCTGAAAGTAAGAGTCCATGTTTCACATCCATATAATAATAATAATAATAATAATAATAATAATAATAATAATAATAATAAATAATATACTGTGTCTGCTGTATACACATTATATTATTATCTTCTTCTTCTTCCTTCCAAGTATTAGGCCAAGGCCTGTTACGATCCTATAGAAAATTTTCCCTCCAGCGTTTCATAGGACGGCCCAGTGATCTTCGTCCTCTTGGTATATAATTATAAACAGCTTTGGGGATCCGATTTGAACTCATTCTTTCAAGATGGTGTTTCCAATTTAGTTGGTACTGTTTAATATATTCCAAAATTGGCGTAGTCTTCAATTCTTTTAAGATATCGGTGTTCCTTTTCCAATCCCATTATTATTATTATTATTATTATTATTAATATTATTATTATTGGGGTTCAGAATTCCTAAAAAGTTAGTTAGACTTATACGAATGTGTCTAAATGGCTCAAAGAGTAGGGTGCGAATAGGCAAACAGTTTTCAGACACTTTTGTAATCCAGAATGGGTTGAAGCAAGGAGATGCACTTTCTCCTCTACTATTTAATTTTGTACTAGAGCATGCCATTAAATCTTTAGAGAATGAGGAAGGCTTACAACTGAATGGTATTAATAAGCTGTTAGCTTATGCTGATGATGTAGTACTACTGGCCGATAGCGAGGAGATACTAAAGGCCAACATGCACACACTATTGAGCAACACTAAGAAATTAGGACTGGAAGTAAATATCAGTAAAACTAAACATATGGTCACAGGTAGAAATTCAGTATATAATGGAAATGGACAGCTAATGACAAATGAGGGAAATTTTGAGGAAGTGGCTGAATTCAAAAACCTAGGAACAATAATCACAAATAGGAATGATACGCACAAAGAAATTAAACATAGGCTCAATTCTGGAAATGCATGCTATTATGCATTGCAGAGACTTCTGATGTCCCAACTCCTTTCAAAAAACGTTAAGCTGAAAATATATAAAACTATTATTCTACCAGTTATATTATATGGGTGCGAAACATGGACTCTTACTTTAAGGGAGGAAAGGAGATTACGAGTATTTGAGAACAAAGTACTTAGGAAAATTTTTGGACCAAAGAGAGATGAACAGACAGGTGAATGGAGAAGACTTCATAACAATGAACTACATGGTCTTTATAGGAAGCCAGATATAATAAGAACAGTTAAGTCTCGTAGAACTGCGATGGGCAGGACATGTTGCGCGTATGGGGAATGAAAGACGTGCATGGAAGCTTCTTGTAGGAAAGCCAGAGGGAAAACGCCCCAGTTGGTAGACCAAGAATGAGGTGGGAGAACAACATTAACTATGATTTGAGGGAAGTAGATTATACAGGGAATGATTGGCAAGCATTAGCTCGGGATAGGGATGTATGGAGAGCTTATGTCCGCGCGGCCATGAACCTACGGGTTCGATAGTGCCAGTGAGTAAGTAAGTAAGTATTATTATTATTATTATTATTATTATTATTATTATTATTATTATTATTATTATTATTATTATTAAAGTTGCATCAATATTGTAATATCCATCCATCCATAGTAATTCTACCCGAAGGCAGGTCCTTCACTGCAACCATAGCATTTTCATGCTATGCTTTCAGCTTTACTAGGGAATTGTAGGTGTGGTAGCTTCCCGTTGCTTTCCACACCGGTGAAGGATGATAATGATGATGACGATAATGATGATAATGATGATGGCCATATGATTTCGGGGACCGTTTGGGCCTTAAAGTTTTCCTGACATTTGTCTTCCAGGTGAGAAAAACCCCGATAAAAACCTCACCCAGAAAAACTGCCCCGACCGTGGATCGAACCTGGGCCCGTTGCGTGACAAGGCAGCACGCTACCTCGAGACCACAGCGGTGGACTATTGTAATATAATATTTAGAAAATCAGTATAAGTATATTTATAAATATGTGAAGTTGTGAGAAAAAAGGGGCTGATATTAAATATGTAAGTAAAACAGAAGAAATAGCAGGGCTTCTGCAATATTTTATAATGTGTTGTCGTTTCCGCCAAGTTGCAATATTTCAAATAAACTGAGTGAAGAAAGATGTCAAGCAAAAAGTAAGATTTATATTCATGGAATTATGTTACAACATTATTCGCCACATGAAAAACATTGTCGATATTATCAAAACCTGTTCGTTGCATGATACCCACTAATTCACTTACGTAAAGTTGCCTCAAAGTCTCGTAAGCGCTCTCAAAATAGGCTACAATATTAAGTAATTCGTCAAATATTTGTCTGAACGTGATTTAAAGTAAGTTAACACATTTATAGCTTTAATGTTGATTATACATTCTTCAACCATCCTTTTAACTTAACAATTATATATAAATTAATTAGTGTATAATGCTGTTGTGTTATTATTTAATTGTAATATTACTGTGTTTTCTTTATGTAATTATTGTAATGTTAATGTTTTTTAGTGTATAATGGTACGGCTTACTGCCCGTGCGACCCATATTTGTAAATAATATTGTAAATATCCTACTTTTTGTCTAATAAAGTCCTACTACTACTACTACTACTACTACTACTACTACTACTACTACTACTATTTTTTAATTTAGACTTATTTATTTAGCCTGGTGGAGTTAAGGTCATGTGCCCTTCTCTTCCACTCACCAGGACAAACATATGTTACATATAAATACAAAAAAATACAATAATAGTCATAATAAACAATTAATTATCTATCAAATTGAATAATAATGAAAATAATGTCTAATAATAAATAAAATTAAATACAATTAAAATTAAATTAATGATAGAATGAATACAGAAAGGAATAACAGCTCGAATCTACTATACATAAAAGAAAAGAAAGAAAAAATACAAAGAAAGTAATAAACTAGGATGAATTAATCTATCGCTTTTTATACAAGGCATTAGGTAAATATATTAACAAATCTTAAAACTATTTTTATTAAATAACGAAAAAAAATATTAAAAAGTAAAATTTTGTGAGTTGTTTCTGTTAATAATTGTATTATCAATTTGTTTCTGAAAGATTGTAAAGTTTGCAGACGCTTTAACACCTAAGGTCATAATGCGTCGATTTATGTTTAACTTTGCTATGTAATGGTGAATATGATGGATGAAAAAAAACTACATGGTGCGACAGGCCTAGAGGGCTCTTGGCCTACCAGCCGGCTGCAGGCCTCGCATCCACCACAGATGGTGGATGATCATCTAGCCAGTATTGGAGTGAAATTTTGTCAGCATGTCGGATCCCCAGCCGTTATAACTAGTTTTCTAAAACTTGGGTATATGATGAATTGATCCTGGTAATAAATTCAAATCCAGCATTTCGCTTCATCAAATTTAGGTTTTCCTTATATGCGAGTTTTTGTGGTATAAACATATAAATTAAGTGTAAGTAATGTGACCATATCAACGCCTAATTGCAAATAATACTGGGTAATGCTGTTTAGTTTAATTCTTGATTTTTAATGTCATAAGTTGTTTTGTTTTAGACTATACCATTATTATTATTATTATTATTATTATTATTATTATTATTATTATTATTATTATTATTATTATTACTGACCTGGAAGAAGTAGAAAAGGAAAACCTCGAAACTCCTGGATGTAAGAAATAAGAACTCGAATGAGAACAAGAGGACTGGAGGACATGGAGTGGATGGACAGATACAATGGAGAATCAAAATAAAACTTTAGGCACAGAAAGATGTGTAAATATTAAAGATCTGTATATAACTATTATTATTACGATTATTATTATTATTATTATTATTATTATTATTATTATTGATTTCGTACATCTCAATGATGGATAAATCATATTTGAAGAGAAAAATTATACGCTCAGACCGGGACTTGAACCCGGGACCCTTGGTTCTCTAGACCAAGTGCTCTACCAACTGAGCTACCTGAGCAAGTACCGATCTAAACGCAAATATTTCTCTATATACATTGTAATTCCCATCCACCAAATGCTGTGAAGCCATGCTTCTATCTTGCAAATGGCGGCTCCTTTATTAAGAAGACATATTTTGGAATTATACATTACAGCCAGTACGGCTTTTTCCAAGTTTTTATTATTGATTTCGTACAGCAAGTCCCGGTCTGAGCGTATAATTGTTCTCTTCAAATATGATTTATCCATCATTGAGATGTACGAAATCAATAATAAAAACTTGGAAAAAGCCGTACTGGCTGTAATGTATAATTCCCAAATATGTCTTCTTAATAAAGGAGCCGCCATTTGCAAGATAGAAGCATGGCTTCACAGCATTTGGTGGATGGGAATTACAATGTATATAGAGAAAGATTTGCGTTTAGATCGGTACTTGCTCAGGTAGCTCAGTTGGTAGAGCACTTGGTCTAGAGAACCAAGGGTCCCGGGTTCAAGTCCCGGTCTGAGCGTATACTTTTTCTCTTCAAATATGATTTATCCATCATTGAGATGTACGAAATCAATAATAAAAACTTGGAAAAAGCCGTACTGGCTGTAATGTATAATTCCCAAATATGTCTTCTTAATAAAGGAGCCGCCATTTGCAAGATAGAATCATGGCTTCACAGCATTTGGTGGATGGGAATTACAATGTATATAGAGAAAGATTTGCGTTTAGATCGGTACTTGCTCAGGTAGCTCAGTTGGTAGAGCACTTGGTCTAGAGAACCAAGGGTCCCGGGTTCAAGTCCCGGTCTGAGCGTATAATTTTTCTCTTCAAATTATTATTATTACTTTTACGATTACTATTACTACTATTATGGACATGTGGCACGAATGGGAATGAAAGACTTGTATTGAAGCTTCTTGTAGGAAAACAGAGGGAAAACGCCCAGTTTGTAGATCAAGAATGCGATGGGAGAATAACATTAGCTATGATTTGAGGTAATTAAATTATACAGGGAATGGTTGGAAAACATTAGATAAGGATAGGGATCTATGGAGACCTTATAACCGCGCGGCCATGGACCTACGGTTTCGATAGTGCAGAGTTAGTAAATTATTATTATTATTATTATTATTATTATTATTATTATTATTTGATATTGATGAATCGCTAAATAATGCCACAGCACGTATGGCTTGCTGCACTTACAACTAATTTGTAAACAATAATGTTTTGTACTATATTTGTACTGTAGTAAATTCCTACTACTACTAATAAGTAATCAATTAAGTTTCATTCTCCATTCGTGGCACGTGTCTGTCCATCGCTAACTACGAGGCTTAACTGTTCTTATTATATCTGGTTTCCTATACATATCATGTAGCTCACTATTATGCAGTTTTCTCAATTCACCTGTCTGTTCATCTCTTTTTAGTTAAACAATTGTCCTAAGAACTTTATTCTCAAATACTCGTAATCTTCTTTGCTCTCTTAAAGCAAGACTCCATATTTCGCATCCGTATAATATAACTGGAAGAATAACTGTTTTATATATTTTCAGTTTAACATTTTTTGAAAGGAGTTGGGATGACAAGAGTCCTTGTAATGCATAATAGCACGCATTTCCAGAATTGAGCCTATGTTTAATTTCTTTGTGCATCTCATTCATATTTGTGATCACACAGGTCAACATGATTTTTGTCTCATGAGTACCAATAGTTGTACTTAGTGCAGTTTTTTATCGTGTTTTCAAATATGTATTCGGAATTCTTCCATCAGCCACTGTTTTTTAATTCAATTTCAATTAATGGATTAAATAATCATATTTTAATAAACTTTTTTCGTCCATTTGTCCATTGTAAAAATTGAGCGATGAGCACGAGGAACACTTTCATCAGGAGATTTCAGCTATGGAAAATATATATCAAGGCAAATGGAATCCTAATATGCTAGCCGATTATTGTTGGACCATCAAGAGGGATGCTCCACAGGCGAAATATAGCAAAAAATCGTCATTTCTTACTTTCTAGGTAAGTCCGAATGTTCGGATATTGTGTAGTTACGAATGTAGAAAGTATTAAAGTGTCGAAATTATAAATGCCTGTCTCTCGGAAACCTTGCGCGATGGAGAAAAACCGATATCATATTTGAATTCAGGAGAAACAATACTATGAGAATCACATATATTTCTTTCCGAGACAAAAAAAAATATTTTTTGTTGCTCAGTGTTTTTGTTCCTAGATAGGCTATAAAATAAAATAATACAAAATTAAATAATGTACTACTAAATTAATTATTTTATTACATTCTTAATACTTACTTACTTACTTACTGGCACTATCGAACCCGTAGGTTCATGGCCGCGCGTACATAAGCTCTCCATACATCCCTATCCTGAGCTAATGCTTTCCAATCATTCCCTGTATAATCTACTTCCCTCAAATCATAGTTAATGTTGTTCTGCCACCTCATTCTTGGTCTACCAACTGGGCGTTTTCCCTCTGACTTTCCTACAAGAAGCTTCCATGCACGTCTTTCATTCCCCATACGCGCAACATGTCTTGCCCATCGCAGTCTCGAGACTTAACTGTTCTTATTATATCTGGCTTCCTATAAAGACCATGTAGTTCATTGTTATGTAGTCTTCTCCATTCACCTGTCTGTTCATCTTTCTTTGGTCCAAAAATTTTCCTGATCCGATTGAGGGTCTTTCAACTTTTCAGCGGTTGCCCTTCTACCAGCCGGCTGCTGGCCCTTCACATCCACATGTGTCAATCACAGAGGTAGATGATCAACAGCCAGTGTAGGGGTGACATGTGGTTAGCATGTCGAGTCCCCCAGCCGTTATAGCTGGTTCCTCAACCTGGAGCCGCTACTTATTGTAGCTACCCAATTGCCTCACGATGCTGGGTGGGCACCGGTCCCATACTGGCCGAAATACCATGAGAAAATTTCTTCCCCCATGGAGACTCGAACCAGCGCAAGTCCCGTAGCTCTGCGCCAAGGCTTCCTACCTTAACCGCTCGGCTCCTAAGAACTTTATTCTCAAATACTCGTAATCTCCTTTCCTCCCTTAAAGTAAGAGTCCATGTTTCGCACCCATATAATATAACTGGTAGAATAATAGTTTTATATATTTTCAGCTTAACGTTTTTCGAAAGGAGTTGGGACATCAAAAGTATCTGCAATGCATAATAGCATAATACATATTTTAATTATGATAGTTCTCTACAATCTTCATTCATTACAGTTGCAGCTTTCACGCTCAATTTGGAAACTAATGAAAGTTATACTGTCGTCATAGACTACGCCAAGTTTAATTAAATAAAACGTAAGAGAATTTAATTAACATCAGAGTTGTGATGAAGATGAGCTATTGTTACAACTTTCGCTGATATCTTTGTCGTGGAAAAGCACATGAGGCAATAACAAGGTTACTTATCTGACTCGAACCATTGTCATGTTAATCCACGTTTGAAGTGCTAATTTCACCTCACATTTGCACTTACGTGTACACCTAACCTTTGACCTCATGTACCTTACGCACGTGTTCAAATGTAATCAAAAGTAGAAGTTTTACCTACTATCATGTTCGAAACTAATTCAAAGGAAAATCTCAGACTTGTGGGATGTAGACTTCGGTCGATTGTTGATAGCATATTCACTTCTGGATACAAGATTTCTTCTTCTTCTTCTTCTTCCTTCCAAGTATTAGGCCAAGGCCTGTTACGATCCTATAGAAAATTTTCCCTCCAGCGTATAGTTTGATCCTTCCGGGAAATTCTCGTATAAGACTTGAAAGCATAATAATAGTCCCTTCGATTGGTTGCTGGCCAAAGGAAGGCAAGACCAGTGATGGGGCTGCCATCTTATAGCCTCTGGTCAGGCATTTCTGGAGAAGAAAAGAAAATAAAGGAAAGAAGAAATGGAAGAAAGGAAATACTCCCTAGCCCTCGGATGCCTTAATAGCGTCGGGGTCGAAAAAAACAAGAGTTAACCAAGAGAGGTTAGATAGTCAAGTTAAAAGAATGCAAAACACAAGTAAGTGGAAGAAATGTTTTGCTCAGCTTGGGCACCTTGTGGTCGCCATCCACATATCCCCTAGATGAGGACCCCTGAGGGGTTGTGAATTCTAATCCGGCTATGGGACGATAGATTTTTTTAAGTGTTTTTGGTTACGGCCAAAAAGTGACGTCCGAATTTCGAGATAATTTTGCTTTTAAAATGAAGCTTAGGACCACTAAACATGAAAACAAAAAAACAAAAAAATGCGAAGCATCCAGAAACAAAACAGTAAAATAACATTTTATAAGCACTTGAAAAAACACATTTCACTAGTTTACTGTACGAGACATCCCCATTTCCATACAAATTTGGTGTTAAAATGAAGCTTAGGATGACTATAGATGAAAACACGAAGAAACTCTGTGGACAATCACAAAAGAAACTAGGTTAGAGTAATTAGGGTAGGTTAGCTTTTAGTTTATTATATATATGTATATACCTAGGAACAATAATCACAAATAGGAATGAGATGCACAAAGAAATTAAACATAGGCTCAATTCTGGAAATGCGTGCTATTATGCATTGCAGAGACTCTTGACTTCCCAACTCCTTTCAAAAAACGTTAAGCTGAAAATATATAAAACTATTATTCTACCAGTTATATTATATGGATGCGAAACATGGACTCTTACTTTAAGGGAGGAAAGGAGATTACGAGTATTTGAGAATAAAGTTCTTAGGAAAATTTTTGGACCAAAGAGAGATGAACAGACAGGTGAATGGAGAAGACTACATAACAATGAACTACATGGTCTTTATAGGAAGCCAGATATAATAAGAACAGTTAAGTCTCGTAGACTGCGATGGGCAGGACATGTTGCACGTATGGGGAATGAAAGACGTGCATGGAAGCTTCTTGTAGGAAAGCCAGAGGGAAAACGCCCAGTTGGTAGACCAAGAATGAGGTGGGAGAACAACATTAACTATGATTTGAGGGAAGTAGATTATACAGGGAATGATTGGAAAGCATTAGCTCAGGATAGGGATGTATGGAGAATTTATGTCCGCGCGGCCATGAACCTACGGGTTCGATAGTGCCAGTGAGTAAGTAAGTAAGTAAGTAAGTAAGTATATATATATATATATATATATATATACATCTTCGGTTGATTAATGTCTTTGACATCGTCCGATTCCTAATAGCCAATCTTGTCGGTCCATCCAATCTCCTGGTTGTAGATGTTTCTCCTTCATGTATAAACATATTCCCTTACTCCAGGAGGTTTTGGGTCTTCCTCTGCCTCGTCTTCCCTCAGGTTTCCATTCCAAAATAGATTTTGGTAGTCGATCCTCTTCCATTCGCTGGACATGTCCGTACCATCTTAATTGCTGAGTTTTAATATAATCTAAAATAGTGTCTTCAATCTTCATTTTCTTCCTTATAACTGAGTTCCTATTTTTTTCTCTTCTTGAAATTCTTGTTGCCCTTCTTGTATGTATATATATATATATATATATATATATATATATATATCATCATCATCATCCGGTATCATGGCAGCTGCCGCCGTCTTCCGGAAACCTAACGCCATTCCTCTCTATCCATCCATTGATCTTCCTCCATTCCTCTGATATTCATAGCTGCTTCTACCCCTTCTATCCAAGTTTTCTTCGGTCTTCCTCTCTTGCTCCTTTCCATTGGGATCAATTCCATAACAAATTTTGGCAATCTTCGCTCTGGCATTCGTTATATATATATATATATATATATATATATATATATATATATATATAGTATAACGTATTTACATACCTGTAATTTAATATTGTGTAAATGCCATTATACGTATTTATTACTTTCACAGGTTAGAGTAATTGAAATACGTTAGGTTAGCTTTTAGGTTATTATACATGTATTCTAATAAATTAAATTACAAATTTGGAAGATTATCTTATAGATAAGTGGCATCTATTTATTGAATATTTTGTAAGGGCTAATTTGCCATTGTTCATTTTCGAGAAATACGTACGACGACGTATCGATTATTATCGACAATCGATTCAGATTTTTCTTAGGAAACACTATGTGATGATGAGATTTGTATTGGATTTCAAACTCTTTGTTATGTAATTTTGGAAATATAGCATTACAAAATACAGCACTGCACTTGTATTACAATAAAATATGTATTCTATTTTTGCATCTCTATTGAAGAAAACATTTTTTCACCCTAGACTAACATCTGAATATCGAATCTGACGTCACGACCACAATGGCAACCACTTCCTTCAGGTAATATAGGGAATAGTGCTTTATAAATTGTTATTTTACAACTTTGTTTCTGGATGGTCCGCAAATGTTTTTCATGTCTTTATCTTCGACGTTCCTAAGCTTCATTTTAAAACCAAAATTATCTCGAAATTCGGATGTCCACTGTTTGCGCAGTACCCTTTTTTTGTCCGATGACAGTACATTGTCTTTTATGACATTTTTGGTTTTCTCCCCTGGTAATGGCAGAATTGTAATCAATTTCTAACTTTGGGACATCTGGAAGGCGGAGTGACGTTACCCCGATGATATGATAGGTGTTAAATGATAATGAAGAAATCCAGACTATGGTCAACCACAGGAATAATTCCCTTTAAGGAAAAAGTTGGTATTTTTTAAAGATGTAAAATTCTTGGGAAGGGAAGTAGAGTCATGGACACTTGGTCCTATATTTTGAGTGCGTAGACGAACCTCACTTTCCGAACAACAGGCCTCTGAGCAACATTTGTCAGCACTTTCCAAACTACCTAAGTACAACGTTTTTAAAGACGTATAGATCCTGCATACATTGACTCAATTCCTGAAGTGCAAGCTATTATGCAATATAGGGGCATTTTTCGTCCCAACTATCTCAAAAAACAAAGTAAATATATACAAAACTTTTATTCTCCCGTTATATATATGTCAAACATGGATTTTGACACTCATGAGTTGTAAATGTAATTAAAATAAACTTTCTAAAGTAAACAAATTCACCTCTCATATTAAAAAACATTAAAAAATACCTTATGTGATAACATTATTTCTGATATTTCTTTAGTTTAATCTCTCCCTTTGCAGTACTTTTACAAGTCCTACGATACCGTCCGTATAGGGAGGGTATTGTGTTTACAGGATTAAAAAAAAATTAATATTAGAATGAAATACCTCTAAGCAAAAGTTATCAAGAATAAATTTCCCTATATTTCTCATGTTAGGGACAAACATTTATTTCTGCACATCAAGCTAGTGCGTAAGTTCTGTTCCAAGGTATTTGAATTCAGCCACTTCTTCAAAATTTCCTTTGTTTGTCATTAACTGTCCAATTTAATTATGTAATGTTTCTCTATGCGTGAACATGTAGGCTACTTTGTTTTATTGATGTTTACTTCCAGTCACAATTTCTTAATGTTATGCAGCAGTGTATATGTGGATCAAATTCAATATATATATATATATATATATATATGGACGTATACTAAGTAAAATGGTTGATATAGAATACCAGAATAAAGAAATGGAAGAACAATCTGGTTTTAGAAGTGGTAGGTCATGCACAGATAATATATTTTGCATAACACAAATGATAGAAAAAAAAGAGAAACTAACAGAGATTTACATTTGCTTTGTGTCGATTTAACCAAAGCATATTGATAGTATTTCCCCAGAAAATGTTTATGGGAAACTTTAGACGATTCCAACATTACCAAAAAATTAGTAGAAGCTATAAAAGCATTATACAAAGGATCTACTATTTCGAAAATAAAAGTTGGAAATCATATAACAAAGGGGTTTACCTATTACAAAGGGTCTAAGGACAGGTTGCAGTTTTTATCTCCAACTCTATTTAAAATTTATCTCGAAAGAGTACTAAGAGACTGGAGGAAAAAATGTAAAAAATGGGCATACCTATCCAAAATACACATGTATAATTCATTAATTTTGCAGATGACCAGGTATTAATAGCACAGGACCATGATGACATAGAATATATGGCTAAAAAACTATAATAAGAATATGAAAAATGGGGACTTTATATAAACATTGAGAAAACTAAATATCTGTGTATAGGAGAAGAAATGGAAAATATAAATTTCAACAAATGGAGAAGAAACTAAAACCTAGTATTGAATGCACTTATTTAGGAACAAAATTAGACCATTCAGGCGATAACACAGTGGAAATTAAAAATAGAATCGCACAAACAAAACAAGCAATAAATGCTTTAAAACTCTGTTTGGTGGAGAAAAAATATTACAAAAAACTAGAAAATTACAAATATATCAAACCATAATTCAGAGCATTCTCACACATGATCCTGAAGTCTGGCAAATTCCTACCATGGAAATGAAAATAATTTTTAAGTACAGAAATGGAGTGTTTTTAAGAAGATCAGCTGGAAAATCTAGGAATGGATAGAATACGAAATAAAGAAATAAGGGAAATTATGGGTGTACAAGAGGAGCCGGACATCATAACTACATCATAGAAAAGAAAAAGATTGCAGTGGTATGGTCATGTCAAAACGAATGCCAGAGCAAAGATTGCCAAAAATTTTTATGGAATGGATCCCAATGGAAAGGAGGAAGAGAGGAAGACCGCAGAAAGCTTGGATAGAAGGGGTACAAGCAGCTATGAATATCAGAGGAACGGAGGAAGATCAATGGATGGATAGTGAGGAATGGCGTTTGGTTTCCGGAAGACGGCGGCAGCTGCCATGATACCGGATGATGATGCTGAAATATATATATATTTGATAACATTACATTAGATTTTTTATTATTGATTTCGTACATCTCAATGATGGATAAATCATATTTGAAGAGAAAAATTATACGCTCAGACCGGGACTTGAACCCAGGACCCTTGGTTCTCTAGACCAAGTGCTCTACCAACTGAGCTACCTGAGCAAGTACCGATCTAAACGCAAATCTTTCTCTATATACATTATAATTCCCATCCACCAAATGCTGTGAAGCCATGCTTCTATCTTGCAAATGGCGGCTCCTTTATTAAGAAGACATATTTGGGAATTATACATTACAGCCAGCACGGCTTTTTCCAAGTTTTTATTATTGATTTCGTACATCTCAATGATGGATAAATCATATTTGAAGAGAAAAATTATACGCTCAGACCGGGACTTGAACCCGGGACCCTTGGTTCTCTAGACCAAGTGCTCTACCAACTGAGCTACCTGAGCAAGTACCAATCTAAACGCAAATCTTTCTCTATATACATTGTAATTCCCATCCACCAAATGCTGTGAAGCCATGCTTCTATCTTGCAAATGGCGGCTCCTTTATTAAGAAGACATATTTGGGAATTATACATTACAGCCAGTACGGCTTTTTAGAGAAAGATTTGCGTTTAGATCGGTACTTGCTCAGGTAGCTCAGTTGGTAGAGCACTTGGTCTAGAGAACCAAGGGTCCCGGGTTCAAGTCCCGGTCTGAGCGTATAATTTTTCTCTTCAAATATGATTTATCCATCATTGAGATGTACGAAATCAATAATAAAAACTTGGAAAAAGCCGTACTGGCTGTAATGTATAATTCCCAAATATGTCTTCTTAATAAAGGAGCCGCCATTTGCAAGATAGAAGCATGGCTTCACAGCATTTGGTGGATGGGAATTACAATGTATATAGAGAAGATTTGCGTTTAGATCGGTACTTGCTCAGGTAGCTCAGTTGGTAGAGCACTTGGTCTAGAGAACCAAGGGTCCCGGGTTCAAGTCCCGGTCTGAGCGTATACTTTTTCTCTTCAAATATGATTTATCCATCATTGAGATGTACGAAATCAATAATAAAAACTTGGAAAAAGCCGTACTGGCTGTAATGTATAATTCCCAAATATGTCTTCTTAATAAAGGAACCGCCATTTGCAAGATAGAATCAATGGCTTCACAGCATTTGGTGGATGGGAATTAACAATGTATATAGAGAAAGATTTGCGTTTAGATCGGTACTTCTGCGTCAGGTATCTCATTTGGTAGAGCACTTGGTCGAGAGAACCAAGGGTCCCGCCGGGTTCAAGTCCCGGTCTGAGCGTATAATTTTTTCTCTTCAAATATGATTTATCCCATCGATTGAGATGTAACGAAATCAATAATAAAAACTTTGAAAAAGCCGTACTGGCTGTAACGTATAATTCCCAAATATGTCTTCTTAATAAAGGAGCCGCCATTTGCAAGATAGAAGCATGGCTTCACAGCATTTGGTGGATGGGAATTACAATGTATATAGAGAAAGATTTGCGTTTAGATCGGTACTTGCTCAGGTAGCTCAGTTGGTAGAGCACTTGGTCTAGAGAACCAAGGGTCCCGGGTTCAAGTCCCGGTCTGAGCGTATAATTTTTCTCTTCAAATATTACATTAGATGATTTATTATAGATAGACGAAAATATTGGAAGGGTCATATAGTAGTAGTAGGACTTTATTAGACAAAAAGTAAGATATTTACAATATTATTTACAAATATGGGTCGCACGGGCAGTAAGCCGTACGTGCTGTTCACAGTCCGTTACAATAAAGTAATAATTGGTACTGGTGTAAATAAAAATAAACAAAAACAGCAATAACATTACAATTACATAAAGAAAACACAATAAAAATATTACCATTAAATAATAACACAATAGCATTATACACTAAAACATTAACATTACAATTACATAAAGAAAACACAATAATAATATTACAATTAAATAATAACACAATAGCATTATACACTAAAAACATTAACATTACAATTACATAAAGAAAACACAATAATATTACAATTAAGTAATAACACAATAGCATTATACACTAAAAAAACATTAACATTACAATTACATAAAGAAAACACATTAATATTACAATTAAATAATAACACAACAGCATTATACACTAATTAATTTATATATAATTGTTAATAATTAATGGTATTGCATTTTGATAACATATATTTATTCATGAATGAGTGTTGTCCTTATTTTTCGCGTTTTGTCCAGAAATTTACCGAGGTTTAACCAATTTTCTGGATTTACCAATAACTCGTAGCATGCCAATCTTTCCCGATTTGAATTTAGAAATCTTTCCGGTAATAACTGACGTCTCCAATATTCTAAATCATTACATTTTCCTAATATATGTATCTCATCTTCAAAGTTCCCGCACATTGGACATATTCGCATATCGTGATCGTCGCTAATTTTTAGAAATTTCCATGCCCCTAGCCTAAACCAAGCAAGCCCTGATCTCTCCTTAAATCCTAGGTTGAGTATATACGATTCTTTTCCCCAGACGTGTTTTAGGTCTCTTTGTAAACACAGTGAGCGTTTTCCTGTACATTCGGCGAAGGTATCTTGTTGGTTTACATCTAAGTACCTCCTCCTTATTTTTCTCCACACGTTCTTGCGATTTTCAGTCCGGAAGGGTCATACAGAAAGAATGGAAGAAATCCGACTTGCAAAAAGAGCTAAAGAACATAGACCAATGGACGGCAAAAGAACAAGAGCAAGATCAGCCAAGAGATGGATAGACAGTGCATGCACATCCAATACGTGTTCTTCCGAGGAGTGATTTTGGAAATAAACAGGATGAAAATCCTACAAATTATGTTTAAGAAGAAGAAGAGAAGAAGACATTAGATTATAATAGAACAAAATATGAGCTCTGGTTTTTATGTGCGTTCGTCGACAAGATTTTGTAGTTTCATTGTATTATACGGCACATTGTTTTTTTGTTATGAATGAATGTAAATTAATCTATTCTACGGTGTTATGTAGTTTGTTACGTTCTTCCTAGTTTCGACACATCAGGCGTTCAAACGACGACTCATTTCGTCATTTTTTGGATGGGCGCAGGGCTTCGAGGATGGTAAGATATAGATTTGGAGGAAAAAGATAAGATGGTAGAACATAGGTCACAGTAATATATGTTAGTACACCGTAAACGTGTTCATGATGAAAAAAATCTCCTGTAATTATTCAAATAATGATTATTGTATCCATAAGTCGCTGAATCCTGCTGTCTTATTTGGTAGTGTATTTACAAACAGTATTAATATTATATTCCGTGTAAGATAGCAGAGTGTAGTAGCTTGTTTCCTGTTATTTATAAAGCTAATATTTGTGTAGATGAAGAACCGATCAATATATTCAAATTAATTTTCCAATCCTCTCTGCTCACAGATTGAATTTGTGTGAATTTCTGATACAGATATCAGTGTTATGGCAAACAACATGGTGTTGGAAATCTCTCCTCAAATGAGAATTTGCAGACCCTGGGGTTTGAATTAATTTGTAGATGGGTCCTCGTGTTATAACATCAACAACAATCTTCATCGCATGAAACCCAGCATATAAACATCCGAACATTATTTACAAACTTTAGATCATTATTATTATCATTATAATCATCACCATTATTATCATCAACACTATTATCATCAACATTATCATCATTATTATCATTACTATTAAGATAGCAGTCTGCTAACAATTCCTCTTCATAGCACTTCCTCCTATTCTACTTCCTTCACAGTAGCCTCTGCCCGCTCCTGGAATCTCCTTCCTCAAGATATCAGGGGTTGCCGCACACTTGGTACCTTTAAGTCACGCTTATACAGTTACCTGTTGTCTAATAATTAATTTTTCTCTATTTATTTATTTTTATACTATGTCATTAACTTTTCCTCTTTTTTTATATATCTTGTACATATTATATATTTAATTCGTTAAATTTAGAGTAAATCAAATTACATTATAAAAATATTAATTGTATTGTATTCAAAACTTGTAATCGTTTATATATATATATATATATATATATATTGTAATTTAGATTTAAGACTATTTTTTTAAACCTGGTTGAGTGGTAGACAAGCCCTTAAGCCCTTAACTCTTCCAGGTAAAATAAAGCTATTATTATTATTATTATTATTATTATTAGCATTATTACCATTATTATTATTATTTTATTATTATTATTATTATTATTATTATTATTATTATAAGTGGTAAATGATAATATATTACATGGAATTCGAATGGAAGGTGGAAGACTGTCTAAGGAAATATAGTGATGGGCACCAAATGGAGAAACAGGAAAAGAAGACTAAATAAAAACTGAATGGATAGAACAAGAAGATATATGGAACTAAAAAGACTATAAGGTAAAAGAAGCACTGGATAGAGAACAATGCAGAAAGAACATTAAATACTGGATTTTTATACATATAATTGTAGCCCATTTTATTGTTGTTTGGTTTAGGAAAATTACAGTATTGTAGAAAGTCACAAAGAGATAAAAATATTAATATAATAATAATAATTATGAATATTATTGTTAAACATAGAGCAATTAATTTTATAGCATACGTAGCTTTCGGCGAATTCCGGAGGAAGTAGACTAAGAGGTTGTTTGTTCTCATGAAAGTTTTTTTAAATGTTTGCAAACCTTCGCCAATAATATCGAGTAGAAACCCAAAATTACCATGACCAAAATTTATTTGGATAATACCTTCCGTGTTTTATGTTTATAGCATATACTGATGTTAATTATATAGTTTTTACCCGGTAAGTCAGTCGTCCTCAATTAAGTTATTAAACGTCCTCAAATTATTCTAATGTGAAGGCCTTTCGAAAACAATGTTTCATCTTCTGCGTTTTGTATAGGTTGTATAACGGATTTATGTCTGCGGTTATGTTCTCGTTGAGCAGACATAAATCCATTATACAACCTATACAACACTATCAGCCATAAGTTCCAGTTAAAACGCAGAAGATGAAACATTGTTTTCGAAACGCCTCCACATTAGAATAACTTGAAGTTTAATAATTTAGTTGAGGACGACTGACTTACCAGGTAAAAAATTATATAATTAGCATCTTATTACATAACCTCAACGGTGCTTTAATATGAATTTCAAACGTTTTGAGGATATACTGAGTTTTATGCTGAAACATCGAAAATTGCTACCACTAGATTGATATATATATATATATATTTAACATTCGTTTCAGATGAACGCCTACAATTAAACGAAGCGTCAAGAGAACTAGGAAGGAGACACTTTTAAATTTTATAAAACAATGTCGGTTCCAACACTACTGTATGGATGGAAACACTGGGCCTTAACCAGGAAAGAAGTTTAAAAACTTCATAAATTATGTTCTTGAGATGTGGCTAGCTATACAATAGCAGATAGGAAACGAAATGAAGACATATTATGAACATAACAAAATATATTCGAGTTATTAGGTAGGAGTACATAAACAGAACGAAAGGATGGGCAACATCAAAAAATGGAAAGCAACAGAATCCCGAAACAGATTCTTAGTTACAGACCACCGGACGAAAAAATGCAGGAAGACACAGTAAAATATGGACAGACCTATTCTAACATGAGATCAGAACAGACCTTAAAATCCAATTTTGATGCCGAACACCTACACCTAATGACTTGATTTTGTTTGTTAACGAACTCTACTTTGCTTTTTCAATTGATGCCAAGTGATGTTCTAATAAAATACTAATTGCTGCCGCTACAGGACTGATACACACACATACACACACACACACACACATGCATGGTCAAGATACTTTCTAGTGTCTTTTCGATTGGATCGGTGAAGATCTATATACATTTTTCAAAAATATGTTCAATAAATAACATCAATTGCCTCAATATTTCGAAATTAGCTAATTTTCGCTCCTTCCCTTATACATATTGACGCACAAACACATGCATATTGGTCAAGGTCATTTTCAGTGCATTCTAGATCGGATCCGTGAAGATCTATTAAATATTTTTCCAAAATATTTTAATTAAAACTACCTCAATAGCTTCATTACTTCGAAATTAGTTAATGCAAGCTCCTACTCATGGACATATTGTCACACACATATACATGTCAATGTCATTTTAAATGACTTCTAGATAGGAATGGTGAAAATATATTAAACATTTTTCAAAAAAATATTTTCGTTACTACTCCCATTCAAAAAACGTAAAACTGAAAATATATAAAACTGTTATTCTACTCCCTTTCAAAAAACGTAAAACTGAAAATATATAAAACTATTATTCTAACATTTATATTATATGGATGTGAAACATGGACTCTTACTTTAAGGGAGGGAAGGAGATTACGAGTATTTGAGAATAAAATTCTTAGGAAAATGGTTGGACCAAAGACAGATGAACGGAAAGGTGAATGGAGAAGACTACAAAACAGTGAACTACATGATCTTTATAGAAAGCCAGATATAATAAGAACGGTTAAGTCTCGTAGATTGCGATGGGCAGGACATGTGGCACGAATGGGGAATGAAAGACGTGCATGGAAGCTTCTTGTAGGAAAATCAGAAGGAAAACGCCCAGTTGGTAGACCAAGAATGAGGTAGGAGAATAACATTAACTATGATTAGAGGGAAGTAGATTATACAGGGAATGATTGGAAAATATTAGCTCAGGATAGAGATGTATGGAGAGCTTATGTCCACGTGGCCATGAACCTACAAGTTCGATAGTGCCAGTGAGTTAGTTACTACTACCTAAGTAGCTTTATTCCTTGAGATTTGCTAATACAAGCTTCTACTCTTGGACGTATTGACACACACACCTTTGTCAAGGTCATTTTCAGTGGCTTCTAGATAGGACAAGTGAAGTTCTACAAATAATAGTAATAATAATAATAATAATAATAATAATAATAATAATAATAATAATAATGTTTTATTTATTCTGGCAGAGTTAAGGCCATAAGGCCTTCTCTTCCAATCAACTAGCACAAATACAAATACATATTTGACATATATAGATATACACTATATAGTAGTAGTAGGACTTTATTAGACAAAAAGTAAGATATTTAGAATATTATTTACAAATATGGGTCGCACGGGCAGTAAGCCGTACGTGCTGTTGACAGTCCGTTACAATAAAGTAATAATTGGTACTAGTGTAAAGAAAAATAAACAACAAAAAAGCAATAACATTACAATTACATAAAGAAAACACAATTATATAATAACACAATAGCATTATACACTAATTAATTTATATATAATTGTTAAGAATTAATGGTATTGCATTTTGATAACATATATTTATTCATGAATGAGTGTTGTCCTTATTTTCCGCGTTTTGTCCAGAACTTTACCGAGGTTTTCCAATTTTTTGGATTTACCAATAACTCGTAGCATGCCAATCTTTCCCGATTTGAATTTAGAAATCTTTCCGGTAATAACTGACGTCTCCAATATTCTAAATCATTACATTTTCCTAATATATGTATCTCATCTTCAACGTTCCCGCACATTGGACATATTCGCATATCGTGATTGTCGCTAATTTTTAGAAATTTCCATGTCCCTAGCCTAAACCAAGCAAGCCCTGATCTACACTATACTAATTATAAACAGTTAAAGATACATTAAATGTAGCAATGTAAATTTCGTGTACAAACAAAATTTTGTACGATAATAACAATAATAATACTTGCGATAATAATATATATTTTTTTAATATTTTCAGTATAACTAACTCAATAGCTTCATTCCTTCAAAATTCGCCAATATAAGCTCCTTCCCTTGGACGTACGTGTTTTGCTTACTTAGGCAATATTGACTAACATTGCCAATTGCACCAGAAGGTCACTAGAGATGGGTTCTCACAGAAGGAAGAGAGGGCGTGAGGGTTTGTTGGACGTCCACCGAGTATATTAGTGGCCTCTAGGGAGTGTTTACTGTCTAAACAGAACAACCCGCCTCCCACAGCTACCCTCTCTCCGTGGCTGGGCGCTAAACCATTGCCCTATTTGCATATGCCGGAGTAGCCAGAAAAAATGTAGCTTTACTCCTATTTATGTTATAAGCATTGCATCAATGTACATGATACTTTCATCCGTGCAATAAATAATAATCTTCATATACAGAAAACACAAGTTACCAATATATTAAAGGGTGATGGGTGAAATTCCTATTTTCTACATTGTTTGAGCTAGAGACTTGATATTTTGTACAAACATTCACTGCATGATACGTAATGACGTGTTTAAGTTTCATTCTTGTGAGACGTTTAGTTTATGAGTTATTAAATATTATATTCAAACAAATTTGCAAATATTATAATTAAATGGGTTCCACAATTGTTTAGTAAAATGTCTGATTTTTTTACAAGATCCTTCAAATATTTAGAAAAAATCATGATGCATTAGAATTCATATAATGTGAATACAAAGGGAGAAAAAAAATATTTTACCCCTTGCGTGGAATTACAAAAAAAAAATATTAATTGCATGCATTTTATTTTTTATTTCTTAAAATACTACTTCAATCATGAAAACCCATGCACTACTTTGTTACTCATTTTTAGGACATGCGGTAAACATTTGAAACTTCTATGACAATTTGTGAATTCCATTCAATTTTGAATGTACAAAAATTCAGAAAAATAAAAGTATGGAAAGACGAGTTTAAAGATTTGCATGCAGTTTAAATACAAAATGTAACACACAGGCCTAATCAGCACTTTAGGGCACTTAGAAGAGTCATAGACCTCTGAAACTTTGCCAACATATACATTAGAGTACAGGCTATTTTTAGTACAAAAAACAAAAAATTGTCAATTTTGAACTCAAATGGTCAATTTTTCACCCATCACCCCCTTAAAGCTACATTTAAATTTTCAATTTTAATATGAAAAAACTAACTCACTGTCACTATCGAACCCGTAGGTTCAAAGCCGCGTGGGCATAAGCTCTCCATACATCACTATCCTGAGTTAATGTTTTCCAATCATCCCTTGAATAATCTACTTCCCTTAAATCATTGTTAATGTTATTCTCCCACCACATTATTTTCTACCAACTGGGCGTTTTCCCTCTGGTTTTTCTATAGGAGGTATCACTGCACCTCTCTCATATTCCATTCTTGCTACATGTCCTGTCCATCGAAATCTACAAGACTGTATGTCTGGCCTAACTTGGCAAAGAGAGAGATGGAGATATACGGGTAGATCGTTGACCGCTTTCGTCCGGTTACATAAGAAAGAACGCATTCTGTTGTCAGTTTTTGTCTTCCACATTAACCCTATTATCATCTGGCGAAGAAACTCCGGCAACACTGGTGCGAGTGAGAGAGGTGAGTACAGTTGTCTCTTTGTACAAATTTCTTGCAAAGTTAAGCCAGACGAACTATAACTGATCTCATTATATCTAGCTTCCTATAAAGACTATGTAGCTCACTTAACTAGTCTTCTCCATTCACCTGTCTGTTCATCTTTCTTTGGTTAAAAATTTCCTAAGAACAGGAATAATAATTACAGGAATTAGGTGCGCAAAGAAATTAAAATTAGGCTTGATTGTGGAAATGCATGTTATTATGCATTACAGGGACTCTTGTCGCCCCAACTTCTCTAAAAACAAGAACTGGAAACATATAAAACCGTTAGAATCCCATTCATATTATATGGATGCCAATCATGAACTCCTACTTTAAGAGAGGTGGAAACGTTAAAAGTATTCTAGGATAAAGTTATTAAGAAAATACTAAAGAGTGATGAACAGGCAGGTGAATGGAGAAAACTATATAACAGTGAGTAACACGATCATTATAGGAAACCAGATATCTTAAAAAGAGATAAGTAAGTTATATAAGTTTAAGTCATTCGCTTCATGTTTAAATACTCAATGCATTTCCCCATAAACCGGACTTACGTTACCGTAAATTATATTGTCTATTTTCAGACATTCAAAACAAACAAAATATAACGGTACTTGAAATCACAATAAGGGTGAGGCAAAAACACGTTCCTCTACTATTCATAAATGTTAACAAAACGTTACCCTGCCAAGGGATGTACAAAATATTGCAAAATATATAACAGCAGAATTAAGAGAGTGTACCGCGTCTTCTGAGTTGAAGGCCATTTAACTGTCGGAGAGTCTACCTCGTCTATGGAGGCCAATGGTTTAAGTTAAGAGCTAAAACAAGAGTCTATGTTCGCATCCATTAAAATAACACAGGTCAACATGATTTTTGTCTCATGAGTATCAACAGATTATTTAATGCAGTTTTTTTATCGTGTTTTCAAATATGTATTCGGAATTTCTCCATCATCCACCGTTTTTATTTCAATTTCAATTAATGAATTTAAATAATTGTTTTTTAATAAACGTTTTTTCGTATTTGTTCATTGTAAAATAAAACCAAATGTACTAACTCAGGAGATTTCAGCTATGGAAAAGACATGTGGAATCATAGTAGGCTGGCTGATTATTGTTGGACCATCAGGCGAAATGTAGCAGAAAATCATCATTTCTTACTTTCTAGGTGAGTCCGAATGTTCGAATATTGTGTAGTTACGAATGTAGAAAATATTAAAGTGTTTGAAATTATAAATTCCTGTCTCTGTCAGAAACCTTGCGTGATGGAGAAAAACCGATATCATATTTAGAGTTCAGGCGGAAACATACTATCAGAATCACATATTTTTCTTTCTGAGACAAAAAAAAGTATCTTCTTTTGTTGCTCAGTGTAATTGGGAGTAGGTATAACAGATTTATATATTTTCAGTTTAAACTTATTTTGAAAGTTGGTGGGATGACAAAAGTCCCTGTAAAGCGGGGGACTGCATAGAAAGGTCATGTCAGGGCGGAGATGAATCTGATTGGTCGATAGTGGTATTGAAGTAGTTAGCTGGTGGTTAAAACCAATATTAAAAGTTTTGTTGAAGCATTTATAGAGGTTATTACAAAAGGTCTTACAACTTTACTGCATTTTATTCTGATTACGCGATAATGCCCATGTACAGTGCAAATAATTGCACAAAAGCCAACATTTCTGACAGGTTCTAACGAGTTAGAAAATTCAAGAAATTTAAAACGTGGCTTTATCGTCTCCAACATGTGTTCTTGCTGTATGAAACATTATTATTATTAAGAATGTAAGAAGAAAAAAGTTCTCTCAGCGGGAATTGGAAAGTTTCGTGCTGATAATGTTTTGGCCATTCATCTTGCCGCTTACGGAAGCTATACATCACAATTATAACGCAGATAATTAACAACAAAAAAAAACTCACAAGTATTTGCATGTTAAGCTAACTTGTTACAAAGTTTTCGTCTTTTTTTTAATGAATCACAAAGGAGTCCATTTCTATTCTTCAAACTTTTGTTTGCTAATGAAAAGAAAGTTGCCTAACTCTGTTAAATTTAATTCGGTATCGAATATTTTACTTTCTCCTCTTCACCCTACTTTCAAACAATTAAATTTAAGTTAATTCTTAGTTTCGAACTTTTATAAAAGTTTATATGTTATTTATAATCTCTCCAACTATAACTGTCACATGGAAATTTTAAGACGCAGTGACAAAATAGTTTTTTCTAACATGTGATAAAAATCGTTATACCAATTTTGCTCTAAAAGCAAATTGTGTGTTCCACCTTGAAATATTATAATTAAAAATCAGTATCAATGTTACATTGTGTGTAAAAATGTCATCTACATCATCACAAATAATCCATTCATGGATTTAGGCCATTTGTTGATCTGTTTCCGCCTCAAAAAATACCACATAAAAGTCTTTTGTGTGGACATCCTGATCTTCGCTTTCCTGCAGGTTCGTAGCTTAACATTTGCTTGGTATCCCGTGTTCCTCCATTCGATGAACATGTTGCATCCATCTTGACATATAATGAGACATTTTGTTTTATAAGAGTTCCATGTTTAATTCATCTAAGATATATTAATTTGTTACTTTATAGTATCGTACATCCAGGCAGTCCTTCGAAAATATCTTATTTCAGCAGATCTATGTCTGAGCAGATTTAAGTATCAGCAGATCTAAGTCTGAGCAGATCTAAGAGTCTTCAGATCTATGTCTGAGCAGATCTATGTGTCAGTAGATGTACGTCTGAGCAGATCTAAGTGTCAGCAAATCTAAGTGTCATCAGATCTATGTCTGAGCATATCTAAGTGTCAGCAGATCTAAGTCTAAGCATATCCAAGTGTCAGCAGATCTAAGTCTAAGCATATCTAAGTGTCATCAGATCTATGTCTGAGCTGATCTAAGTGTCAGCAGATCTAAGTCTGAGCAGATCTAAGTGTCATCAGATCTATGTCTGAGCAGATCTAAGTGTCATCAGATCTATGTCTGAGCAGATCTAAGTGTCAGCAGATCTTAGTCTGAGCAGATCTAAGTGTCATCAGATCTACGTCTGAGCATATCTAAGTGTCAGCAGATCTATGTAAGAGCAGATCTAAGTGTCATCAGATCTAAGTCTGAGCAGATCTAAGTGTCATTAGATCTATGTCTGAGCAGATCTAATGGTCAGCAAATCTATGTCTGAGCAGATCTAAGTCTCAGCAGATCTAAGTCTCAGCAGATCTAAGTCTGAGCAGATCTAAGTGTCACCAGACCTAAGTCTGAGCAGATCTAAGTGTCACCAGATCTAAGTCTGAGCAGATCTAAGTGTCACCAGATCTAAGTCTGAGCAGATCTAAGTCTGAGCAGATCTAAGTCTGAGCAGATGTAAGTCTCAGCAGATCTAAGTCTCAGCAGATCTAAGTCTGAGCAGATCTAAGTCTCAGCAGATCTAAGTGTCAGCAGATCTACGTCTGAGCAGATCTAAGTGTCATTAGATCTATGTCTGAGCAGATCTAAGTCTGAGCAGATCTAAGTCTGAGCAAATTTAAGCCTCAGCAGATCTAAGGGCGGAATTCATGAAACCATCTTTACGTAAAGAGCGACTCTTTTCCTCTCTCTTTAACGTAGAGTATTCATAAAACCGGTTTTTTGAATACTCTCTACATCATAGAGAGGAGGAAAGAGTCGCTTTTCGCGTAAAGATGATTTCATGAATTCCGCCCTTAGTGTCTTAAGTCTCGTAGACTGTGATGGGCAGGACATGTGGCACGAATGGGGAATGGAAGACGTGCATGAAAGCTTCTTGTAGGAAAACCAGAAGGAAAACGCCCAGTTGGCAGACCTAAATAAGTTGGAAGCATAACATTAATCATGATTTGAGGGAAGTCGATTATACAGGGGATGATTGGAAACATTCGCTCACGATAAGGATGTATGGAGAGCGGCCATGATCCTACGGGTTCGATAGTGCCAGTGAGTAAGTAAGTAAGTAAGTAAGTAAGTAAGTAAGTAAGTAAAATATATTATGCTCTATATCAAAACTGTTAAAAAATTAATGTCGAGTACATTAATTTTTTCCATTTCTCCTAGGAAAATAATGAAAAAATTGAATTGAATACGCTCTTATGTACATCTCATTGAATCTGAATATAGGCTACTTTTTAAAACATTTTATCTCAGACATGATAATGGAGAACAGATTTTGAAAAAGCGTCATTTGTTAAAACAAAAATCTGAAAATCAAAAATAACTGAAGGTACAGAAATTAAACTTAGACATTTCATTATTTATACCAACATAGATGTAAATATCCGTAACAAAAATTAAGTTTCTATCTATTAAAATGTGGAAAATAAGAATTTCACCCATGGCCCCTTTAAATTAATCGATTCTTTAATGCGAGTAAAACTTTCCATATCTGCTTCTAAATCTTGACAAAACATGGCCTTGGACAAAGGTTATCTTATCTGCTCTTAGAGTGATCCTAACATAAACAAACGCCAATTGTATCCTTCCGCCATTCGCGCCACAATTACTGTCACATTGACAGCGACCACGTGTGAAGTATATAAGACAAGTGATCGTTGAATATTGTGAATTACAAGAAAGCTGGTGAAAGTTTTCACTGAATTTGTGAAATATATTTAAAAGAACTGTTCTTTGAATACTAATCAAAGTTTTGCTAGTATTTAAAAATTTAATGGCGACACAGCAACAGAAGACTAGCATATTCAGCCATTGTTTTGCATCAGAATAGACTGAAGCAACGACTCAAATGCATTATTCTTATGTAACGAACTATTTTATGTTGTAAATATTGATTATACAGCTCTAGATTTTTTTTGTTGCCCTGGATATCTCTGCGAATTTCTGTTTTCAATGGTATAGTTTACGAATATATTCATGAATGTGCTGAATGTGCTCTAAAAAAGTATAGAAGAAAATTTTTTAAAGGCATTTTCACTGAAGTATAACATGGGTTTTTGACATTTTTCTTTTTATTTACGTCGGTGTTCATTAATTTTTTCAAAAAACAATTGACATTATGAATATATTTGTTTTCTTCACATTTTCCGAGTTTTGTAGTGTAAAATGAAAATAAAGATTTAAAAAAACCAGAGCAAATCTTACAAAATCGTCGATACTTTCATGAATTGTGAGCATAAATATATCCGAAATTAATCTTATATCAAGGGCAGCAAAACTACTGTTGACCAGTGTTATATCCATTTTAAAATATTTTCTGTTTTGAATACAATTATTTTCATTTACGAAGAACAAGTATATTCACAGGAGATATTTTTAATTTAATGAAGAGGACTACTTTTTCGCGTACTTAATGCTTCTACACCGTACGTCGGTGTCCATAACCAATGAAACGCGAGTAGGTCACATGGTTTTGTTTAGATGAGGTTCGCTTTAAGAGCGGACAGCCATTGGTGTTTCAGGACGAGAGATTAAGAGAGCTGACTGACGCAGATTGTCCTACCATATGATTTATTATAACATATTTATGATATTTTAACCTTGTTGTTACTAAATATAAGCTTTATAGCGTGATATTGTGCCACATTATTCATCATCATCAATGGTTTGACAGCCCCATGTGGGCCTTGGCCGCCTTCAGACGCTTATGCCAGACTTCCTGTTCTGAGCTTTATTCTTCCAGATTTTTATTTTAAAATCTTAGTGTCTTGAATTATACTATCCTCCTATCTTAATTTCGGTCTTCCAACCTTTCTGGCCAATAGGGATTCCTCATTGTAAATTCTTCTTGTAATCCTTTTAGTGTCCATACGAATAATGGGCCCAGCCCAGGCCAATCTATTAACTTTAACAAAATTCAAAATATCCGGCTGATTATACAGTTTATACAATTCATTATTATTATATATTGACTTAGGCTTTCACGGCCGGAGTTACTATGATGATCTTGTAGAAGATTTCCGGGTTGTTGGCCGTGGTTTTGAGGCTTGTAGTTCCCCGACGTTTCGCCAGAGACTGCGTCCGGCATCCTCAAGGGTCGTCTTGAGACTGGCAATTTTTCTCGACTACCTGCCCTATTTATAGATTTATCCGCAACAATTCATTATTAAATATCTTTCTGCATACATTATTTTCTTTCACGGCACCAAAAATGGATCTCAATGTATCTTCCTTTCAAAACACCAAAATAATTCCTCATCAGATTTCAACATGGTCCAAGTTTCAGATGCATATCTTAACACTGATCTTAGGAGAACTTTATACATGAGTATTTTTGTCTTTCTAGATATAAACTGAGATTTAATCAGATCCGACCGACCGATGCAGATTGTCCTGTCATATAATTTATTATAACATATTTATGATATGTTAACCTTGTTGATACTAAATATAAGCTTTGTAGCGTGATATTGTGCCATATTATTAGAACATTTAAAAAGTTGTGGTTGAAATGAATGATATTGCAGAAGCAGTCTGGGGGGAAAGAGAGAAAATATAAACCAAAGTCATAAAACTGATTTAAATGCAGGCCACGCAATACAGCGATAAACTCAAAATTATGCAGCTCTCTGCTCGCATCGTAAAACATCATGCGGTCTATTGTGCCCTCAAATACCGCGTTAACAATTTCCAGATTTGATATTTGCTTCCGTTTTATTTTATTTTTTTCTCTTTAAGCGCCATAAATATAATCATAAAAGCATTCTTTATCATTTCTAGCAAAAAATAAGGCCATTCTCTTGTATAATTTAGTCCGCAGCGCAAGCTCAGTTGGTAGCGTGCTTGATTGCAGACTACCTGTTCTGGGTTCGATATCCGACTAAGTCACTAACTCACTGGCTCTATCGAAACTATAGGTTCGTGACCGTACGGACATAAGCTTGCACACTTCCCTATCCTGAGCTATTGTTCTCCAATCATCCGCAGAATAATCTACTTCCCTCAAATCATGGTTAATATAATCTCCCACCTCATTCGTATCTACCAACTGGCTGTTTTCCCTCTGGTTTTTCTACAAGACACCTCCATATCCCTCCTTTATTTCCCATTCATTCCACATGTATTTCGTATAGAACAGCATGTTGAGGTAAGAAACTGTTACTGAAATTATTATATCAGGACAGAAATAAACTTAATAACAGAACAGCAACTAATGCATGTTAATCAGTGTTTCTTTTCACGGTGTCGAAAATGTGTGGATGTAGGTGGAGAACATTTGCAACTTCTTCTGTTGCTTATTTTCACTCTTTCATTATCATGCACCAATAAAGTGAGATTTACCTTGCAGTTTACATGCCTTGCTGTCCCGATTTGATGACTCACTGCCCGCAGTCACTTTTCCCGCTGGCTGGGCTACAGGTTTAGTGAGACGCATTGTATATACATATATCTATCTCCATAACAATTCTGCCTGAGAGCAGGTCTTTGACTGCAAACTTAGCATTTTCATTCTATGCTTTGCAGCTATACTTGGAAATTATAGATGTGGTAGCTTCCCGTTGCTTTCCACGCCGGTAAAGAATAATGATGGCCGGATGATTTTCGGGGACCATTGGCCCTAAGCTTCCTGACATTTGTCTTACAGGTGAGGAAAACCCCCGAAAGAAACCTCACCCAGCAGCCTGTCCTGACCGGGAATCGAACCCGGGCCCGCTATGTGACAAGGCAGCACGCTACCTCGAGACCACAGCGGTGGGTTATATATATATATATATATATATATATATTTAATTAAACTAATATTTTTCTTGGTGATAATATCTTCAAACATATATAATCAACGTAATCATTTCACCAATTAAAAATTTAAAAATGTGTCAACAGCGAAGCTGTCATTTTCAAAAATAAATAAAAAATAAAAATATTAAATATTTTATTATAGTATAAATATGGTTTAATATTTTTTAGAAAAATTATGATTACAAAATTCTCTGTTAAAGCATAATATCATACGAATAGAAAATTGTCTAACATTTTTTTCTTCTTCTTCTTCTTCCTGTCATGCGATAGACCTAGTGGTCTGTTACGGTCTCAATCCAACGTTTGAAGGGTCTGCCCAAAGATATATTGCCTGGTGGCCGGTAATTTAAGATTTGACGTGGTATTCTTGTTCTGCTCATTTTTCTTACGTGAGATTTCCAGCTGCTTCTATATTTTTGTACATATTCCATTATTGATTCCGTTTTGTCATGTCTAGAATTAAAGAAAGAAATACACGATACTGGGGAGACGTCTATTTAATGGTGATTGCTTTGACGTACAGAGACGAAGTGAAATACAGTTAGGATGTAGCATCGACATGAGTGAATTATTAGCACAACAAGTACAAACATGCACTTAACATGGGCAGTACTCATGTTCCAGTCCCGGGATCGATATCCGATAACTGTAGGCGGCTATTTAGTTCCCAGTCGACATGCGAAATGAACTTGCACCACTCCTTACAGACTTCTATGTCTGCTCAATTATACAAACAACAATCGACATACATTAACCTAATTCTGGATCATGCACAGTGAGGGTAAAAAATATCGTATAGTTGAGTAAACTTTTACTAAAAGAGATACTGTCAATCTACATACGCAATTAGTACAAAATATCCTTTATTTTATTAATATGCTTTAATGCGTTTAATATTTTTTTTCTATTTGTGGCACAATAAATAAAAATTGAATAATAAAGCTCATCCATCCATAGTAATTCTGTCCCCGAGGGCAGGTCTTTCACTGCAATCATAGCATTTTCATGCTATGCTTTGCAGCTTTACTAGGGAATTGTAGGTGTGGGTAGCTTCTCGTTGCTTTCCACACCGGTGAAGGATGATGGTGATGATGATGATGGCCATATGATTTCGGGGACAGTTTGGGCCTTAAAGTTTTCCTGACATTTGTCTTACAGGCGAGGAAAAACCCCGATAAAATCCTCACCCACAAAAATTGTCCCGACCGGCGATCGAACCCGGGCCCGCTGCGTGACAAGGCAGCACGCTACCTCGAGACCACAGCGGTGGACAATAAAGCTCATAAACAAACAAAATTAAAATTTTATGAAACAATGACTGTCCCTGTCCTTTTGTATAGGGGCGAATCTTGGATTATCACTACCAAACAAGAAAGTAAAATCCAAGCAGCCGAGATAACATTTTAAGAAGAGTAAAAGGATGCACTAGAATGGACCAGATAAGAAACGATGATATCCGTGAAGAACTGTAGATCTACTCCATAAAACAAAACATATTTAACAACAAGGTTCAGTGGAAAGAACATGTATAAAGAATGGAAGAAAGTAGATTACCTAATAAAATCTTACATATTTTCCGAGAGGAATAAGAGATGTAGGACTCCTCGGAAGAGATGGTCTTAGATATATTAGTGAAGACGGAACAGGCAACTCTTTCCTAAACCAGGATGTGAAGGAGAAGAAGAAGAAGATTAATATTTTTTTTTGGTATACAATACAATTATTATTTACAGTACATTTTCATTTACTATTTGAGAATAAAGTTCTTAGAAAAATGTTTGGACCAAAGAGAAATGAACAGACAGGCGAATGGAGAAGTGTTCAAAAGAGTGAACTACATGGTCTTTATAGAAAGCCAGATATAATAACAGTTAAGTCTCGAAGACTGCGATTGCCAGGACATTTGGCACCAATGGGGAATGGAAGATTTGCATGGAAGCTTCTTGTATGAAAACCAGAAGGAAAACGTCCAGTTGGTGGACCAATAATGAGGTGAGAGAATAACATTATCTATGATTTGAGGGAAGCAGATTATACAGTGAATGTTTGGAAAACATTAGCTCAGGATAGGGATTTTATGTAGAGCTTATGTCTGCGCGGCCATGAAACTACGGGTTCGATAGTGCCAATGAGTTAGTTATATTTTCATTTACTCTAGATTTAACGAATGAAATACAGCATGTACAATGTAGAAAAATAAAAAAAATACAGAAATACTTTACAAGAAGTGACGCGAAAAAAATTTTCTAATAATACACCATGCGTATATGCCAAAAAACGCGAAGCGGTTTACACTATGGAATCACGGGATGTAGCCAATATATAGACGATATTTGAATTCGCACTGTCAACGAACCTAAAAGCTTATCTAACGCGATTTAAGCACTCTAACCTGTGAAAGAATGCACGATGATTATATTTAGTGCACGTTAATTAGTATAGACTCTATGTTAGCTGCACTGGAACACAGAATATTCGTTAAAATCAAAATGGCTGCCACGTCTTCTTGTAGTTCAACATCGGGAAAAAATCAAATAATCGTTAGAAAACATGTTAAAATCATTGTAAATAATGGGAAATCATTTAAAATATGAAACCCTAAGAATACAATTCGAGAGTAGATTATGAAGGAATAAAAAAAATCGTGTCACTTGTATGAAATTTAGGCAAAAATACCATTAATTATATAGATTACATTCAGTTATGGAGAAAACGTCCATCGCTGTGGTCTCGAGGTAGCGTGCTGCCTTGTCACGAAGCGGTCCCGGGTTCGATCCCCGGTCGGAGCAGCTATCCTGGGTGAGGGTTTTATCAGGGTTTTTCCTCACCTGTAAGACAAATGTCAGGAAAACTTTAAGGCCCAAACGGTCCCCGAAATCATATGGCCATTATCCTTCACTTGAAAGCAACGGGTAGCTACCACACCTACAATTCCCTAGTAAAGCTGCAAGCATAGCATGAAAATGTTATGATTGCAGTGAAGGACCTATCTTCGGGCAGAATTACTATGGATGGATGGATGGAGAAAAATGAATTATTTAACAACAAATAATTGCATAAGTGTGACTTAAAATAGTAAATTGTGATCAACCCTTGTTATCTCATGTTACTATCTGGGTTTCACATCCGTACGCCTATAAAATACTGACTTAATATTTGACCTGAAAATATAGAGTTTGGTTATTGTTGAAATCTCTCTGGATTAGCTCAGACGGTGTAGTTTACATACAAACTTTTCGTCTTCTGAATTATTGATTTTGCAACACTAATTGTTTCTCCATATTAACTACGATTGAGGGAAGTAGATTATACAGGAAATTATTGAAAATCATTAACTCAGGATAGGGATGTATGGAGAGCTTATGTCCGCGCGGCCATGAACCTACAGTTTCTATAGTGCCAGTGAGTGAGTAAGTAAATAAGCAAGTAAGTAAGTAAGTATGTAAGTTATTTCTCTATCCTGAGATATAATATCTCCAAGGTTAAATAAAGTGTCTTAAAATATAGCAATAAAAATAAATGTGAATATTTGTTGAGTTTTACAATCGATTAGAACGTTAAAACTACAGTAAGCTGTTTGAATTACAAATTAAAACGTTATCATCTAAATACTTAACTGTTTTAATACCTCATTTGCATACAATTTATTACGTTCACATTTCCTTACTTTGATATCTTACTTTGCTACTTAAATGCTATACTGTTTTATTGCATGCGTTATAAAACCATATAAATTACTACGACAAAACACCGCGTATCTCTCAACTTCTAAAAATATGTCTTCGCCTTTCCCATGAAAAATATCAGAGGAGGTTACTGTTACAAATGGGAAGTTAGTAGCATTAGGTATTTAAATGACATGATAACAAAAGTACGCAATATTTAATTCAGAAAGACTGGGACATCCTGAAGGGGTCACGAAAGATTCCATATTATATCGAGGTTGTTGAACCGTCTTTTAAATTTCGCGGTATGTAACGAGACTCTTATACACTATTGTCACAGATGACCAAAGTTTTTTTTCTTTATGTTATTTCGGCGTAAATGAACACACAGATGTTGTTTGAAATCTCACTTAACACTTTATTTCTTCTGCAAATTACCAGTAAATTTTTAATCACAATTTTCACTCACAATTACTCTTCTTTCAATGCTTATCTGAGTCACAATTATTTTCAGTCACTGACATATCCGTTCACAAACGTGAAAAGAGAACAGATATGACCTGAGATCTACGCAACGGATGCGATGATCTACAGGGAATGGACAGCAGCCAGATACGACCTAAGACATACTATGACGAGAGTCGCGGTCCATGGTTTCCACCACAGGATATGCACAACAATAAAGCGCCATAACCCAGAAGACAAGTGCAAGTGCAAATTATGTGGGTCGCCTATTACAGTGTAAAAACATAGGAGCATCGATAATAGACTTCTGTAAGACATGGAAACAATTCTTTCTACATGGCCATTGGCTGCAATAATACCTATTATTATTATTATTATTATTATTATTATTATTATTATTATTATCATACTCGTATATACGTTCACCACAATTTCTGGTACACTTACCTTCTCGCCGTCCAGCATAAGATTAACTCCTGTCTCTGTCGAACCAAGACTGCGTGACCTCTATCTTCGCTTCAGTTTACATAGGCAGGTAGACGGAACTTTCTAGACCCGAGATTGGAACGCTTCCACATGGAAATCTCTCGACATCGATATTTACCGAACGTGAAAACAGAAACTCGTAGATCATCTAGGCTGAGGGCCTAGACATTTCTATACCTGCATTTTGACTCGCGATTGGGTGACTCACAAATCTACTTCGACCAATGCGAAATCACCTCTCTCGCCCCACCCGCGCAATTCAAACGTAGCTATAAGACGCATAACAGTATATTAGATTCATGGGACGCGACTGACGAGTTGGGAATGCCCGCTGAGAGTTTTCCAAATAGCCCAGGCCGTTGCTTCTCGAATATTCATTTTCGAGAAGGATCTGTTCACGAAGGATTTCGTGCGCCGATCTTTCCAGAATCTTCAATTCACGGCGGACGGCATGTGGCATGTTAATGTCGGCCTATCTATAAGGTGAAGGATAAAGTATGACAGAGAAGAAGACGAATTTATTTATTTTTTTATATGATTCGATTGTGGAAAGGAAATAAGCACGAACGGCTAAACAGACCTCTGTGTACAGATATCATCAATGTACGTATTATTTTTTTATATGTTAATAAATGATGATTATTATCTAGATGTATATTTAGGCTGTAATAGAGAAAACATCATAAGTAATACATTACGAATATTTCAATATTTATGTGGTACCCTTAAAAGAACACTGGGAAAGAAAATAAGATGAGAAACACATTTAAAATTTTATAAAGTATTGGCTGTGTCTGCAATATTGTATGGCTCAGAAATATGGACTCTGGATAAACAGACAATTAAAATAATAGAAAGAATAAAAGTCGCAGAAAGGAAATATTTACGATTTGTGGCAGGATGTATTTTAATGGATAAAAAAACGAAGTGAAGATATTCGTAAAGCACTACAAATATTCAATCTCTCAGATAAAGTAGAAGAGTAGAGGACAAAATAGTATGAACATGTCTGCAGAATGGATGCCAACAAATTGTCTAGGAAAAGTCTAAACTATCAACCGAGAAGAGTAAGAAGATATCGTGGACGCCCAGAAAAGAGATGAACACAGCAGCTATGATACTTGTAGTCGAAAGGAACCAATAAGGTTTAATCTTTGAAAGGAGGAAGAATAAGAAGAATTCCACCACTACCATTAAAAATCATTTGTCTCATTTCGATCTTAATACCTTTTCCTATGATAACGTCTCTTAAAATAAAAAGAAAAACTTATTTTATGAAATGTAAAGTAATAAAATATTAAACTTCTTATTTTAGATGTGATGCTTCGTAAATCTCTTGAAGAGGGACGTAAAGATGACTGGCGTACCAGAAACTGGCACAAGATGTGTGTGCCGGAGAAATAACAGCAAGAGCTCTGTTACACCAAGTGGTCAAAATCCCTTCTAAGCGGATATATTTCTCTATCGGATCGAAACTGCGACCACTTGAACTTCATATGCCATTTGAAGACAACATTACTTCTAAATAACACTCCTGTTCTTGTAAAAAAATAAGTAATTTTCCATTAAAGGTGGTTGTAATTAAACTGATGCTACATACTATAGCATATCCTTCTTCTCTCTCACGGTTTAGGCTTATTTACTAGCTTGTTCCGGCTCCAAATTGCTGCTGTTTCCATATTTTCCTTGGTCTTCCCAAACTTTTTCTTCCTCGTGGTGAATAGTTGTATGCTGCTTTTGGTGTTCTATTCTCAGTCATCCTTGCCAAGTGTTCTTTCCAGTTTGTTCTGTATTTCTCTATTGTTGTGTTTAATTCCTCTACTTTTAGTTGTCTTATTTCTGTGTTATGTGTTTTGCCTGTTCTTTGATATCCTGCTATTGGTCTGAGGAATCTCATTTCAGCAGCTTGTATTCCGGCAGATTGTTGTGTTGTCACTGTCCATGTTTCGGATCCATAAGTAATAATAGGCACTGCCATTGTCTTGTATAATTTCATTATAGAGTCTTTCCTGGCTTTAATTTTCAAAGTTATTTTTAGTGTTCCGCTATAGCATGTATAGATACAATATATATCTTATTTGTTCTCATTTCAGAGAACATAGTTGGTTAAGGCATACACTGCATGTCGGAAGGTCGAGGGGTTCAAGTCTCGGTGGGATTAGGATTTTTGAAATGGGCTAAACGTCCTTGCGGTACCATGAACCTGGGCTAGATAAAGCCTCTAATGAGGCCTAGGTTAAATAGGGCTGACAGCCCGGACGGCATTTCGTATCGATTATTTAAAAAGGTGATAGTCTTAACCACGCATCCAGGTTGAGAAAACCAGCTGTAACGACCGGGGATCCAACATGCTAACCACCTCATCCCTATAATGGCTAGAAGATCGCCCATCTCTGTGATGAACACACGTGGATGTGAGGCCAGCAGAAAGGGCCTTTCAGACCTGTCACACCATGGAATGTTTCGCTGGACATGTCTGTACTATCTTAATTGCTGAGTTTTAATATAATCTGAAATGTTCTATATGAATAAATAAAATAAGTACTTTTCACAGGATTTGTATCTCACTAAATTCTCCGCTGAGGATACACAAATGTGTCAGAATCATAGACTAAGAAACGTAGATCATGAATTTAAAATAAATTATACGTTTCTTCGAAACGTTAAATGGATATATTAAAAAATTATTTTAAAAAGTAGGTTTAAAAGAGGGAAAGTTCTTGAGATGAAATAAAATATTAAATATTTATTTAAACATCTCTTCAAGTTTTCTTGAGAATATAATATAGCTCTTTGTATATCTCGAATTCAAAGAGATCTATTTTGTCTCCTTAATATTTCACGCGTTAGAAAGAAAAGAAAATAAGTAGAGAGAACCTTTCTATCTCATTTTTCCATTACCGGAATATGATTTACAAAACTCTTTGCATTAAAATAAATACACCGTTTCAAAAGAGGAAGGATGTTACAGAAATTTTTATCATTTCAAAATAACAAAGGAAGTTAAAAACTTAACTGAAAGAAGAATCTTTGAATGAAAATAATACAAAGAGAGAAATTACTGGAATGAGAAAGATTTCAATAAAGAGTATTGTTTGTTGAAGGCAAGTAATTTTCGTGATTGAAACCAAGGTTATTCCATGGAGTTAAAAATCGAATAATTTCATTTTTCATGCACATCTCTTACTTTTGATACATAAATTAGATGTAACATTACAAATTACACATCTACACTAGTGTAATGAAACAAGTAAATAGAAAATCAGAGGCGGTTGGTATTCCCTCGTAATATAATGTACGGTTAAAAACTATAAAATAGTTACCCTGTAGGTCCGTCTCCTCAACTTAAGTTATTTTAAAACTCCGTAGGCCTTTCGGGACTGATTCCATCGTCAGCAGAATGCATTAGGTCCGTACTTGTTGAACCTTGTTGAAGCACTGACTAGGTTGTGAGAATCTTGTACAGCGGATTGTGTGGACTGGGTGTGTATTCATTGAGAATCAGATTGTTGTTGATTTCTCTTAGGATTGCGATTTCCTCCAGTAAATTTATCCTCGTTGGAATGTTTTCTCTATGTACTACTGTGAGGGTGTTATTGATGTTATGCATATGGTGTCCAGCTTGAATTACATGTTTTGCGTAACTTGATTTTCCTCCATTATAAATGAAATCTCTGAAATGTTCCCTGAATCTAATGTTGAAGCTTCTGTTAGTTTTCCCAATGTAGAATTTATTGCAGTCTGCACATGTTAATTTGTGGATGCCTTTATTGTTGAATTCATCTATTTCTCCAGTCCACACAATACTCTGTACAAAATTCTCACAACCAAGTCAGTGCTTCAAAAAGGGTCAACAAGTACGTACCTAATGCATTCTGCTGATGATGGGACTAGTCCCAAAAGGCCTACAGAGTTTTAAAATAATAACTTAAGTTGATGAGACGGACCTACAAGGTAATTATTTTATAGTTTTTAACCGTACATTATATTACTGTGATTTAATACTTAAATGGAAACCTACCATGAATTTTACTAATATCGATTGCCTCGTAAACTGGAAATACAAAATAAAACATTAACGATGTTTAAGATTTAAATTAAAATTCTTTATACCTCACCTCATATCCAGACATCTAATTAAACCAGTTTTCAAACCCTAGGTGGTTTCATCTTCAGTCATATCTCGACCGACGTTATGAATTCCTGCAAAATTGGAATTGAAGAAAACAAATTTTGGAACGGGGTTTCTTGGTTCTTTTCGGGCCACGTTGCGGCACCAATATTTGGAACGGTATTCTTGGGTAGTGAATTTCTTTCATTAATATTCTCTCGTTCGTTTATTTAGTTGCACCGGCATGTATATCTTTCTCAAGAGAGCTGTTACTTTTCACAATTTTGGTGAGTAATGAAATTTTGTTATTAAATAAAACATTCACTTCTTCTGTAAATTATTTATTGAACAATATTTATCAATAAAGATGAAACTTCATATTATTGTTTCGAAGCATTTCATCTGATGACATTGATTTACTCTACAAAAACTTTTTAAAATGGTAGTATTCACAGTTTTTAATTTTTACTTATATTCTATATGGATTGTTGTCTTTCTCACTTTAATATTTTTTATAATATGTAATTATTACTAAGAATTACTTTAATATTCATATATCAACTTTTATATGCTAATTTATGTATTATAAAATTAGTCCACTATTAAATTATTTCTTATATAAAATTAAGTTCACTAGACTCACGTAATTTTAATTTTGTTTTTCTTCTATTTATTTCAAGATAATTTAATTAAAATAAAAGTTATATAAACTTTTATTTGGAGAACATTCAATGGCGTCTATCTTTATCATATTATTGTAACCATCTCTCCTTCTTCTTTGTTGCAAATTATCACGTTGCCAGTTTCTGATTAGTAATGACATCATCAAGAAAGAACACGATAAGCCCGTCTTCATTTCTTAATATCCAATCGTATTTTTAATGTTCGGCCGACTTAAGCCCACATTAATTGAACATTATTTTGCGTAAACTTTTGTCTGTGAATTCAGTATCTATTATTTAGCATAACAATATATGTGACGTAATCATTGTTACATTTCACATGGATGTTACAAAAATCATCTATTATATATTACGTTATAAACTAAATTATATTTAGTTTCAAATTATTTAAATAAAAAATAAATAAAAGGAAATCCCAAATTATTATTTGACAAAAGGGTAATTTTTCCAGTTGTAGGCTACTACTTTCTAATAAAAGCCAATTATGTTCTTTGCTTATTTAAGACAAAAAACGTTTCGATAGACTTTTCTTAATAACAATAATATTAATAATAATGATGATAATAATAATAATAACAATTATTAGTATCATTACTATTATTATTATTATTATTATTATTAATATTATTATCTATCTTCCAATCATCCCCTGTATAATCTACTTCCCTCAAATCATAGTCAATGTTATTCTCCCACCTCACTCTTGGTCTACCAACAGGTAAAACGCCCAGTTGGTAGACAAAGAAAGGGGTGGGAGAATAACATTAATTATGATTTGAAGGAAGTAGATTATACAGGGGATGATTGGAAAACATTGGCTCAGGATAAGGATATATGGAGAGCTTATGTCCGCGTGGCCATGAACGTACGGATTCCACAGTGCCAGTGAGTTAGTTAGATAGTTATCTATCTTCGTGTTTTTACAGTTCCTGTCCTCTTCCCGTGCCAAACTTTCAATGCTTAGCCCTCTTGCTTGCATTACTATCTTCATGCTTTCCTTCCATGTTAACTTTGGTCTCCTCCTTATCTTCTTTATGTTCGGTTGCCATTGCTATAGCAGTTTCGGCCATGCTCATCTTCCATTCTTAAAATTAATATGTTCTAACAATTTTAGTTCCTTCTCCTCAATTCTTTCAATTATGATTTCTTCTGCTTCCACTATGCTTCTGATAACAATAATAATCATCATCATCATCCGGTATCATGGCAGCTGCCGCCGTCTTCCGGAAACCAAACGCCATTCCTCTCTATCCATCCATTGATCTTCCTCCATTCCTCTGATATTCATAGCTGCTTATACCCCTTCTATCCAAGCTTTCTTCGGTCTTTCTCTCTTCCTCTTTTCCATTGGGATCCATTCCATAACAATTTTTGGCAATCTTTGCTCTGGCATTCGTTTGACATGACCATACCACTGCAATCTTTTCTTTTCTATGATGTCCGGCTCCTCTTGTACACCCATAATTTCCCTTATTTCTTTATTTCGTATTCTATCCATTCTAGATTTTCCAGCTGATCTTCTTAAAACATCCATTTCTGTACTTAAAATTCTTTTCATTTCCCTGGTAGGAATTTGCCAGATAATAATCATAATAATAATAATAATAATAATAATAATAATAATAATAATAATAATAATAATAATAATATGTTTTATTTAAGCTGGAAGATCCTAGGCCATAAGGCCTTTTCTTGCACTTAAATAGAGAATAATAAATATCACACAAAAATAAAACAAGTTATTACAATTTTAAAATATTATTAAAATATAGACTAAACAAATCACAATTAATATGTGGTATAATATTAACTAACATAACATGGAATAAAATAAAATAAAATGAGAAAAGCTTTCTACATTAATATTTATAGGTATATACAAAATGTTGAATATAGTTGTTCAGATGGTAATATTTTCATTGTGTGGAACTTTAGATATAAGTTAATTGAAATTAAATAATTGTAGTAATTGACAGTCCCTGACATAACTGGGAAGCGAATTTCATGCTCTAGTCATACATATTGTGTAAGATTCGTAGTTTAAACATGTCCTGTGCTGTGGTATAGAAAATAGAATAAAAAGTATCCTGTGATCTTGTTCTTAAATTATGGTGAGTCGATACATTTTGAAAACGCATTGATAAATAAGGGTAGCAAGGAAATGTTCGTAAGTAATGTCACGAGTGATTTCCAATTTATCTAGAGAATTTGGAAATCAAGAGTGGCATTTGTTAGGACTATTTAACGAATAAAATTAAAGTATTTATTCAAAAATAACTACTCAGTATTTAAATATAGTTACCGGTATTTTAAAATATTAATGTATTTAATGTAAGCGGCGATGATTATAACAAATCAGAATCGTGTCGTTATGTTTCTTTTGTCATCCACTGGAATTTGATCATATAATATTATTTATTGCCATCTGCCGTGGGAAACATGAAATATTGTAAGAATGCACCCTAGTGGAGAAAAAATGAAACACATCTAAGTGTCTATTATAACCAAAATTATAGGCTATTAATTTATATTTTTAGTAAAGAACTCGATAAAATCATTATTTAAAAACACAATTATTGAACACATAATTATCAAATTTCTAGTTTGAAGGACCCTGTTCATTACTTGTTAAAATATGGTGGCTTTATTGGAGGCTCAGTCACTGAAAAATAATACTCTGGCCACTTCTTCTTCTTCTTCGTCTACTACAAGGTTTAGGCTATGCAGCCAGTTCCGGCGAAGTTAAAAGTAGAGTCCATCTTCTAAGTGGTCGGCCAACATCTCTTGTTCCTCTGGGATTATACAGGAAGGTTCTTTTTGGTATTCTTTCGTTGTTCATTCTCATTAAGTGTTCTGTCCATTTCTTATTATTTTCGCTGATTTTATTTTCAATTTTATATATATTTAATTCATCTCGTATAGTTTCATTCCTTATTCTATCCGCTCTTGTGCAGCCTTTCACATTACGTAAAAACAGCATTTCCTCAGTCTGTATCCTGCTTTTATCCCTTGATTTCATTATCCAATTTTCACTTCCATACAACAACAAAGTAACAGCCATTGTTTTATATAATTTAAGTTTCGTATCTTTCCTTGTTTTCCGACCTAAGGTTCTTTTTATGGTTCCACAAATAGCCTGAAATTTCTGACCAGTTCAGAATATTAATTAATAATAGTTTTAAAAAACTAAAACAACACGCTTTAATAGAAAACCAAACTAAAAAATGAAAAATAATTTCAATTTGCAACACGCGTGGGATAAAATGAAAGTGGTCAACAAAAAAAATCATCTCCGACACATATAGAATATAACTACAGTTAACGACAAAAAAAAAATTTTACCATCAAAAGCGTGGGGTGCTCTATATCAATTAATATATTTGATAATAAACAGATATTGGTAAAGGTGAAGTCCCTAAGAATAAAATGTAAAAATCATAAAAATCACCCCACACTTTTGATGGTAAAATTATTTTCTTTTTGTTGATAAATCTAGTTTTATTCTATATGTGTTGGAGATGATTTTTTTGTTGACCACTTTAATTTTATCCCAAGCGTGTTGGAAACTGAAATCATTTTTTAGTTCGGTTTTCCAATAAAGCATGTTGTTTTAGTTTTTTAAAACTATTTTTTTATATTTTAGTTTTAATATTTTAAATATCTTTAAATTCGATACTATTGTAGTATGAGCTAAAAGTAATACTCTTCTAAAAAAAACCTCCCAGCCGGATTTGAACCAGCGACTTATGGATTACTCAAATTATATACCACTACAGTTCACTGCTCTACCAACTGATCCTCTTACAACGATTGCCTAAAAATCGTACCAAGTTGCACGCATATCCTCTTTATACCAGTTTTTATTTGTTTGATTTGTCTTGCTGATTCCGGCCAGGATTTAGAAACAAAATATGAAATTATTGTATTGTCACGAGTCCCTTTACAAGTATACAAAGTTTCAAGTCGATCCAATGTTCCTAAGTGGGTGAAAATCGTGTTCAAAGATTCCGTTACATAGATACAAAGCCACTTTTTTGATTTTATGATGATTATGGCCATGATTTTAGAAAACCAAATTCTTTGATGGTCACGGGTCCTTTACAAGTATAGAAAGTTTCACCAGGTCGATTCAATGATATTAAGTCGTGATGAAAGTCTCCCTCGTGTTGAAAGATTCACGTTTCACATAGATAGATATATGAGATTAAGGTCAATGCTAATATAAATCGTGTAAAAAGGAGGAGATTTCTTTATTATGATAAACTTAAATCGATAATTATCGAGGTAAAACACGACAGTCATTGTTTGTGAAACAAAATTCACTGAAACGTGATAGGTCATTAACTCCCATTTGGGACATGAGTTAAATAGTCAACGTAAAAAGTTTAATTCTTGTATTTGTGAAAGGGTATTATCTACATATGTATATGGGTAAATAGGCTACAATAGCTGCATTCCGTTATTTCATAGAACCGCCACTGATACTCATGATAATGGACTTGTAACAATGGCAGAGTTGGAAATGTCATGGAGATAAGACACCCCTAACATTTTCGCAATATAAATCTGAGAGACTGCTCCTGCTGAGAGACAGTAACACCCTCCTTTATCATGTGATTAATTACTTTACTTTTATTTACAAATCCCACTCCGTTTACAAGGTACAGTACAGAAGTCTGCAATTCATAAATCATTCATTTTGAGAACTTTACACTCTGTTTCAAAAGTGGATCCAACATCCTTATTTCTACAAATCACAGTGTTTCTGATATAGAAAATTATTTTTTGTATTCCTATAGGTGAAGTAACCCTCCATGGTATCTTTACCTTGTCGTGGTGGAGTGGCTTGCGTGCTTAAATGATCCTGAGAGCTATGCCGGCGGTAGCATTGCTGCCGATAGGGTTACCCATGTCGGACTGGTCGAAGGTGATAAGCCAGACGAAAAAAGTACCTTGGGCGAAAGAGTGACGATCTTTCACCGTAAAAATACAACCGTCAAGAAATGCGGACATGGGTTCAACTGGGGTAAAATTTTCCGGAGGTCAAATAGTCCCCCATTCGGTTCTCCGGGCGGGGACTACTTCAGGGAACCCATGCCAAAGGCTCAAATGAAAGACTTGCATGGAAGCTTCTTGTAGGAAAGCCAGAGGGAAAACGCCCAGTTGGTAGACCAAGAATGAGGTGGGAGAATAACATTAACTATGATTTGAGGGAAGTAGATTATACAGGGAATGATTGGAAAACATTAGCTCAGGATAGGGATGTATGGAGAGCTTATGTCCGCGCGGCCATGAACCTACGGGTTCGATAGTGCCAGTGAGTAAGTAAGTAAGTATAGGCGAAGTAACACTACGATAATAGGACTGGAAGTAAATATCAATAAAACTAAATATATGGCCACACATAGACATACATTATATAATGGAAATGGACAGTTAATGACAAATGAGGGAAATTTTGAGGTAGTGGCTGAATTCCAATACCTAGGAACAATAATCACAAATAGGAATGAGGTGCACAAAGAAATTAAACAGACTCAATTCTGGAAATGCGTGCTATTATTACAGGTGAGGAAAAACCCCGATAAAAACCTCACCCAGAAAAACTGTCCCGACCGGGGACCGAACCCGGACCCGCTGCGCGACAAAGCAACAAGCTACCTCGAGACCAGAGCGGTGGACTAGGTATATTATAAGGATACGAAATATGCAACCTAACCTCAGGGGAGGAGGATCATTACGAATAATTAGGGAAATTTTTGGACATAAGAGAGATAACAGACAGGAGAATGGAGAAGACAGTGAGCCATATGATTTTTGTGGGAAACCAGATATAGGATAATAAATGTATGTGAACAATATAATCTCAAAATATCCATAGAAAAAACCAAGGTAATTGCATTCCAAGGGAAAAATCAAATCAGATCGAAAATCGTAATAGGAAACAAAATCATAGAACAGGTGAACCATCTCAATTATCTAGGATGTGACATTTCATTTAATTATGATAATGATATAAATAATAAAATAGCAAAATTCCAGGGAATATGTGGTACGATAAAACGATCACTAAATAACAAAACAACAAGAGAGACCCAATTGAAACTTTATTAAATGTTGGCAGTACCGGTACTGCTCTATGGATCAGAAGCCTGGATACATAGAAAAAAATATCTAAGTAGGATAACGACGGCAGAAATTAAATTTTTGAGATCTGTTAAAGGGTGCACTAAGGAAGACAGAATCAAGAACACAGAAATAAGACAGGAACTTGAAATATTTGCAATATCTGATAAAATAGATACATATAGACAAAAATGGAAGCAACACATAGACAGAATGAATGAAGATAGATATCCAAAACAAATAACAAAATACAAACCTAAAGGCACCCGAGATGTGGGCAGACCTAGAAAGAGATGGGCTGATGTCGGAACGGGTCAATAGACCTAATCCATGGATGCAGATGATGATGATGATGATGATGATGATGATGAAGTCTCGTAGACTGCGATAGACTGGATACGTGGCACAAATGAAGAATGAAAAAAGGACATAGAGGTACTTTGTAGGAAAATCAGAGGGGGAGCGCCGAGTAAGAAAACAAAGCATCAGATGGGAAAATAAATTATTCTTGATTTGAGGGAAGTAGATTACACGGGGTATGGTTGATAAACATCAACTCTAAATATGATATATGGATAGCTTATAACTGCGCGGCTAAGGGTATGATAGTGCCAGTAATTTAGTGTGAAGTAGTGTACTATTTCGATCACGTGTCCCATAATAAACATAATAAATAATAGTTTTAAAAAACTAAAACAACACGCTTTATTAAAAAACCGAACTAAAAAAATGAAAAATAACTTTAATTTCCAACACGCTTGGGATAAAATTAAAGTGGTCAACAAAAAAATCATCTCCAACACATATAGAATAAAACTAGAGTTATCTAAAAAAAATAATGTTACCATCAAAAGCGTGGGGTGCTCTATATCGATTAATATATTTGATAATAAATATATTTTTGTAAAAGTAAAGTCTCTAAGAAGAAAACGTAAAAACCATATAAAAAGCACCCCACGCTTTTGATGGTAAAATTATTTTTTTTTAGACAACTGTAAGTTTTATACTAGATGTATTGGAGATTATTTTTTTGTTGATCACTTTAATTTTATCTCAAACGTGTTAGATATTATAATTATTTTTCATTTTGTAGTTCTGTTTTCTATTAAAGCGTGTTGTTTTACTTTTTTAAATTATTATTAATTTTTTATTTTTTCGTTTGGTTTTCTAATAAATCGCGGTGTTTTAGTTTTTTTAACTATTATTTATTTTTTCAATTTTTAGTTCAATTGATTGTCATAAACCGGAATCCCATGAAAATTTAATTGCTTAATACTCTTCTAAAAAATCCTCCGGGCCGGATTTGAACCAGCGACCTATGGATTACTGAAATTATATACCACTACAGTACACCGCTCTACCAACTGAGCTCTTACAACGTTTGACTAAAAAGCCGATAATTCCGCAACCTATTATACAGGTTTTTATTAATTTATTTTCTTATGATTCTGGCCAGGATTTTAGAAACAATTCATGAACTATTCCATTGTAATTAGTCCTTTACGAGTACAAAAAGTTTCAAGTCGATCCAATGTTTTTAAGTGGATAAAAATCGTGTTGAAAAATTCCGTTACATAGACAGATGGACAGATAAATGTCAAGCTAATATAAAGCGTGTAAAAAGTAGCTTTATAACCATTCCAGTTAAAGTGATAATAATAAATATTTTCATTTTGTTCTGTTGAAATTATAATTTACTAGTATTACAAAATGACCCTTAAGTACATGAGCGTTAAGCATTACCTTTGATAAAATAAATTATAATGAACCAGGCTCTTTACTCATTCTCTCTCCTTATTTCCTGGAACCAATGCGTGAAAGACCATTCTCTCTTTTTTCTTCCTTATTTCTACAGTAAATTTTCGCTTCTTATCGGTGGAAGTCGCCCATTTTGGTTCATTTCCATAATAGTCCTTCTCCCATTCTCTGCTCCAACACGACTTATGACCGCTCTTTACTTTCTTAGGGGGGGAGAAGCTCCTATCCCTAAAATGTCTACACTTTAGATGCCTTCCTAGCGTGTGCTTGTGTGAAGGGTGTAAGAGTGTAGGAAATGGTACAAGAAACTGAATATTTCAGACACGTGATTGGCAGAATCAGCACATTTCCAACTTCAAATCAAACTTTTATATTATGTCAAATACAGATATCTACTAGCGCGATTATCAGCTGTCAAAATTTTCAGTGCAAAAATGGTTTATCAATTGCGATGAAAATTCATTATCAATCATAAAGCGTTCAAAACATTTTATAGAACATTTGAATGAATGTTTAAAACTACCAAAGAAATGTTAATATCCAAATTAATTAAAATTAATCACTCACTTAAAATTGTTTTCACGATTTAAATTACCCAATTAAATATTCCTTAGTGTATTGAGAAAAATGTACAAAAGTAAGCAGACGATACCCTCTGTAGACGTTGTCGCAGAGAGTACGGAACCCTTGTACACGTCCTTGGGGCTTGTCCGTTTGGAGAATCACTGAGAAACATTCGGCACCACACTATTCAAAATATGCAGAAGCCATGCGAGATTATGGATACACAGTTTATGAGGAAGTTCATGGTGTGGCCACTAATGGAAGTAATAGACGAATAGATATTATTGCAATTAGAGCATCTTCTAAAATTGGCATGATATTAAAACCCACAATCCGTTTTGAGACTCTTAGTGACCAACCTAAGGAAGTGACTGTGAAAAGAAAGCCATTTATGAGCCAACAATTGACTATTACAAAGATAAATACCAATTAGATAGTATCACTGTCACAGGATTGATGATCGGGGCAAGAAGTACTATACCAGGCTTCTTAGCTAAATTTTGGAATTCCTTAGATTTGGACAGGGTAAATCTTTCTAAAATTGCCATCGCTGCCATTACAGGATCAATTTCAATTTTAAGAAATCATTTTTTCAAAATTTCTACTTTATAGTATGTATACTTAAATTGCAATTTGAAATTTTTAAATGTATTTACAAAATGTATTTCATCAATAAATTAATTGTCTGTATCACTTTGTCCTTGAGGCAATCCTGTAATGAGGCAGTTATATAAAATAAAAAAATGAAAACTTTATTAATGATACGACTAATCTGTGACAAATTACCATTATAATCATTATTTTGGTATTATTATTAATATTATTAAATTACTAATAATAAAAATAAATAATAATAACTCGATGGCTCTACCGAACTCATAAGCTTTCCATTCATCCTTATCCTGAGATAATATTTTCCAATCATCTCCTGTATAATATATTTCCCTCAAATGATGTTTAATTTATTCTCCCATCTCATTCTTGGTATACCAACTGGGAGTTTTCCCCGCTAGTTTTCCTACAAGAAGATTATATGTCCCTCCTTCATTCCCCATATGCCCTGCCAATCGCTGTCTTTAACTCTTCTTATTATATATGTTGCTGTCTGTTATGTAGTCTTCTACATCAGCCTATGTGTTCATCTCTCTTTAATCCAAAATTTTGTGTAAGTACTTTATTATCAAATACTCGCAATCTTTTCTCCTCCCTTAAAGTAAGAGTTCATGTTTCGCATCCATATAATATACCTGGGAGAATAACAATTTTATTTATTTTCAGTTTAACTTTTTTTTTAGAGAAGCTGGGAAGCAAGAGTCTCTATAAAGCATAATAGCATGCAGTTTCAGAATTGAGCCTATGTTTAAATCTATTGTTGGATAAACCTCGGTAAATTTCTGGACAAAACGCGAAAAATAAGGACAACACTCATTCATGAATAAATATATGTTATCAAAATGCAATACCATTAATTATTAACAATTATATATAAATTAATTAGTGTATAATGCTGTTGTGTTATTATTTAATTGTAATATTAATGTGTTTTCTTTATGTAATTGTAATGTAAATGTTTTTTTAGTGTATAATGCTATTGTGTTATTACTTAATTGTAATATTATTGTGTTTTCTTTATGTAATTGTAATGTTATTGCTGTTTTTGTTTATTTTTCTTTACACTAGTACCAATTATTACTTTATTGTAACGGACTGTCAACAGCACGTACGGCTTACTGCCCGTGCGACCCATATTTGTAAATAATATTGTAAATATCTTACTTTTTGTCTAATAAAGTCCTACTACTACTACTAAATCTATTGTGTATATCATTTTATTTCTAATTTTTATTCGTAGGCATTTGAATTGAGCAACTAACTAACTAACACACTGGCTCTATCAAACCCGTAGGTTCATGGACGCGCGGACATAACCTCTCCTTATATCCGTATCCTGAGATAATGATTTCGAATCATCCCCTGTATAATCTACTTCCCTCAAATCAATGATAATGCTATCTCCCACCACATTCTTGGTCTACTAACTGGGCGTTTTCCCTCTGGATTTCCTACCAGAAGCTTCCATGCACCTCATTCATCTCCCATTCGTGCCACATATCCTGGCCATCGCAGCCTATGAGACTTAACTGTTCTAATTATATCTGGCTTCCTATACATATCAAATGAGCCACTTATTATTATTATTATTATTATTATTATTATTATTATTATTATTATTATATTATTCAGGGAGCAGTGGATGGATGAAGTAAGAAGAAACATGATCAGTAGAGTAATGAGAAGTTGAAGAGGGCCAAGAAAATGTGTAGGAAAAACAGAGGGCAAGCGTCCAGTATGTAGGAAGAATAGAGGACAAGCGACCAGATCTAGAATGAGGTAGGAGAATAACGTTAACCATAACTTGAGAGAGGTAAATTATTCAGGGCATGATTGGAAAACATTAGGTTATGATAAAGATCTATGGAGAGCTTAAGTCCGCGTGGCCATGAACCTATGGGTTCGCTGGTGCCAGTGAGTTAGATAGTTGCATCATAATTATACAATGTCCGTGATATATAGCCAGTTTGAGAATTGGTCTAATGCTTGGATATTAGTTAGCCAGCGTATCAAGCTGTCTATAGATATATATCTAGGTATGACATGCCATGCAGACGGCGGGTTTCGAGGGCCATTAATTAATACTGCAATCCCACCTCCATAATGACAGCTTTATCAGCCACATGCCACTATCTGCCGGTTCACGTGCACTCAAAAATGGTCTTCTTCTTTCATTTTCAAATTATTGAACATCGAGTGATGAAATCATTTTCTTTAAATGTAACAGAGCCTCTCGCTTGAAGAACGCTTATTTTCTTTCTAATGAGAAACAGCACTATGTGAAATTGGATGGCCTCTAAATTAGTATGTATCGTGACATGATACAGTAACATTCTTATAGCCTACAAACCTATAAACAGGACGCCATTTTAGGAATAAGTAAACTATATTTTTAAGGGGTGTAGAGAATATTATAAGTATTATAGAATATGTATCATATGGGGCACGCCGTAGCGTAGTGGTTAAGGCACTGCGCTACAAGTCGGAAGGCCGAGGGTTCAAGTCCCGGTGGGCTCAGGATTTTTAAACTGACCAAAACCTTCTGGCGGCACTATGGCCCTGTGGTCGAATCAGCCTCTAACGGAAATGAGTACCAGACGCTTGTTCTGGGGTTAAAGGCGGCCGTCACGCAGGACTGACAACCCAGCTGACATGTAGTGCCGATTGTCTAGAAAAAGTGGGAACCTTAACCTCCTACTACTCCAAGGGTCTCCTGAGGCCTGTAGTGGGATAATAAAAAAAATGTATGATATTGTCCATCGCTGTGGTCTCGAGGTAGCGTGCTGCTTTGTCACGCAGCGGGCCCGGGTTCGGTCCCCGGTCGGGACAGTTCTTCTGGGCGAGGTTTTTTAGCGGGTTTTTTTCTCATCTCTAAGACAAATGTCAGGAAAACTTTAAGGCCCAAACGGTCCCCGAAATCATATGGCCAACATCATCATCATCCTTCACCGGTGTGGAAAGCAACGGGAAGCTACCAAACCTACATGTCCCTAGTAAAGCTGTAAAACATAGCATGAAAATGCTATGATTGAAGTGAAAGACCTGTCCTCGGGCAGAATTACTATGGATGGATGGATGGATGGATGATATTCGAAAGAGGTGTAACTAACTAACTCGCTGGCACTATCGAACCCGTAGGTGTATGGCCGCGCGGACATAAGCTCTCCATACATACCTATCCTGAGCTAATGTTTTCCAATCATTCCCTGTATAATTTACTTCCCTCAAATCATGGTTAATGTTATTCTCCAACCTCATTTTTGATCTACAAATTGGGCGTTTTCCCTCTGGATTTCCTACAAGAAGCTTACATGTACGTCTTTCATCACCCATTCGTGCCACATGTCCTGCCCATCGCAGTCTACGAGATGTAGCTGTTCTTATTATATCTGGTTTCTTATAAAGACCATGTGGTTCATTGTTATTTAGTCTTCACCATTCACCTGTCTGTTCATCTCTCTTTGGTCCAAAAATTTACTTAAGAAATTATTCTCAAATTTCGAAAGAGTATAGACAAACTATTTATTCCGGTATAATGAAGGTGCAAGACTCGAAGTAAAAAAAAAGTATGGCCTATATATATATATATATATATATATATATATATGTTAATAATTAATGGTATTGCATTTTGATAACATATATTTATTCATGAATGAGTGTTGTCCTTATTTTTCGCGTTTTGTCCAGAAATTTACCGAGGTTTATACAATTTTCTGGATTTACCAATAATTCGTAGCATGCCAATCTTTCCCGATTTGAATTTAGAAATCTTTCCGGTAATAACTGACGTCTCCAATATTCTAAATCATTACATTTTCCTAATATATGTATCTCATCTTCAAAGTTCCCGCACATTGGACATATTCGCATATCGTGTTCGTCGCTAATTTTTAGAAATTTCCATGCCCCTAGCCTAAACCAAGCAAGCCCTGATCTCTCCTTAAATCCTAGGTTGAGTATATACGATTCTCTTCCCCAGACGTGTTTTAGGTCTCTTTGTAAACACAGTGAGCGTTTTCCTGTACATTCGGCGAAAGTATCTTGTTGGTTTATATTTTGTCTAATAAAGTCCTACTACTATATATATATATATATATATATATATATATAAATATATTATGTAAAGGAAATTGACTGTTAATGATAAATGTCGGATATTTTAAAGAAGCAGATGAATTTAAATACCTAATAACAATAATTACGAATAAGAATGAGACGCACAAAGAAATTAAACAGTGGTTCAACTTTGGATATGCATGCTAATATGCATTAAGGGACAATTATCGTAGCAATATCTCGAAAAACAGTTATATTGAAAATGTATAATACTGTTACTCTCCCAGTCATATACTCGTATATGGTTAGGAAACATGGACGTTTACTTTAAGAGAAGAGAAAATATTAAGAGTATTTGAGAATAAAGCTTTAAGAAAAAGTTTGGACCAATATAATATATTTAATTAATTTCTTCAGTGTAGTATTAATCAATTATATACTGTTTTCTTTCCATCTTTCTCCTTTGCATTAATTCTTTGTGTGACAGTAAGTTTTATATTTTGAAACTTTCTCCTAAACTTGCTTGTTTTATATTATTTCCTAGTATCTTTAATTATACTGGTCAACATGATTTTTGTCTCATGAGTACCAATAGTTTTACTTAATGCACTTTTGGATCGTGTTTTCAAATATGTATTCGGAATTTCTTCATCATCTACATTTTTTTATTTCAATTTCAATTATTGGATTTAAATAATTATTTTTAAATAAACTTTTTTCGTCTATTTGTCCATTGTAAAATAAAACTGAATGAGATAACTCAGGAGATTTCAACTATGGAAAAGAGATATCAAGGCAAATGGAATCCTAATATGCTGGCCGATTATTGCTGGACCATCGAGAGGGATGCACCACGGACGAAATATAGCAGATAATACAGTAGTCATTTCTTACTTTCTAGAGAGTCCCAATGTTCGAATATTGTGTAGCTACGAATGTATAAAATATTAAAGTATTTTAAATTATAAATTCCTGTCTCTCGGAAACACTGCGTGATGGAGAAAAACCGATATCATATTTGAATTCAGGAGAAAACATACTATCAGAATCACATATATTTCTTTCTGAGAAAAAAAAAAGTTTATTTTTTGTTGCACAGTGTAATCTACTTCACTCTTCTATTAATCTATTCCCTACAGTTTCGTCTACTTTATATCTGCCAAAATTTATTTTATCTCTTAAAATTTGCTCCTAAATTTACATACTTTGTTTCCCTTTTCCATTAACTATTTCTGGAACCGAACTGCACCCGAGCACAGGCACTTGTACGCTCGGGTGTCAATACTGTGTAAATCATTTATTTGTGAATAAAATTAATTTTCATTCAAAACTTATTCTAAACAAAATAAAAATAGTGTAAAATACAGGTGAATAGGGAAGATTAGCAAACAGTGAGCTTCATGACCTTTACAGGAAATCAGGTATAATAATAACAGTAAATCTCATAGACTGCAAGGGCATGATATGAGACAGAAATGGAAAATTAAAGAGGAGCAGGAAAACGCTTTGTAGGAAAACCAGAGGGGAGCATGGAACTCTTTTTACAAAAAACCAGAGGTGAAGAATAACAATAATATTTATATTCAATGCCACCAGGATGACATTACGACATTTCTGCTATTGTTTGGCATCGGCGTTATTGTAATCCATTTCTGAGGTCAGAGAGCTTAGACGATGGAGTTACAACTGCCTCGATGTTGTATGATGAGATATGATCGCGCCAGAAGATGTTGTCAGAAACTTTCATGATTTAAATCCAAATTAACTGATATTTTAAGTTCCACACAATGAAAATGTTAACTGCGTAACAACAATATTCAGCATTATGTATATAGCTAGATAGATCATCGGTTAATTAATGTCTTTGACATCGTCCAATTCCGAATAGCCAATTTGTCGGTCCATCCAATTTTCTGGTTGTAGATGTTTCTCCTTCATATATAAATATATTCCCTGACTCCAGGAGGTTTTATGTCTTCCTATGCTTCGTCTTCCCTCAGGCTTCCACTCCAAAACACATTTTGGTAGCCGATCCTCTTTCATTCGCTGAACATGTCCATACCATCGTAATTGCTGAGTTTTAATATATAGTAATCTAAAATAGTGTCTTCAATCTTCATTTTCTCCCATAACTGAGTTCCTAATTTTTATCTCTTCTTGAAATTCTTGCTGCTCTTCGTATAAAATTCATTTTCGTTGCCAAAATGCTTGCGTTCGATTCATTTTCAATATCCGCCGTTATGACCATATTTCCGAACACTTTAATAACCTCTCTTGGCTCCGTCTTACTGACAGACGTAAATTGCACTCTCTTTCACTACTTTTCAAGCTTCTGAATTCCTACATTCCTACTTACCTGGCGTCCAGATTTGAGAAGTTATCCTCTTACCACAATACTGACACTAGGTCACAAGATAGCAGTCTGCTAACAATTCCTCTTCATAGCACTTCCTCCTATTCCACTTCCTTCACAGTAGCCTCTGCCCGCTCCTGGAATCTCCTTCCTCAAGATATCAGGGGTTGCCGCACACTTGGCTTATACAGTTACCTGTTGTCTAATAATTAATTTTTCTCTATATATTTAATTTTATACTATGTCATTAATCTTTTCCTCGTTTTTTATATATCTTGTACATATATATTTAATTCGTTAAATTTAGAGTAAATCAAATTACATTATAAATATTAATTGTATTCATAACTTGTAATCGTTTATATATATATATATATATATATATATATATATATATATATTGTAATTTAGATTTAAGACTATTTTTTGTTTGTTTGTATTTTTTTAAACCTGGTTGAGTGGTAGAAAATGCCTTAAGGCCTTAACTCTGCCAGGTAAAATAAAGCTATTATTATTATTATTATTATTATTATTATTATTATTATTATTATTATTAAAAATATACTTATTTGGTTTTGTTGTTAATGGCCAAAGTTCTGCTCCATAAGAAATGATGCTTTTAACAACTGTATGACATATATTCATTTTATTTTTTTTACTTACATTTTAATCTCACTTTTTATATACCTATACATATTAATCTAGGAAGTTTTACTTCTTAATTTTATTTTATATTATTTTTATTTTATTTTATTTTATTCTATGTTTTGTTAGATCAGATCCCCATTGTCTTTTGTTTAGTCTACCTTTAGTAATATTTAAACCTAGTAAGTATGTAATTTTTGTATAATTTTACTATTCGCTGGTTGAGTAGAAGAGAATGTCTTATGGTCTTAACTCTGGCAGCTAAAATAAAGCATTATTATTATTATTATTGTTATTATTATTATTATTATTATTATTATTATTATTATTATTATTATTATTATTATTATTTTAAGGATTTTCTCTGCACTGCAGTAGTCATCCGTCAGCCCAATTTTATTTTGCTTCGCCACAGATTTCCATCCTCAGCATCTTCTTCTTTGAGTTATCTGCTGATCATGTTTCTTCTCACTTCATCCATTCACTGTTCACCGGGCTTCCCCCTCCTCCTCCTGTATTCCAATCCAGAATCATTCTTCGGATTCTATTTTTCTCCATCCCTTTTCAGATGTTCATACCATTTCAATGTTCATTATTCTACTACTTCTATAATATTATGTTGAACATTCATTATTTCTCTAATTTTCTGGTTCCGAATTTTATCCTTCCTTCCCTTCTTGATGCCCTTTGCCAAAAATTCTTCTCTCTTATCAATAATTATTTTGCTTTCTGTCTCCCTAAACTCCAGTTCGCATTAATATTATTATTATATTATATATAAAATGAATGTTTCTAGTTTGTTGGTTTGTTTGTTTGCACTTTATGCGTGGCCATACCGTTGATCCGATTGTAATGTGACTTACTGCAAAATGTTCAGGAGATCCCCGGGATGAACATAGGCTGTAAGAGAGTTGTGATACTCAACTCCTACACCCTTAAAATCGCCTTTGTAGTGGAAAACATGTAAAAAGTAGCTTTTGGACGCTTAAATGGCTTACGCTGCCTAAACCATAACAAATACACAAAATTAATGTACACAGAATTGAATATCTCAAAAAGCTCTACATAAACGTCCGCGACAGCATATGTTTATCTCTTATGGATAACTTACAATAACCGTTTTTGTCTTTCATTGATGCCAAGAAGATCGAGACAAGTACGTAGATTACTGTGAAAGCATACCAGCATGGTATTATTTTGCGGATAACTTACAATAACGAATACAGTCTTTAGGCTCATTTATGCCAAGAATATTGGGAAGAGTAGATTCCCTGACAACGCCCCGTAAACAGCACAGTGTATCTAAAAATAAATAATAGTTTTAAAAAACTAAAAGAACACGCTTTATTAGAAAACTAAAAAATCAAAAATAATTTTAATTTCCAATACACTTGGGATAAAATTAAAGTGGTCAACAAAAAAATCATCTCCAACACATATAGAATAAAACTAGAGTTATCAACAAAAAGAAAATAAAGTTACCATCAAAAGCGTGGTGTCCTCTATATCAATTAATATATTTGATAATAGACAGATATTGGTAAAAGTAAGCTCTCTAAGAAGAAAATGTAAACATCATAAAAAGCACCCCACGCGTTTTATGGTAAAATAATTTTCTTTTTGTTGATTACTCTAGTTTTATTCTATATGTGTTGGAGATGATTTTTTGTTGACCACTTTAATTTTATCCCTAGTGTATTGGAAATTAAAATTATTTTTCATTTTTTAGTTTTCTAATAACGCGTGTTCTTTTAGTTTTTTAAAACTATAATTTATTTTTTTATTTTTTAGTTTTAATATTTTACAGAATAAGATAAAAATGTAAATATCTTTAAATTCGATACTATTGTAGTATGAGCTAAAAGTAATACTCTTCTATAAAAAAATACCCTCCCAGCCGGATTTGAAACAGCGACGTATGGATTACTGAAATTATATACCACTAAGAGTTCACTGCTCTACCAACTGAGCTCTTACAACGATTGACTAAAAAGTCGACAAGTCCGCAAGCTATTATACCAGTTTTCATTTGTTTGATTTTCGGATATGATAATGATGATCAGATGATTTTCGGGGACCTTTTGGGCCTTAAAGCTTCCTGACATTTATCTGACAGGTGAGGAAAACCCCGAAACTCCAGGAAACTTGTCCCGGCCGAGAATCGAACTCGAACCCGCTGCGTGACATAGCAGCACAATACCTCGAGACCACAGCGGTGGATAGTTGAAAGATATATTTGTGATTTAGCGTGTGATATAATTATGAAGTGACTTGTACCGTTGTTGCACGGTTGAGGAGGTATCACGTTCGGTCGGACGGCGGTGACAGGAAGAAAATAATATCTGTGTGCGGCGTGTCCGGACGGTCACAATCGAATTAAGACGAGCATCAGGAGCAGAACGCGACCAGCATTACAATGTGTGTGGTCTACAACCCGCACTGCTCATCCATAATTACACGCTCTATTTATCATTCCTTATCGTCTCTCATTGCCATTATATGCATTTACGACTGTTTATTCACTATTAATGTATCGTTAAACCAAGCGATATTGAGATTCCTATTTGGCAGATCACGGGTTCTAATCCCAGGGCCAAAACATTAGAGTCTTGTTTAAAATAAATAATTTCTTCTTCTTTTTTCTTTTTATTTTTCTTCTTCTTCTTTTTCTTCTTCTTCTTCTTCACTTCACGGGCTAGGCAAATTGCCTGTTCCGCCTCACAGTTGTTCTGTCCATATTTTCACTGGCCTTCTCATATTCCTTGAACCTCTTGGCTTGTAGTTAAATGCTTATTTTGGTAACCTTGTTACATTCATTTTTTCTACATGTCTAAACCAATTTCCAGTATATCCTTTGATTTTATCATTTAATGGACATATATATATATATATATATATATATATATATATATTTAACTCTGTTCTTATAACATTCTTTAACCGATCCATTCTTGGGCAGCCTTTTGTTCTTCTAAGGAAGTTCGTTTCTACACTTTGTATTCTACTTTGTAATTTTTTGGTCATTACCCAAGTTTCACTTCCATAAAGTAATGCAGGAACTGCCAATGTTTTATAAAACTTCAATTTAGTATTTCTTCTTGTTTTGTTCTTTAATGTTTTGTGTATAGTTCCACATAGCATTTGAAATCTTGACAGTTTCATATCCTTTGATTTTATCATTTAATGGACATATATATATATTTATTTATATTTAACTCTGTTCTTATAACATCATTCTTTAACCGATCCATTCTTGGGCAGCCTTTTGTTCTTCTAAGGAAGTTCGTTTCTACACTTTGTATTCTACTTTGTAATTTTTTGGTCATTACCCAAGTTTCACTTCCATAAAGTAATGCAGGAACTGCCAATGTTTTATAAAACTTCAATTTAGTATTTCTTTTTGTTTTGTTCTTTAATGTTTTGTGTATAGTTAGTTCCACATAGCATTTGAAATCTTGACAGTTTCATATCCTTTCATTTTATCATTTAATGGACAAACATACATACATACATACATACATACATACATACATACATACATACATACATACATACATACATACATACATACATACATACTTACAACATACATACATACATACATACATACATACATACATACATACATACATACATACATACATACATACATACATACATACATACATACATACATACATACATATATATATATATATATATATATATATAACTCTGTTCTTATAACATCATTCTTTAACCGATCCATTCTTGGGCAGACTTTTGTTCTTCTAAGGAAGTTCACTTCTACACTTTGTATTCTACTTTGTAATTGTTTGGTCATTACCCAAGTTTCACTCCCATAAAATAATGCAGGAACTGCCAATGTTTTATAAAACTTCAATTTAGTATCTCTTCTTGTTTTGTTCTTTAATATTTTGTGTATAGTTCCACATAGCATTTGAAATCTTGACAGTTTCACAGAAAAAAATAATTTCTAATGATGATATCATTTTAGCTAATACAGAAGAACGAAAGCAATTCAGGTTGTTCTCATGGAAAGATTATTGGAAACTTTTTACATATCTTCAACGATCTAAAATACACCGAAAATAAATGTCTCTATTTGTTTGAAGTCCTGATGATCCTGGCCAGTATCATAGAAATAAATGATGAAATTATTGTATTGTCATTGGTCCTTTATAAGTATACAAAGTTTCAAGTCGATTTAATGTTTTTAAGTGGGTGAAAATCGTGTTGAAATATTCCGTTACATAGATAGACAGATACAGGTCAAGTTAATATAAAGCGTGTACAAATAAAACCTACTGGGAATGAGTGTGATCTGGAAAGACTTACAGTATTTCAAATGTTTTATTAGGTAGAGAGACTCCCATTACAAGGTAAATCGAGAAACCTACTTTTATAATTATTATATTTTTCATGCACGTAGCTCCATATTGATTTGACTAACATTTTGAATTTGGTTTTTTTACGTTACATATATGCAATTTACCCTTTTTCATATTCTTCTTCTTTGTATATCTTTATGTCCCTCCATGAGACATGCATGTTCCCCTATCGGAAGTATCTTACCCATGCTAATTTATTTACACTTGTTTCCCTACAGATATAGGTGAGTGGCACGACTCGATGAGACATCTAATAGGTAACTAAGGTATTTACTAGGATGGATGAAAGTCTGTTACATTTTACACAGATACCTTTTTTAAGGGGTCAAGGAGAAGGCAGAGGTAGCACATTTGTTGGGGTAGACACTACATGGTCCTCACCAACCCAAGGTTAAGTGGAGGAGATAGGCAAGACCTTTACCTCTGATGAAGCTATAACCAAGACCGTCCGTATGTAGTGAAGAACCACATCCTGCAAGAGATGGCCCTGCTTTAACTGAATACGGCGGATCTAGACATGGCTGTCGATAAACGGCCCCAACACACTTTACCCCAAGTGTGAATAGATAGATAGATAGATAATGGAATTTATTGCCTATTTGTCAGGAGAAAGAAAATACATATGCATTTACATTGCGCACGGGCCTGCTTGGCCGTACGTGCATTATTTTTCCATGAATAAAAAATAAAACTAATCATAATATAAACAAATACCTACAAATACACTTGTATCAAAAAACAATAATAGGCTACATATAAGTAAAATCTATGTCTACACTACATCACAATAATACATATCTACAGTCATCCATGAAACGACCATGTGTATATATAAATAAAAAAATTGTCATTCATTCTGTACATTAATATTAAAAATTTCTTAGAAAACAAATTAGAAAAAAACACACACATACATCCACACACCCCCACACATAAGTATTGATTATGGTGTTAGGAGAAGGAAAACTCCGAAAATAAACCCAAAAAAGAGGACTAACGTCAGACGAGGAGAAGGCAAACTTCTAAGGGAAAGGGATTCCAACAGAAAACCTCCGGTTCTCCAGGTTGGGGGTTGTGCGTCGTGCTGGAAACCCACCACGTAAAACGATCTTTATCAAAAGTCTCACACGTGTAAGCCGGAACATCTGTAAAGAATGACAGAGGATAGGATACCAAAAATGGCACTGATATATAATCCTGTAGGACGAAGATTGGTAGGTAGACAAAGAAAGCGCTGAGCTGAACAGATCTGAATCCGTGTAGTCTGATTCAGATTTGCTGTTATTTTACAAGCCTGAAAATTTTCAGACTCGGGATCCACAGCTTTAAGTCCCTTCCGGAAGACCTGCTCCTTGGATTTTTACATCCTAAAATATCCATGAAACCCGGCCGGAATTGAATCCGCGACCCTTCGGGATTAGAGGCAAAGAGCATAACCACTACTCCACCGCGGCCGATCTTCTTTAATTCTGAAATATTACACAATGGGATCCCCCATCCATAGTAATTCTGCCCGAAGACAGGTCCTTCACTGCAATCATAGCATTTCCATGCTATGCTTGCAGCTTTACTAGGGAATTGTAGGTGTGGTAGATTCCCGTTGCTTTCCACACCGGTGAAGGATGATGATGATAAGGGTCATGATGATGATGATAAGGGTCATGATAGTAACTAGCTTCACGTATCTGGGAGTCACTTTCCAAACACAGGGAAGCGTGTTTACAAACTATGTAAATGACAGAATTAATGCTGCGATAAGAGCCATAAGCGACATTAAGTCAATAAACAAACTCTCACTAGAAACAGCCCTACAACTTTTTGAACTTAAAGTTGATCCCATTGCAACATATGGGTTAGAGAATATATGGGTCCATTTAAAGAAAACGAACCTAGAAAAATTAGACAAACTAAAAGTCACATACCTAAAAAGGGTGCTCTGTCTCTCCAGATGCACGCCCTCACGACTTGTATATGAACTCTCCAGAGAGCCATTCTACATAGAAGAGCTGAGACTAAAGTTGCTACTACCAGTGACACCAGCTTATCAGGACCTCCTGCAAGAACTCCACGAGAAGAAACGCAAAATATGGGAAGAATTCTATATTACTGACGCCATGACAAATCGTGAATGGACTCAGGGAGGACATGAATTGCGCCACACAGTGACCAGACTCGCTGTGCATGGATTTCGCCACAAGCTGTGCAGCAACCAGAGATTCCACGAGCCCCGCTCAGACTGCATGTGTGCAAGATGTGACGAACAGTGCGAGAAATATCATGTTTTAAACTGCAGGATGAGATCAGAATCGTTGTTGAAACTCTGCAGTGACTGAGAACAATCTTCTTTGCACGTTGTGCGCATTTCGTATTTTATTATAAGGGTCATGATGATGATGATGATGATGGCCATATGATTTCGGGGACCATTTGGGCCTTAAAGTTCTCCTGACATTTGTCTTACAGGTGAGGAAAAACCCCGATAAAAACCTCGCCCAGAAAAACTGCCCCGACCGGGGATCGAACCTGGGCCCGCAGAGTGACAAGGCAGCACGCTACCTCGAGACCACAGCGGTGGACCATAATGAGATAACAAAACGAAATGTCTCATCAAAGTGAATTATAATTATATCATAATTTTATATTTAAAAACAATTGTTTGACTGACAGTGTAATTTGTTCTCGCTTATAAAATTACGTTTTAATTTAAAAAGCAAAAAAAGTATAATGTGTGTTCATTTCTAACTTGTATTTATTTATCTACCGATTTACACATCAACGCACCGATTATTTCAAAATTTAGTGGGAATATATTATCAGAACTCCACGAATACAATATGAAAATTTATGATAGAAGTTTCATACATATTTCATTATCAGAGGAATATAGAATTGTCAAACAACGGGAGTCATGATCGAAAATAAAAACGAATGCATTTCATTTCCTCATTGTAAATTAATTTCAGTTTTTCCAGAGCATATAGAATACATAGAAAACCAAAATTCATTTTTTTCTGTATTACTGTTTAAACTCTGGAACTCTCTGATCCCCACTACAAGAGATTTGGGATGTAGAATAAATTTATAAAGCTTCTTATAATAGAAAAATAAATCCCTCTTTGTTATAATTGGATTCTCAGAAGATTAATTTATGATTTCCGTGTTTTTGCGTTTGTGTAATAATAATCATCATCATAGTACATTCACGAATTTAGGTCATTTGTTAACCTGTTTCGGCCTCTAGAGAAACATCATCCAGAAGTCTTTTGAGTGGACGTCCTGGTCTCCTTCTTCCTGCAGGTTGATAGCTTAACATTTGTTTGGATATCCTGTGGTCTTCCATTCGAAGAACATGTTGAATCCATCTTGACTTATAATCAGAAATTTTGTTTTCTAAAGGTTCCATGAGTAATTCGTCCAAGATGTCTTCATTTTTTTGTGATCTAGTAGTGTGTATCCTGCAGTCTTCCGAAGGTATCTTATTTCAGCATATCTAAGTCTCTGTATATCCTTCTGTTTCAACGTCCATACATCGATACCATACAAAAGAGTTGGAAAGAGCCAGTGTTTTATACACTTTTAGTCTTGAATGTATTTGGACTAACTGTGGCTTGAAGATAGAATATATTATCCCTACAAGTCTTAAAATTTAGATATTTTTGCATTTACATTATTTTCTTCTTCATATGAGATATTGCATCCTAGATATGTAAAATTATTCACTTGCCCAAAACTTTTATTGTCAAGTACACTTTTACTTCTGACAGGATATACACCTTGAAATGCCATAATTTTCGTTTTCTCTGTAGATATATTCAATCCATATTCTTCTGTAATATAATAATAATAATAATAATAATAATAATAATAATAATAATAATAATAACAATAGGAAGCATGATTATAATAATTCTAGTGTTAACAATAATATAATAATAATAATAGTGAAGGTAATAATAATAATAATAATAATAATAATAATAATAATAATTCGTTTTAATTTGTTTAAATTTATTAATTTTTACTTACAATTAGTAGGATAATATTAGGTCTACGATATAAATAATTGAGCACTTGAGTTCCTCCATTTCCTATTGTCAATTCTTGTACCGAAATCAAGATTTCGATACGTGGATTACGTCATTCTACAAACTAATACGTCATCGCGTCTCCATTTCTTCTGTGATCTTAGTTAACAGTGCCAAATTCTCTCCTACTTACCCCCTCCTTTCCTATTATGCGCCGTGAGCTATCGCGCATACTCCCCTCTCCTAGTGAACTCTCATATAGAGCTGTGCTTTCTAACATCAGATCATCATCTGTTTATCTACCAAAGGAGTCAGGTCGACATAGCTCAGAGGAGCTTGTTTGGTTTCTTAGTCCTTTAGGCCAGGGTGGGGCCACAAAGACCGCGTACCGCAGCCATTGGCTGGACTAGTGTGAATGTAATATCGTACGTATGGTTTTTTTAATATTGTTTTTGTATACATGATCGATGATCGTATTATTTTCTTTGTTAATTTATTTTAAATGTCAAATAATTATCTTTTATTTATATCATTGTTATATCTGACTGTTTTTTGTCTCTCATTAAACTTTAGTTCTCTGATTTTAAGTACTTCTGCCTATTGATTTAGTAGCTAGTCAATATCAGATATGAATATAAAATTCAAAAGCTTTTCTCAAGCGTAAATGAGTTCCTCTTTCCTAAGAACTTCCACGATTATTATCTGTATAGGATACAATATAGTACATGTTTAATAATTCTTTAAGGAAAGCTGAATTAATCTTAGTCTTTTATGGGCCCGGGCAAAGATACGTTAATCTGAGCAATCTATGTTTTCTAATCAACATATTTATCAACAACAATTGGTAAGATCCAGCACCAATACGGTGCAATTTATGGTTTTCAGAGCGGGGTTGGGTGCACAAAATGGTAGCATAGGGCGTGGTTACATCCCAGCCGGCACATTCTTATGTTACCAACAAATAATAATAATAATAATAATTAATAATAATTAATAATATTAATGACTGTAATAATAAACTCCAATAGTATTAATAAATATAACCCCACTCTTTGGGAACACAGAAATTCTATCACGAAAAAAATCTGATTTATTTTTAAACAGGCGAATATACACTGAACTGGCATTTACATTACTGTATGCAAATCAACAAACAAAATTCCATTAAAACCACAGAACTACATATCAAAAGGAAAGAGAATAAATGAAAGAATTAAAACGCACTAGTAAAAACATGTGAAAGGATGATGGAGAAAAGTAATAATATTAGTAAAACTATAATAATATTAAAAATAATAATGATAATAATAATAATAATAATGTAATACTCAGATTGTAACAGTTTTAATATAATAATAGTAATAACACGATAGTGCTAGTGAGTTAGTTAGTTACTTAGTTATAATGTAAAACTGTGATTACAATACAGTTAATATAATAGATACAATAATCCATCCATAGTAATTCTGCCCGAAGGCAGGTCCTTCACTGCAATCATAGCATTTCCATGCTATGCTTGCAGCTTTACTAGGGAATTGTAGATGTGGTAGCTTCCCGGTACTTTTCACACCGGTGAAGGATGATGATGGTGATGAGGATGAGAAGGATGATTTCGGGGACCGTTTGGGCCAGAACATTTTCCTGAAATTTGTCTTATAGGTGAGGAAAAACCCCGATAAAAACCTCACCCAGAAAAACTGCCCCGACCGGGGATCGAACCAGGGCCCGCTGCTTGACAAGGCAGCACGCTACCTCGAGACCACAGCGGTGGACTAAAAATAATAATAATAATAATAATAATAATAATAATAATAATAATAATAATAATAATAATAATAATAATAATTATTATTATTATTATTATTATTATTATTATTTATTTATTTATAAACAGGTTTGCAATGTAATAAAAAATATTCCTGTGCCCAAAGCTTTTTTTAATTTTTTACTTCTTTCTCCATTCTTCTCTATCTTCCCATTCCAATTCTTCCAGACCTAGCTCCCTCATATTTCCTTTTACATAATCCATTCATTTAAATCTAGGGCGGCCTACCTTTCCCTTCCCAGGTGGGAATGATAATAGTATTAAAATAATAATATATATAATAATAATAATAATAATAATAATAACAATAATAATAATAGAATAAGACTGTTTTCATCGGATATGAACAGGTGCGTAACGGTAAAACAAGATTATAAAAAAATCTATGTATTTTTATATGTGAATTTTTAAATAATTAGATTCATGACGCCTATAGCGACATGCGTTCGAAATCTACAGATGAAAATCCAAACCACAAGCAAATCCTATGCCCAGACATCCCCGAATTCACGTATCTATCCGCGTGGTAGCTGAATAAAAAAAAGAAAACGAAACACAAAATAAAATGTCATTGTATCGCATTTTGAATTCACAAAAAAATTATCGTAGCTCTCTTTCATGTGGTATTGTGGTACGGCCCTATAGTGCTAGAAGAGAGAGAGTCAATCAATAGGCTGCATGCTCTACGGTCCCCTCCCCCCCTCCGAAGTGTGGGGTTTGGGGGTACCACCTCGGATATTGCATTCCCATCATGAATACCACTCGTAACGAACCTAGAATTTTTTTTCCTCTGGAACTCAATGTAGCAGGAACGGGTAAAAAAAGGGGGTGTCCTAATATTGGCTATATTTGAGAAGAAAGATATTCAAATAGACAAAACTATACCTACCGAACTCCTTAAGATAATAGCCTTTCAGGCTTCTACTCGGAAAGTCCTTGTTTCAAATTACATTCACGATCAACCTAAGAAAAGCATTTATTTCTGGTTTTCCTCTGTTTTAAAATTGAAGCCGGCAAATAAAAAAAAAGTATATATAATAAATATAAAAATACAAACAGCAGGCTCATTAATATTTTTTTCAGCAATTAAGATGGTAGGACATGTCCAGCGAATGGAAGAGGATCGGCTACCAAAATGTGTTTTGGAATGGAAACCTGAGGGAAGACGAGGCAGAGGAGGACTTAAAACCTCCTGGAGTCAGGGAATATATTTATACATGAAGAGAAACATCTACAATCAGGAGATTGGATGGACCGATGAAATTGGCTATTAGGAATCGAACGATGTCAAAGACATTAACCAACCGATGATCTATATATATATATATATATCCGGATTTAACAGCGTTGACACATTTTTCCGACACTAATGATTTGTCTTCAATTTCGTTTTATAATTTTCCTCCATTCGTCTCTATTGTAACACATTTCTTCCTCTATTTTTCAGTACTTCAAAGTTTATCTAATCACTTGGATCCACGTGACATTTGGTCGTCCTTTTCTTTTTGGTTCCTGATGGTGTCCATTTCATTATCTTTTTTTGGTAATAGGCTCATTAATACAAATTAAAATAAAATACAGAGTATAACCTTAGATGTTAACCGCTTAGAAATATGAGTTTTAAAAAAGATCATTATTACCTTAAATAATGCCACGAGTGGTTTCCAATTTATCTAGAGGATTTGGAAATAAAGAGTGGTATTTGTTAGGACTATTTAACGAATACAATTAAGCTGTATACTCACAAATCATTTAAATATAGTTATTTTAAAATATGTATATATTTAATGTAAACGGCGACGTTTGAAAACAAATTAGAAATGTTCGGTTATGTTTCATATGTTCATCACTGCAACTTGATCATACTATTTATTGCCAAATAGGTTCACAATATTGTGAGAATGCATCCCAGCGGAGAAAAAAAATGTAACACATCAAACTGTATATTATAACCAACATTATTAGGTTATTAATTCATGTTTTCGGAAACAACTCAGTAAAATCAGTATTTAAAAACACAATTTTTGAACACACAATTATCAAATGTGCAGTTCGAAGGAATGTGTTCATTATTTGCTATATTCAACGTATTTGTTAGAGAGTCAGTCACTGCAAAATAATGCTCTGACCTGTTCAGAATATTAAAAAAGGAGCAGCTTTCTTTATTTTGGTAATCAAAATTCGATAATTATCGAGGTGAAACAAAACTGTGATTGGTTGTAAAGCTAAATTCATCGAAACATGATTGGTCATTGACTCTCATTTGGGGCATGAGTTGAAGTCATCATCATCCATCATAAATTAGGCCTTTGCAGACTTGTTTCGGCCCCTTCTAGTTGTCTTTTAGGAGGTCTTTCAGGTCGACGGCGCCCTTTGGGATTATATTGCATATAATATTTTTTTTGGGATTATTGAATTATCCATTCTTTTTACATGGTCTAGCCAGTTTAATTGATATCCGTTGAGTTTTTCTTATACTGATTCTACTTCTAATTATTCTAAAATCGCTTCATTCTTTTTTCGATCTAAAATGGTATATCCGGCGCCTCTCCTATTCAAATGCCATTCTCATTTTCTCGTGGGCCATCCTGTTTCTACCGAGAGGAAATGGCGACCACGTCACAGCGGTACAACTGTTTCATCAAATGCAGGGGAAATGCTGCATTACAAGCCTGTCCAGAGACTAAAAGTGGCCGACCCACTACTGGACAACCTAACGACATGGCTAGTAAACTATCGTAGGGAAAACTGCATTACGTTCAAGCCTCAGAAAAGCAGTATTAATATAAATTATACTGAGAAACAAAATATAAACTTTTTTTTTGTCTCAGAAAGAAAAGTATGCGATTTGATAGTATTTTTTCTCCTGAATTCAAATATAATATCGGTTTTTCTCCATCACGCAAGGTTTCCGAGAGACAGGAATGTATAATTTGAAACACTTTAATATTTTCTACATCGTAACTACACAATATTCGAACATTCGGACTCACATAGAAAGTAAGAAATAACGATTTTCTGCTATATTTCGCCTGTGGAGCATCCCTCTTGATGGTCCAACAGTAATTGGCCAGCATATTAGGATTCCATTTGCCTTGATATCACTTTTCCATAGTTGAAAACCATTTGAGTTAGATCATTTGGTTTTATTTTACAATGGACAAATAGACGAAAAAATGTTCATTAAAAAATAATTATTTAAATCCAATAATTGAAATTGAAATAAAAAAAACTGTGGGTGATCGAGAAATTCCGAATACGTATTTCAAAACACGATAAAAAACTGCAGTAAGTACAACTATTGGTACTCATGAGACAAAAATCATGTTGACCAGTGTAATTTGATGACAACTCAAAGCAAGTCACTGGTAAAACGAGACTGAAAAAAAAACTATTACCAAATATGAAATTTAGAATTAAAATTTACTTTCTTATATTTTGTAATAATATTTCTCATGCACGAATACAATAAAGATGATGATGATGATGATTATTAATACATATTTATATACCCCATACTTTCCCGCATGGGGATTACGGTGCTCCCTAGCATGAATTCATTAACCAAGCTAATTTAGTTACGCTTATTTACCTACAGATGTCAACGAGTGACATGTGGTCATCACATCTTTTCAATGAGACATGTAGTAGGAAAGTAAGGTATTATTTGGATAGATGAAGGTCGGGTATATTTTGCACAGATGCCTCTTTATTGAGGCTTACGGTTCTTTTGCGAGCTTGAAAAACTTCAGACTCAGGATCAACAGTTGTCTCTCCCGGATGACTTTTTTTTTACACAGTATTTGTGTATCAAAACGTTCATCTGGGAGAAATTTCAAGGTATTGCCCGTTTAAGGAGTAAGCGCAGTTGTTGACAGAGGGCACTGCAGTCGTGTTTATGCAGGGTTAGAACACGTGACACTGCTATCTATGAGTGCAGAGGGGAATTGGACGTGGGACGCTGACAGTGTACGCTGTCTTATATGACGTCACGTGTAGCAACAAAGAGAGCTTCGTGATTCTTCCGCCTGCAGATATATTTTTAATAAGTTTCGGCATGCAGTGATTGACAGTTCATTTTCTAAAGCAGAGTTGACGATGATAACAACTTGATACCAGGAGCGACTGCAGAAAGCGTGTGTGTTTAAAAATAAATGTATAAAAGGTGAAGGATATTCTCTTGGTATTATTAAAAATGAATGGACTGGAAGCAAAGAGTTTTAAAATTAGTAATTGATTGAGAGATATGTTTATATCAAGTTTCACGTTTTCCAATTTTTGATCAAATTTTCTTTCTAAGTATGAAATTTAATCCAAACTTTAGACATTTGTATGAATTAATTTATGCATACTTTTCCCTCGTCAATGTCAAATTCAGGCTTCAAACTAGAGTGCAGCTAGAAAATAAGTAAAGTAATTTATTTTAAAAACTTCTTTAATTTAATCACTCAATCACTCACTTGCAATTACCCGTTTAAATTGCAGGTATAACAACTTCCCTTTACAGTCACTTAATATATTGAATTTCTGAATATCTGCTGTTGAATTACTCCTGTTGATCTATCTGTTAATATCCGAACATTCCCAAGTGGAGCAAGTGTACTCCCTTGCGCGAGTTACTTCTTCTTCTTCACTTCACGGGCTAGGCAAATTGCCTGTTCCGCCTCACAGTTGTTCTGTCCATCTTTTCACAGGCCTTCCTACATTCCTTAAACCTCTTGGCTTTTGATAACCTTGTTACATTAATTCTTTCTACATATCTAAACCATTTATCTCAATATTCTTTGATTTTATCATTCAGTGGACATCCATCCATAGTAATTCTGCCCGAAGGCAGGTTCTTCACTGCAATCATAGCATTTCCATGCTTGCAGCTTTACTAGGGAATTGTAGGTGTGGTAGCTTCGCGTTGCTTTCCACCAGTGGCCATATATATATTTAACATTTGGATCTTTATCCGATCCAATCTTGTGCAGCCTTTTGTTCTTCTAAGGAAGTTCATTTTTACGTTTTGTATTCTTTGTAATTTTTTGGTCATTACCCAAGTTTCATTCCCATAAAGTAATGCAGGAACTACCAATTAGAGTTACTTAATGAAGCTAATTTAGTTACACTTACTTCCCTACATACTTCAAGGAGTAAAAGTTAACTTGGTTGTTTTATTCTCTAAGTATACAATTTTAATATATATATATATATATATATATATATATATATATATATATATATGAATAAGAAAGTTTTCTTGGGTTTTCCGCGTCTTGGATTCAAGTTCGGCCCCTGGCCACTTACTCCGACGTTTCGGCATGATCCCACATGCCATTATCAAGGAATGATAAGTTCGAGTCACAGGTTTAGGTCTTATATAATTAAATAGATAGAGTTTTCGCTGTGGTCCGTTTCCGAAGACGTACATAAGAACAACCTTGGATGGGTGTACGTCTTCGGAAACGGACCACAGCGAAAACTCTATTTATTTAATTATATAAGACCTAAACCTGTGACTCGAACTTATCATTCCTTGATAATGGCATATGGGATCATGCCGAAACGTCGGAGTCAGTGGCCAGGGGCCGAACTTGAATCCAAGACGCGGAAAACCCAAGAAAACTTTCTTATTCATACTTATATCCGCGAAAATCTGCAATATAACATATATATATATATATATATAAATGGAATGTGCACAAATATGCAAAAATGATAATGCAGCACTTTAACATTAACTAACACTTTATGTTTGTCTTGCATACTCAGTAATTGTTTTTGTTCTTTGTTTACATGTTTCGATGCGATATCTTTCGCATTTCTGTTCACTCACATCCCATATGCATGACGTCTTCGGGTAATGGAATGTTTTATCTTCACAAAATAGCACTCAAATTATAACATGGCAATCAATAAGGAGAAAACAAACATAACGGCTTGCTTACAAGTACTGCCAGTGAGTGATTTCCAATTTATCTAGCGAATCTGGCACTCACGAGTGGCATTTTTTTTTTTTAGGACTATTTAACGAATCCAATTAAGCTGTTTTATCACAAATCATTGTTCAACTATATTTATTTTAAAAGATTAATCCATTTAATGTAAACGGCGATGTTTGAAAACAAATCAGAAATGTGAGGTTATGTTCATTCACTGCTGCTTGATCATATTATTTGTTGGCAAATAAAATCGCAATGTTTGTAAGAGTGCGCCCAAGTGGATAAATAATGATACGCATCAAACTATATATCATAATCAACATTACGGGTTATTCATTTATTTTTTTAGTAAACAGCTCAGTAGAATCAAGGAATATTTTAATTATTTGCTATATTCAATTATTTGTTGGAGAAAAATAATGCTTTGACTTGTTCAGAACATTAAAAAGGAGGAGCTTTCTTTATCACAAAAGCAGGAGCTGATAAAGAGAAATCGACAAAGAGCGAGGTGAAACACGACTGTCATTGGTTGTAAAACAACATTCATTGAAACGTGATTGGTCATTGACTAGCATTTGTGGCATGAGTTAAATAGTCAAATAAAATACCCAGTATGTAGCAAACTTTGTACAGTTTCAAAAATACTGGAAAGAGTAAATTTATTTACCTACCTTGGATACACATTAACATATTTGTATGAAGTAGACATAGCAAATAAAATTATTAATTTTAATAAAACCATAGGAATAATAAATACAGTAATGAAACCTTCGCTAGTTCAGAGAGATACCAGAGTACGGTTATACAAAACCTTAGCTAGACATGCACTTTGCTAAGGCAGTGAGGCATGGACTTTGAGGAAACGAGAATAGAGCAGGATAACTTCTAGTGAAATGAGATTCATGAGATATAAAGCAGGATATATGAAATGGGATCACAAATGCAATGATGACATATAGAGGGCGTTTAGAACCGGTCATTGAATACACACATATATACCTGAACAACTGGATGAATACTACCAAACAAGAAAGTAAAATCCAAGAAGCCGAGATGAAAATTTTTAAGAAGAGTAAAAGGCTGCACTAGAATGGACCAGATAAGAAACGAGGATATCCGTGAAGAACTGCAGATCTACTCCATAAAAGAAAAGATATTTAACAACAAGATACAGTGGAAAGAACATGTAGAAAGAATGGAAGAAAGAAGATTACCAAATAAAATCTTCCATTATTTTCCAAGAGGAAGAAGAGATGTCGGACGTCCTCGGAAGAGATGGTCTTAGATCTATTAGTGAAGACGGAACAAGCAACTCTTGCCTAAACCAGGAAGTGAAGAAGAAGAACTGGATGAATCATTTGCGACGAATTAGTTCAGATAGAGTTCCCAAGACCATGCCTCGTTATTGTCCAACAGGCAAAAGATCTCTGGGCCGCCCATTGAACAGCTGGATACAAATTCATCAGTGAGACCCTAACAGGTCTATAGGCCTAAGACTTAGTTGGATGAAGAAGAAGATAAAGTTTTTTAACGATGTGCATTTCAGAATAGTCTAGCAGAAGGCTGGTCAAGTTGTTAATTTCAGTACTTTTTGAAAGTAAACGTAGGGAGAAGGTAAATATTTATGAGGTGAAATGAAATGGCAGAAGTAAATAGAATGGAAAGAGAATTTGCACTAATAAAGTGGAAGCGATCCATCAGGTGTTCGTCTCACGTCCTCACCATCACCATGACATCAAACGTGTCACCACCCACTGCTGCAGAGATAGGAACTGGCTAATGTGGTCAGGTGCTTACCTTGCGGGAAAATGTCCTCATTGCGTTTGATTAGGAATTTATAATAACATAATTCTTTATACTCTTGTATATAACAATATTTCAAATATTACTTATGTCGCCGTAGCTTAGTGGTTAAGGTACTACGCTATATGTCGACTTAGCCTCCAACGGAAATGAGTACAAGACGCTTGTTCTGGGGTAAAGACGGCCATCACACAGGGCTGACAACTCGGCTGACAAGCTTGGCACTTTTAAGTCACGCTTATACAGTTACCTGTTGTCAAAAACACTGAGCAACACAAATTAAACTGTTTTTGTGTCAGAAATAAAAATATGAGATTCTGATAGTATTTTTCCTCCTGAATTTAAATATGATATCGGTTTTCCTCCATCACGCAAGGTTTCCGAGAGACAGGAATTTATATTTTCAAACACTTTAATATTTTTGATTTTTAATTATATTAAGGAATAAATAAATTATAATAAATATAAGGAATAAATAATCAAATAATATCATTAAATATCACTAAATAATAAATTATTTAATTCCTTACTTGTTTTGATATTCTAAGTTTGCACGTATGGGGAATGAAAGACGTGCATGGAAGCATCTTGTAGGAAAGCCAGAGGGAAAACGCCCAGTTGGTAGACCAATAATGAGGTGGGAGAACAACATTAACTATGATTTGAGGGAAGTAGATTGTACAGGGAATGATTGAAAAGCATTAGCTCAGGATAGGGATGTATGGAGAGCTTATGTCCGCGCGGCCATGAACCTACGGGTTCGATAGTGCCAGTGAGTAAGTAAGAGTAAGTAAATAAGTATTCTAAGTTTGGACTATAATTTTTTCTAAGTATCTTTCTTTAAAAAACTCAATTTTTGTTTGATTGTTTCTTTGAGAGCCGAAGTTTCATTTGCATAAGTCACTATTGGTCTTATTAGTGTTTTTTTATTACCTTAGTTTGTCATATTTAAATATCAATTTACTTTTAAATAATGTTAAAGTGCATAATACACCTTATTTCCATTTACAATTCTTTAACTTCTTCGTCCAATGAATTGTGTCCATTCACTAAAATTAGTATACGACATGCAAATAATCAGATATGTGCGTGGAAGAGGATTCTGAGGGAACCCGAGGCTCCAATCGGGCTGTAGTGCTGGGTGCTGTTTGAAATATTAAGAACATTTTAATAATTACAGACGCTTTCTGCAGCGCGGTTTAGAGGGAGACAAAGAAAATGAATGTTTTTGTTAACAAACTGGTTGTATAGTGCTCTTCATATTTTTCAGACTAGCGACAGTCAATTATTGCTACGTAGATTGATAATGTTACACGATTTCCAGGATAAAAAATTCTGATGATAGAACTAATCAGAGAATCGGGACAACAACGGAATGCGCTAATTAAAGAACGCAATCGCCAGACTTGGTTATCTCAAATTACTCTTTCGTACTGTAAATAATTATTTCAATTAATATTTCTTGACACAACAGTCCCTATAATCAATGTACAGCATGAAGGAAAATAATTGGAGAACATAACAGAGAAATAGTGATGAATAAATGATCATTGTACTAATGGAAATGAAAATACGTAACTAAATGTAGGAAAATGTACGTTATTCCTTAGTTTGAGTCTCAACAGGTTATATTGTTTGCATTGGTTCGCTAGGTTAATCAGATATAAAATTTATTAATTAAATAAAAATAAAACGTAGTTTTATTTGATTTTCATATTTATTATATACTTCAGTGACAGCTGTTTCGGTACACTGTACCTTCTTCAGACATGTTAACAAATTATGAATTGTATTCCAACTGATCTAAGCAACAATACAATTGTTGTTCAACACATGAGAGCATATAACAGAAATTTAGAAAATTCAAAATATGCTAACCACCTATTCCAATTTAATCATTGTTTCGATCCAAATTTTGAAATTTTACATATTTGTAATAAGGGTAAGAAGTTAAATCTTTTGGAGGCTGTAGAAATTAATACATTTAAAAGTAGTGAAAACTGTTAAATTCTCAATTTGATTTTAATGAATCCCCTTTGTTAAATTTAAAAAATTTAAATAAATATTTGTTGTATTGTTGCTTAGATCAGTTGGAATACAATTCATAATTTGTTAGCATGTCTGAAGAAGGTACAGTGTACCGAAACAGCTGTCACTGAATTATATAATAAATATGAAAATCAAATAAAACTACGTTTTATTTTTATTTAATTAATGAATATGGATTTTCGTCAAGTAAACAAGAACTCAATTGATTAGATATAAAATTTATATTTTTCTTCTTATTTCATTTAAAATACCAGAGTGCAGCGCGAGTCAGTTAATCCTAAGTGCTAATATATTATTTTATATTTTTATGAATTAAATAAAAGTAAAACTTAAATTTTTATGCGATGTTCATATTTATTTCAATACAAATTCGTTACAGCTGTTTCAGTACTTGTATGTTCTTCAGATGAATACTATATCTAATACATATTCGCTTCAGTACTTTGTACGTTCTTCAAAGAATACTATAGTATTCGTCTGAAGAAGGTACTAAGTACTTAAACAGCTGTAACGAATCTATATTGAAATAAATATGAAAATCGTATAAAACTGTAAAGTTTTATTTTTATTTAATTAGTATATAATGGATTTTCATAAGTAATGCCACGAGTGATTTCCAAATTATCGATAAATTCACGACTCACGAAGTGAGGAGTGAATTTATCTAGAGAATTTGGAAATCAAGAGTGGCATTTGCTAGGACTATTTAACGAATAAAATTAAGCTATTTACTCACAAATCATTATTTAAATATAGTTACTTTCAAATATTTATTTATTTAATGTAAACGGCGATGTTTAAAACAAATGAGAAACGTTATGTTTCGTTTCTCCATCCACTGCAACAAGATCATATAATGTTTGTTATATATTGCCATCTGGCGTGGAAAACTTGAAATATCATCGCAATATTATATGAATGCATCCTAGTGGAGAAAAAATTAAACACATCAAACTGTATATTATAACCAAAATTATAGGTTAATTTATTTTTTAGTAAACAACTCGGTAAAATCATTATTTAAAAAACACAATTATTGAACACAGAATTATCAAAAAGAACTCGGTAATATCATTATTTAAAAAACACAATTGTCAAATTTGTATTTCGTCTATATCTTCATTTGAAGCACAGCCAAATCTTGTTCCTGCCATTTTGAACATTCAAATATGGCGGCTTTACTGTTCCCTCAGTCACTGCAAAATTATAGTCAGACCTGTTCAGAATATTAAAAAGGAGGAGCCTTCTTTAATATGGTAATCATAACACTCATAAATATTTCGTGAAACACGACTCTGATTGGTTGTAAAACAGAAATCATTGAAACGTGATTGGTCATTGATTCCCATTTGGGGCATGAGTTAAATAGTCATCTAAAATAACAGACTAATAGCTCCAGAAATGGACTATTTACGCAGAAATGCCAGAGAAACAAAATTAGAACATGTCACATATAAGGAAATTAGAAACATAATGGAAGCAGAAGAAAACGTAATTGAAATAATTGAGGAGAAGGAATTAAAGTGGTTAGGACATATTTTAAGAATGAAAGATGAGCGATGGCCGAAGCAATTATATCAAAGGCAATAGACCAGAAAAAAAGGGAGACCAAAGTTAAGGTGGAAGGAAAACATGAAGACAGTAATGCAAGCAAGAGGGCTAAGAATTGAAGATGCCCAAGATCGTAGCTTTGGAGGTTAGACACGGGAAGACGGCAGCAGCTGTATAAACCCGATGATAGATTTTCATCAGGTAAACGCCAAATCAATTGATTATATAATTTTTTTGTAGCTTACAACATTTCTACAAAAAACAACACCAAAATTGTTCTATGTCATCTCCATTCTTGTTTAAGCATTTATGACATCGTTTTAACACTGATTTGCAGGTGTTATCATACAATTTCCCATTATTACCAAAGTGCTTTCAAATTCCTGTTTACCTAAATCCCATAAATGTTGCAGGTTTAGTGGTTTTATACCGAAAACTTTGTCATTCAAAATTCCCCACATTAAAAAATAACATGGCGTGAGATCTGGTCATCTAGGTGGCCAATCGGCAATACCTAACAGGGTTATATTAGATGTATCTGTCGCTGATTACCCAGGTTGGTAAGTTTTGGAGGCAGGCACCATACCATCTTAATTAAGGCGACAGTAGTGTTTGAGATTATATTCTGAAGCTCCCGTATTCAAAACCCAGTTTCAACCAATCTCAATATTTTCTCTGCAACCATGTCAGTTGATTAATTCACTTATGCCGCACTATACATTTTAATATGTTGGAATACGTTTTGGTAAATTTTAAAATGTATCATATATTTTTTCTTTTGATTCTTTTTTTTCCCTCCAGGACGGGTAAAATACATTTGCAGAGTGTTTTAGTTTTTTTTTCATCTGTTCCCATAAATTTAACTTCAGTAATATCTCCTATTTCTAATACACGTTTCATTTCATCACTAAAATACCATTTTTAATGGGATAATAAGAATATTTTATTTTTTGGAGACTATAAGCCCTAAAAGTGTACAGTCTGATACAATGAGAACCTCATTATTACATTCGATCTGTAAACACTTATAATCTATAAATAAATTGGTTGATGAATGATCCCAGTTCGTCTAGCTCGGGACATGGGTGCTTCCCTATTAGGAATTTTCTTAACCAGACTAATTTCGTTACGTATACTTCCCTACAGATATCAGTGAGATGTGGTTAGTACATCATGTCGAGGAAACTAAGGATGGATGAAGATCGGTTAAAGTTTGCTCAGAGGTATTTTTATTCAGACTTGAGGTTCTTTTCTGAGCACGCAAATCTTTAGACTTGGAACCTACGGCTTAAAGTCCCTTCCGGAGGACTTGTTCCTTGATTTTTCCATCCTAAAAAATTCATTGAACCCGGTCGGATTTGAATCCGCGACCCTCGGGACTTGAAGCATTACATAGGACTATTTAACTCATGCCCCAAATAGGAGTCAATGACCAATCATGTTTCAATGAATTTTGTTTCACAATCAATCACAGTCGTGTTTCACCTCGATATTTATCCACTTCTGTTTATCTTATTTAAATAAAGCTCCTCCTTTTTAATATTCTGAGCAGTTCAGAGCATTATTTTGCAGTGACTGACTCTCGAACAAATAAGTTGAATATAGCAAATAATGAACAGATTCAATCGAAGTACACATTTGATAATTGTGTGTTCTATAATTGTGTTTTTAAATAATGATTTTACGGAATTGTTTCCTTAAAAAATAATTAATAACCTATAGATTTTAGATTTAGATTTAGATTTATTTAGCCTGATGGAATTAAGGCCATGTGGCCTTCTCTTCCACTCACCAGGACAAACATATATTACATCAGAATATAACAATCTTAATTAACTCTAATATTAAACACTAAGTAAAAATTTGATCAAAAGATAATATCTAATATATTACGATCTATAATACAACCAGTTAATGTTAGTTAAAATTAAGACTAAAACTAATAATAAAATGTATACAAGCAAGGCATATTAAATTGTCCCTGTCTAGTGTATATAAAAAACAAAGGAAAATAATGAGATATAGAAAACTAATTTTACGATTATACAATATTTAAAACAAAACAAATAAAAATATTTGTTATTCTTATTATTATTTTCATAAACAATTAAATATATTAATATTGCTAAAAGAATATTATCAGTGAGGTGTATAAGTTAGTTTGTTATTAAATAATTATTTAGTTTGTTTTTGAAGGATGTTATAGTTTGACAGTCTCTGACATAGGACGGAAGGGAATTCCATGTTTTGGTAAGTGAAACCGTAAAAGATAATGAATAATATACAGTGTGATGAGGCGGGATATAAAGGACAATGTGCTGATGGAATCGATTGTCAATATTATGTGTGTCGGATAATCTGATGAAGCGGCGTGATAAATAATTAGGCGATGATGTGTGAAGTATTTTATAGAGAAGGGATAAGGAATGGACAGTTCTACGATCTCTTAGACGAAGCCACGATAATTGTTCCAGGGACGGTGTAACATGGTCAAATTTGCGAATACCACAAATAAAACGTGCGCAAGAATTATGAACACTTTGAAGTAAGTTAGTAATAAAATTCAGTTTGATGTGTTGCATTTTTTCTCCACTAGGGTGCATTCTTACAATATTGCGATCATATTTGGCAATAAATAATATGATCTAGTTGCAGTGGATGAACAAAATATGCATAACCAAACATTTCTCATTTGTTCTCAAACATCGCCGTTTACATTAAATATATAAATATTTTAAAATAACTATAGTTAAACAATGATTTGTGAGTAAACAGCTTAATTGTATTCGATTAATAGTCCTAACAAATGCCACTCTTGATTTCCAAATCCTCTAAATAAATTGGAAATCGCTCGTGGCATTACTTATGATAGCTAATTCTGACATAAGGAAGATTTATTGTTCATTTCCTTTTATTGCAATTGATTATACATTTTGAGTTAGATTAAAAAATCAGAACACTAAATCTTCCTACTGAGGAATACGCTTAGTTTACGCAAATTCTGCGTGACCGACGTTTACCCTAAATATTAAAAGCAATAAAGATTGTATCTGTGAAGACAGTCGTCCTCAACAAAATAAATTATTAAAATAATCAGCTAGGCCTTTTGAAACTATTTCCATTTTCAAAGTTGTTCTATTGGCTACCGATTGTGTTTTACGAGCATATTGTGTATTGTGATCTAGCAGGGTTTTTCATTTAGAATGTTATTATTGCTTGTTTCATTCAATATTTATATTTCCTCTAGAATGCCTATCTTCCAGTTATCATTTTCTCTATGTATTAATTATTGAAAGGTTTTATGGATTGTATTGAATTCATGACCTAAGTTTGTAACGTGCTTGGCGAAACTTAATTTCTCCCCGCTATTTTTAAAATCTTTCAAATGCTCGTTGTACCTTGGATTAAAATTTCTGGTTGTTCGTCCTATTTTTTTTTCACAACTATTGCATTTAAGTTTATATGCTCCTTTGGTATTTTACCCTTTTATCACTTCCGTTTCGGCCTAATCCCTTTGTATTGACATACCGAAATTGTAACTTTAGCTGAAATCTAAATAGAGATTGCAAAAATTACAAAAACACGGATTAAAAACTGTGTCAATACAGTCAACAGATTTATCATGAAAATACACAAGCCCATCCCTGATGTACTAACAATAGTACAAACTAGGACAGCTGCTGACAGTTTAATACAATCAGGACGAATCATACTCATGTCGTCACCAGTTTCCTCATTCAGTAGGTCTATATAAAGAATTTCTTAATTATTGTAACAACTAGGGCATTCGATAAATAATGGTAACTTCTTCTTGTAAGCCCATGTTTCCCTTAACAGAGATTTAGGCACTCTCCCCCTGTAGGGAAGAATTTGAAACATTCTAATTTAGTTACACTTGACTTTGTATAGATGTCATTTGAGTGGTCCGTGGTCAGCGTTCCGCCTCATACTGACATCTAGGAAACCAAAGTAGTACTAGGACGGGAAAATTGTGTAAATTTTGCTTAGAGGCCTTTTCATTCAGGCTTAAGGATATTTTACGAGCCTAAAAATCTTCAGACTAGGGACCCACGGCTTAAAGTCCCTCCCGGAGGACTTGCTCCTTGGATTTTTCCATCCTAAAAAAATCCATCGACCCCCGCCGAGTTTGAACCCGCGACCCTCGGGACCAGAGGCAAGGAGCATAACCACTAGTCCACCGCGGCCGATAAATAATGGCAACACTGTTGTAAATCTGCAATCCAAGTGGTGACCGTTTGTAATCGTATAGTATATTTAGATGAGTCTTTGATGTATAAATCTGTAATATTGAAAGTCTCGGAACAGCAATATGTTGTGCATACATTAACTGTTTCTCACATTTAGTAGGTAATACTACCCTAAAAAGATATTCAGTAGAATTTGTTTAGAAGATGGATTTGGGAAGTACTGAAACATCCACTAAATCCACTAAACAGGAGTCGTTTTAACTTCAATTTATTCTCAAAGATTAAACAACATATACGAGGTATTCGATTTGAATCAAGAGTTGATACCCATATGGCTCTAGATTTATCAGATGAGAGAGATATCCAGAAATGGTGCTGCAGATGGAGTTCGCCATTTTCCAAGGATTTAGCAACGTACAGTTAACTTGGCAAAAGACAATGAATAGAGTTATTAATGTCAAAAATAAATTAAATAAAGTTTTATGTGATGTTATAGCAGTGTTGTGAACCTACTGAATGCCTTACTACACATCTCCAACTCATCACGTATCGAGAAAATGCTCCCCATTCAAATCCGTATTTGACATAAAAAATCTCTGCTCAATTACACACAATAAAAACATTATAACTGCATAACAAATATATTCAGAATTTTGTAAATAATCATGTAGGAAATTTTACTTATATTATTTTATTTTATATTATTTTAATTTCATTATATTCCATGTTTTTGTTAGTATTAGCTGGTATCCATACTTATATTAATTTTGTTTTATTTTATATCACACCGTTGAGGTTATATGTTTTATTAGACAATTTATATACTTTTTTATATTTTTTCATCTTCATGAAGATGAAGTAAAACTTCGAAAAATTTCACGAAGATATCATACATGAAATATTAAAGTTGAGGAAGACGGAGTATAAAAATATAAAAAAAAGGTATATACATTTTATAATATTTAGCTAGCGGTAGTTTTACATCACATCACCATTGTCTTTTGTTTAGTCTATATATTAATAATACCTTTTGTTTAGTCTATATTTTAATAATACCTTTTGTTTAGTCTATATTTTAATAATACCTTTTGTTTAGTCTATATTTTAATAATACCTTTTGTTTAATAATACCTTTTGTTTAGTCTATATTTTAATAATACCTTTTGTTTAGTCTATATTTTAATAATACCTTTTGTTTAGTCTATATTTTAATAATTCCTTTTGTTTAGTCTATATTTTAATAATACCTTTTGTTTAGTCTATATTTTAATAATACCTTTTGTTTAGTCTATATTTTAATAATATCTTAAAATTGTAATAAATCTGTAATTTTTGTATTATTTTACTATTCGCTGGTTGAGTGGAAGAGAAGGCCTTATGACCATAGCTCTGCCAGGAAAATAAAGCATTCTTATTTTTTTCCTTACGATTTTTCTAATGACGTTTTCTTCTCAATTTTCGATATAGAAATTGTCCTTCTATAGTTAACCATTAATATAAGTTTGAGTGTAAAATCTAGTTCAATAACACTGGTCAACATGATTTTTGTCTCATGAGTACCAACAGTTGTAAGTAATGCAGTTTTTTTTATCGTGTTTTCAAATTCGGAAATTCTCCATCACCCACAGTTTTTGTATTTCAATTTCAATTAATGGATTTAAATAATTATTTGTAATAAACTTTTTTCGTCAATTTGTCCACTGTAAAATAAAACCAAATGAGCTAACTCAATTAGTTTCAGTTACGGAAAAGAGATGTCAAGGCAAATGGAATCCTAATATGCTGGCCGATTATTGTTGGACAATCAAGAGGGATGCTCCACAGGCGAAAAATAGCAGAAAATCGTCATTTCTTACTTTAAAGGTGAATCTGAATGTTCGAATATTGTGTAGTTAAGAAATATAAAAAATACTAAAGTGTTTGAAATTATAAATTCCTGTCTCTCGGAGACCTTGCGCGATGGAGAAAACCCGATATCATATTTGAATTTAGTAGAACAGATACCATCCGAATCACATATGTTTCTTTCTCAGACAAAATAAAGTTAATTTTTTGTTGCTCAGTGTTATTTGTTCATCTTCATATCGATTCTGTAATTTTCATTGTAGTAAAGAGGTAAACAATTTTTTGATCGAATATGACATTATAATCTTAAAAAAATACAGTATCAGGTATTCAAAATCGCTTAAAACTAAATGTCGACCGCGAGTGGTTGTAATACGAATTGAATAGACGTCCCACATATATGTTTGTAGACATGTACTTTGTACTACGTACTTTCCATAATTATTTCCGATAATCATCCTGAGATCACAGAGCTAACATACGGAACTCTAAAAACATAACTATTCGGAACAGCTTATTTTTTTCTTTAGTTGGTATTACAAAGAGTTATTAAACAGATGCCCCAAATGGTAGTCAATAACGAATCGCGTTTCAATAAATTTTGTTTTACATACAATGACAGTTGTGTTTCACCTCGCTCTTTATCGATTTTTCTTTATCAGCTCCTGCTTTTTGGATAAAGAAAGCTCCTCCTTTTTGATGTTCTGAACAGCCCAGAACATTATTTTTCTCCAAAAAAGACACTGATTATAGCAAATAAAGAACAGATTCATTGATTTTACTGAGTTGTTTTCTAAAAAATAAGTGAATAACCTATAATGTTGATTATAATGTACAGTTTGATGTGTTTCATTATTTATCCACCAGGGTGCATACTTACAATATTGCGATCCTATTTGTCAATAAATAATATGATCAAGTTGCAGTGAATGAACATAACCTCACATTTATTTGTTTTCAAACATCGCCGTTTACATTAAATATAAAAATATTTTAAAATACCGGTAACTATATTTAAATAATTATTTATTTAATAAACAGCTTAATCTTGTCGTTAAATAGACCGAACAAATAAAACTCTTGATTTCCAAATCCTCTAGATAAATTCACTCGTCACTTCGCGACCCATGAATTTATCGTTGATTTGGAAATCACTTATGATAAATACCAATTAGATAGTGTAACTGTCACAGGATTGATGACCGGGGCAAGAGGTACCATACCAGAATTCTTAGCTAAATTTTGGAATTTCTTTGATTAGGACAGAGTGTATCTTTCTAAATTTGCCGTCGCTGATATTAGAGGATACATTTAAATTTTAAGATACTATCTTTACAATATATCTACTTTATAGAATATACTTCAATTACAATATGAATTTTTTAATGTATTTACAAAAATGTATTTCATCAATTTCGAAAATTAATTGTCTATATCACTTTGTCTTTGTGGCAATCCTCTGAGGAGAGATTTATACTATAATAAATCCCTAAAACCCTATTGCAAATTTTACTCCTCCATAAATCTGCACCAGTCTCTGGTTAATCATCTCGACACCATACTTCTATGCTTGAATCCACTGTACTTTCGGTCTCCCCTTTCTTTTGTTGGCCTCAGCTTCAAAATTTATATCGAAATTAGGTATTCTGACATCCATATTTGAGAACTAGGCTCTGCCTATCACAAGCAAGAAGAAATGGCGAGTGATGGAGGAGTAACACCTCCTTAAAAACCAGAGTTCATTCTGGTCTGGATGATAATACCCTGTGAGGTCTCCTTGCCCCAGGATACGGCAAATGCTGTCTTGTAGGAGACGTGGGTTCGTGAAAGGCTAGAGGAAGGAAAAGTTGAATAAAAATAACTTGGTCTTCTTGTTGGAAGTTATAAAGATGGGCCAGCTCCCCGTCTTATAACAAAATGAAGTATGTTAAAAAATCCAGTGTGAATAATATAGGCAGGAGAGCTTATTTAGTATTAAAATATTAAAAATAAATGGCTGAATTGCAATGCTTCTGACCAAGGGATACCTACTACAAGAACTGAGCTCACGAAGTTTTACCTTATGATAGAGAAAGAAAATTCCGAGTTTTTATATATTAATCTACAAAATAAAAATCTCTATAATCGAAATTATGTATTTTTACCCTAAAACCTCAAACGTGTCATTTTCAATCCCACAACTCTATTTAAATAAAAAATACAGGCTCAACGGTATATTACCTTTCCCTTGATTTCGTATAGCATGTCTTTGTAATACTGTTACTCTACATACTTCGTCTATCTTTACTAACATTTTGTAATATTTTAAACGTTTTCAGACGACACTTATTACATTCGTTTACAATTTTTACTTATTTATCTATTATTTATGTGAAACTCGGTAATATTACGATATTCTTAGACAATATTGTGATACTCACTAGCTATTCCACCTCTTCATCCAATGTTGCAACCATAAACAACTCAATGACACTATTTTTGTTAGGTTAGTACTATTTTTGATAGGTTAGTGTCAGTGTTAATTCGTGTACATCACATTAGTATACACTTCAGTAAATAATATGCATGTAATTTATTTTGCTAGGTTAGGAAGAGAGAAGTGTACATCCATTTCCAACAAACTTTTGAAATTTATTACAAAGGTTGATCATGTCCACGTGCTGCCATCTAGCGACAGCTCTATAAACTTTCTGTAGGACTTCAAAGATATGTTGTTCCATCTAGCAACAATTCTATAAACTCATGCACATGCGCACTGTTATTCTGTAGGACTTACAAAATGTATTGGTAAAGGTAAACTACAGTTTTTCTAAAATACAAACCTAGCTGATGTTCAATTATTTATCAGTTTTATAAAATAAAATTTTTAAAACAATTGCAACGTATATATTTACGTACCTTAAATAATTAATGAAGATAACTGCACTTACCTGAAACAGAGAGAACAACAAATGAAAATACAATTCCCAATCCAACTTGTATTTACCTACACTCACCACTCTTCCAATGATTATATTATTTGACATCTATTGCTTTTTCAATCCGATTATGTTTTCAATGGAATTCGTTTATTCTCAACAAATGTTTAATTGGATTTTATTATTTTTATTTCATATTGTTATTTTACTTGGTTTCCGAATGAAACAGATAAACAAGGGGTAAAGCTGCCTTCACAATGAATTCATTTTCCCTACTTGTTTATCTTTCATTTACGTGTGAAATATTTGTAGAGGAAATTAGAGTTTCAACAGAATTTTTGTTACATTGTTCTATTAATTAAAATAAAAGAGTTATCTATCGAAGCCAGAATGTTTATACATCAACAGGCTAGTCCTGATATCATTTTAGTCTGACATTAGTTGGAATTGGCTGTAAAAAGGAGTAAAAATTAACTCAATAAAGAAACATTAGGTATAAGTACCAAATATCTCAATCCATTCGCTTCAGGTTTAAATGCTCAATGTATTTTCCCAGAACCGGATTTAAGTTACCGGTAAATTATATGGTCTATCTTCAGAAATTCAAAACAAACAAAATATAACGGTACTTCCGATTGAGGGTCTTTCCACTTTTCAGCGGTTGCCCTTTTACCAGCCGGCTGCTGGCCCTTCACATCCACATGTGTCAATCACAGAGGTAGATGATCAACAGCCAGTGTAGGGGTGACATGCGGTTAGCATGTCGAGTCCCCAGCCGTTATAGCTGGTTACTCAATCTGGAGCCGCTACTTATTGTAGCTACCCAATTGCCTCACGATGCTGGGTGGGCACCGGTCCCATACTGGCCGAAATACCATGAGAAAATTTCTTCCCCCATGGAGACTCGAACCAGCGCAAGTCCCGTAGCTCTGCGTCAAGGCTTCTTACCTTAACCGCTCGGCTACGGCGCGGTACTTAAGATCACAAAAAGGGCGAAGGCAAAAACACCTTCCTCTACTATTCATAAAGGTTAACAACAGATTTTCCTGCTAAGGGATGTACAGAATATTGCAAAATATATAACAGCAGAGTTGAGCGAGTGTACCTCGTCTTCTCAGTTGAGGGTCATTTAACTGCCGGCTAGTCTACCTGATATTTTGAGGCGAATTGGTTAATTTTAAGGTAAATTGTGAGTTTAAAGTTCGCTTTAGTCGAATCTAATGCAAAAGCTGCCATAATATGGATTGTTACATTCAAATTGTCAACCAGCTGCTGGTCTCGGATGATCATATTTTATTTATTTATTTAGCCTGGTGGAGTTAACACCATGTGGCCTTCTCTTCCCCTCACCAGGGCAAACTTATATCACATTCAAATACAAATATCAAAATATTATTAGATACTAAACGATTATCTGGCCAAAGTGAAACGATACTAAAGATAAGGTCTAATAACAGAATACATTTAAAGTCAATTAAATTTAATAAAAGAATAGAATATATAGAGACCTTATATCCGCGCGGTTATGAACCTATGGGTTCGATAATGCCAGTGGGTTAGTTAGTTGTTTATCACAAAGGAAGAACAACTGGAATCTGCTATACCAGAAAAAACAAAGGAAGTAATAAACAGTAATGAATTAATCTATCGCTTATATACTGAGCTATATAAGATATATGGAAGAAATATTCTTAAATCTTAATATCATCTTTATTAAATAGATGAAGAGCCAATTATTAATTGTTAAAGTAATGATATTAATGAGATATATCTGCCAGTTGGTTAGATTTTTTCAATTTGTTTCTGAAAGATGGTAATGTTTGGCAGGCTCTTACATGGGGTGGTAGAGAATGACATGTTCTGGTAAGAGAAACTGTAAACTATTTTTAATAACAGGTAGTGTGATGAGGAGGGATATCCATCCATAGTAATTCTTCCCGAGGGCAGATCTTTCACTGCAATCATAGAGTTTTCATGCTATGCTTTGCAGCTTTACTAAGGAATCATATGTGTGGTAGCTTCCCGTTGCTGTCCACATCGGTGAAGGATGATGATGATGGCCGGATGATTTTTGGGGACCGTTGAGTCCTAAGCGTCCTGACATTTGTCTTACAGTTGAGAAAAAAAACAGAAAAACCTCTCCCAGGAGCCTGTCCCGAACGCGAAACGAACCCGGGCTAGCTGCGTGACAAGGCAGCACGGTACCTCGAAACCACAGCTGTGGACATGCAGAATACAAAGCACAATATTGCTTGTGTGATCATGGGAGCTACACGATTATTACGAGGAATTCCCGATATAACAAAAGCAGCTAAATCTATTAGACTGCTATCGGCAGGACTTGTGGCATGAATGGGAAATGAAAGAGAGGCATATAAACTCCTTGTACGAAAACTAGAAGGAAAACGCCTTTGTAGGTAGGCCAAGAATGAGATGAGAGAATAGCATTAACCATAATTTGAGGGAGGTAGATTGTACAGGGGATGATTGGAAAACATTACATCAGTATGGGGATATATGGAGAGCTTATGTCCTCGTGTTATTGAACTTGGAGTTCGATAGTGCCAGTGAGTTAGTTATGTATTATTTCATCATACTCCAAACCCCTTCTCATAGTTATCAGGAACTTGATTGTTTAGTCAGAGCTTTTAAGTCCGGAGATTGGGAAGGATAGTTCATATAGCTCAAACGGGTGAGGGTAGAAATAGCGGCAACGTTTTATTGATGAAAACCTCCGGGAAAAGACCGTTAAAATAGTAGACGAGAAGAACAAAATTCGATTCGATCTCAGGGAATATACACTGTATCCCATTAAAACCTCCACATATTAATTAATCATAACTCTCAAAGTACGCGGAATTATGAAATGAGGTTGGTATTAAAAGAAAGATAAACTCAAAGAATGTTTGTTTTCATTGTTGCAGTTAATTCATCTGTCGTATGTTGGAAAATAATGACATAAAACAAAATGGTGACTCCTCAGCAACGAGCACAATCTGTTTTCTGGTATGTAGAGACGATGTCAATAATTACAGTGCAAAGAAATTACCGGAGAGAATATAGAGGAAATGCACTTGATGGGAAGACCATTAAGGCATGGCTTGAGAAGTTTCTGGCGACAGGAAACGTTAAAATAGAATCAGGAGCTGATCACACACGTGTTTCAGATGAAAATATTGAAGAAATTAGAGCAGGATTTCAGAGAAGTCCACAAAAAATCAATTCGCCAAGCTTCCCGCCAATTCAATGGACATGTTGGACAGAAAGTGGCACGAAATCGAATACAGACTTGATATTACGATGATCTTGAAGAATATTTTCGGGCTGTAGGCTGTGGTTGTGAGGCTTGTAGTTCCCCGACGTTTCGCCAGAGACTGCGTCTGGCATCGTCAAGGGTTGTCTTGAGACTGGTCTCACGACCACTGCCTACAGCCCGAAAATCTTCTTCAAGATCATCATAGCAACTCCGGCCGTGAAAGTCTACATGAATGCACAAGACTTGATATTGTTCGCGCTACTAATGATGCACATATAGAGGTGTTTCGGTGTGTTGCAAACAAAATTCTTTGAGTTTCTGTTTTTTTAATACCGGCCTCATTTCATAATTCCGCATACTTTGTTAGTTATGATTAATTAAAATGTGGGAGGTTTGAATGGGACACCCTGTATAACCCAGATACGAACTGGATTCACATGACTCTGTAGAAGAGGTTAGTGAAATCGACATTCAAACTACGGTTTCCACAAGTCATGTACTGCATGTAATAAGTATTCTAGATCTACAATGGCATAACAACCCATTGCTGTGCCTTAGACTCTCCTTTGTTTAGCAGTTACAAGACCAACTTAATTAGTTACTCTTATTTCCTAAAGATGTCAGGAATGGTATGCGGTCAACATACCGACCCAACGAAACATCTAGTAGGCAAGTAAGGTACTACTAGGACGAAGAAAGTCGATAAAGATTGCTTAAAGACCTCTTTAAGGGGGGGACCAACACCTTTAGCCATTAAAAATATGGCATAGTTCAATTATTTTTCTCAGCAACAATGCTGGTTACAGAAATGGAATTTGGTATGTGATATCTATATTACAATGTGAGGACGTGTGTGTACTTTGGTACAATCTAACTCCAGTATTTATTGTTAAATAATATTCAAAATATGAGCTGAAAATTTTGCATTGTCTTGCCGTTTCCCTGATAATTTTCCTATCTTTTAATATATTTTAATGATTCTTGTTTTATTTTACTCACTAATGTCGTAGCTGGAAAATATACTACAATTGTGTAATTATATAGAGTGTAAATATTTTATTTTTCATTTCAAATTGATGCACAGTCATTTTTGTTCAAAATTGTATTAAAAATATATTTTTTTAAATAAAATATAATAGATACATTACTAATTGTAGTATATTTTGTTCATCTCTGTAAACTACATATACATGCAAAATGTCATCTGAATATCTTGAAAACTTTGGGAGTTATCAGGGAAACCGCATTGAAAAAATGAAGTTAGGGAAATCAAGCCACAAACTTACCAAAGATGTAGGTACCTTCTAAAATTAAAGGGCTCACTCGAGTGACAGCATTTGCACATTTTTAAACATAACTCGACAAATAATAGAGATATCAATGAACTTTTTCACTAATTAAAAGATGACGTTTCACTATACATAAAAAATCAAAATAACTTTTGTTTACCTTCAAAGGTATTGGTCCCCCTTAAATAAGGATTAAATATCTTTTACGAGCCTGAAATCCTTCAGACTCGGGACTCACGGCTTAAAATCCCTCCCGGAGGACTTGCTTTTTGTATTTTTCCATCCTAAAAGGAATCAATTGACCCTATATTAGTGTGAACCCACGATCCTTGGGACCAGAGGCAAAGAACATAACAACTTGTTCACCGCAGCCGACATGCAATGAGTATTAAATAATATATATCCTCAACTCCTGTCCACTCAGAGTCGGGTCGAGGAATGAGATAAAATGAAACTCCTATTTCACAGGGGTGGATGAATGAAATGAAATTAAATGGATATGCATGGAGAAATGGTGGAATTAAATTTGTGGCAAGGAAAAAACGGGAGAAACCCCGAGAAAAACCTGCTCAAGCTCCGTTTCGTCCATCACGAAACCCATTTGTAGTGACCGAGACTCGATCTCGGGATCCCAGAGGTGAGAGCGAGCATCTAATCGCTTGCACCACGGAGCTACCGCAATAAGTATTACTGTCGAAAAATTAAACCCACTGATAAATTACTCTTTGGTACCTAAAGCTCTGAACGCAATACTTCATAACGCAGTTGATGTCTCTATCAGAAAATAGATGGAGTATAAAGTCTCTGTATGTATTAAATGAGATAGTGTAACTTGGTACTGGGTGTTAATAGGAAAGGGGGAGTCAGTTGATCGTAACTGACATAGAGATAGGGGTACTAAGTTGCGGGGATGAAAGAATAAATTGCATTTTCCAAGAGTCTGGAAGAACGATAAAAGAATGGAGAAGCATAAGACGATAAAATATCTTTTTTTCTTTCATTCTCATCCCTAAAAAACACAAAGAGTATGGTGGAATTAGACAAGCGTAAAATAAAAAATTTAATCGTCTTATAAACCCAAGGCTTATGATAAAATTTTTTTCAGAAAGTAGTTTTTTGGATAACGTAGAAGTCATAAATACTTTTAAGAAGCTCTGTTACATAACGAATCTTTAGAAACGTGGAATCTTTCTTTCTCTGGGCTAATTATTTCAGATTTATTTATGAATTCAGATGGAGAAAACGGCTCCAAGTGTTTGGCGAGAGAATAAAAGGAATAAAAAAACGTTAAAAAGTTTTTAATTGCATTATTCACAATTTGAATATATATTAGATAACACAAAATCTCACTTATGATCTTCATTTCTTTATTATATTTCCCAATGACATTCTTCTTTCTTCCATCTTGCAATTTTTTTAAATGAAATATTCATTGATTCCTGAGGCGTTTTGTTTTCATTTGTTATCAAAATAGCCTGAGCTAAATTGAAAACTTTTGCTTCTTGTTTATTTATTTCGCGAACTGTTTACTTGAGATAATATTTTATTCATGATATTAGTGAATTGCAGGTGTTGCTTAAGAAATTAGCTATCCCACCTGTCAAAAGAAAGTTTTTTATTCATGTATTTATTTATTTATTTATTTGGTATAATGAAAAATAGAATGAGTTGTCTATTGAAATTAAAAGTTTAAATTTGTAAATGTAATCTATTATGAAATAAAATGAATCTTGTTACTCCATTTTTAAAAATAAATATTTAGCCCTTAAATTGGCAAAGCATTAATTTCTCGTGTCAGTTATTTGAATGTTGCGGACCGCACTGAAAACGATATCATACATAACTATTATTATTGAATACTCGTATATTGTGTAGTTCTATGCACATATTTTCTACTCGTTCGTTTTCTTTTGTTTTATTAAAAATATAAAATAAAATAAACTAATGTTTATGTATCCTTAGGATACATTGTGAATTTAAGGATTAATTAAAAACATTGTCATAGATGGCTAGGATTTTTCCTTACGTTATTTCGGGGTAAATGAACACGCAGATGTTGATTAAAATCTCACTTAACACTTTATTTCTTTGTATAAATTATCAGTAAACTTTTAATAATTTTCTCTCACAATTGGACGATGTGATGCATCAACCGGCTAAGCGCCATTTTAAATATATATGCTATTACACCTCATAAACAATGGAAATATGCCGGCTGTCATATTAGATAATGAACAAATTCCTTATACCGACGTCGTTAAAAACTTGGGATTTTACTTAGATTCTAATTTAAAATGGCATGAGCAAGTAAAACAAACATCTAAAAGGATCTTCTCCATAATGCATTCCCTAAAGCGACTTAAACATTTTCTTCCTACAACTCTTAAAAGAATTTTAATCCAAACTTTAGTGATGCCGCATTTTGACTACTGTGACGTTCTACTAACTGACATAAGTGACGGATTGTCGGACAAACTGCAGCGTGTCCATAATATGTGTATCAGATTCATATTTAATATTCGAAAATACGATCACATTTCTCCATTATTCCACGAATTGTCATGGCTACATCTAAAAGAGAGAAGAAAATCGCACTGTCTAATTCTCCTATTTAAGATCCTACATACCTAGATTCCCAATTATTTATCATCCCGTTTCCAGTATCTATCCTCAAACCATAACTTAAACACAAGATCACAACATAGTCTCTTACTTAATATACCGCAACATAGGACATCACATCACTCCATGTCATATACCATCTCCACTTCTCGCAACTGGAATTCCCTACCACAAGAAATAAGGGGCTGCCGGACATTGGCATCTTTTAAAAGAAATCTAAATTTATATTTGCTCTAAACTCGACTTCATTATTATCCAGTGTAAGGTATATATATTAATTGGTGTTTCCCGTATAATGTATCATATTTATGTTATTATTATTATTGTTATTATTATCGTATCATTATTGTTATTACCCTATAAAATGTTGTTTGTACATGACATTTACATTGCTACATTTATTGTATCTTTAACTGTTTATAATTAGTATAGTGTATATCTATATTTGTCGAATATTTATTTGTATTTGTGCTGGTTGAGTGGAAGAGAGGGCCTTATGGCCTTAACTCTGCCAGAATAAATAAAGTATTATTATTATTATTTTATTATTATTATTATTATTATTATTATTATTATTATTATTATTATTATTATTATTATTATTATCTGATACCATCTGTTGCACTTGCTTATGAAGTAAGTGTACGCATACTTTTAGCGCCGAATCTTTAAATATAGCATCATTAATAAAGAACATGTAAACGCCAACGTTTCTATCAAAGATAATATGTTTTGCAACAAACAGCTATCTAACCAGATCTTCATAAATATTAATCAAAATTTTGCATCATGCAGCTGAGAGCCATATTTTTCCACTCTTACATTGTTAATGCATAACTGTCAAACAAGTAAAATAACTTGCAATATCCAGTATTGTTAATTTGTCTCTACAATAAATAATGGAGATGGACTTAAAATTTAAACGTATTTTTCTCGAAATATGCATGACGCATAGCAGGTTGATGCATAACGCCGTCCAGTCAATCTAGCGCAGTGGTCTCGGGATAACAGCTGATCAGGATTCGAGAAATGACATAAAGGGGAAAGAATGGGAAGGGTTAGTGGGATGAAATTCGTGAAATGGGAGAACAGCGAGAAATAGCCGAAAATCTCGCTACTGGCCACTACTAACAACCCTCTAGAACAGCTTGTGCTACCCACGCATGTACTGAGACGACATATTACGAACAAAATTTGTGCTCTCCTCTGTTACTGATAAAGATCTGCGTTGAGTGAATGAGGAACCTCTCCAAAAATTTAAATTAAATTTTTGTAGCACCTTCGGATTGGTGCAGAATTCTTTTTTTTATTCAATGACACCGCGTAGTCATTTCGACATTCTGGTATTCTCTCTTGGCATGGCGTTTTTCACCACTTCTGAGGTTGGGGTGCATGGAAGATGGAGTTACGCTGGCCCCATGATATATGATAGGCAATGATCAGAGACCGGAACTTTGGCAGAATGCCAAATCTATCTTCAATTTGAAAGTGAATCTGTATGAATTATACCTTGGCGATTGAAATGCCACAGTTTTATGTTGCCTTTTTCTTTAAGCCTATGCTTTCCCTTTACAGAGATTTAGACGCTCTACCCCTACAGGGAAGAATTTCAACCATACTAATTTAGTTACACTTGTTTTCGTATAGATGTCATTTTGAGTGGTCCGTGGTCAGCGTTCCGCCTCATACTGACATCTAGGAAACCAAGGTAGTACTAGGACGGGACAATTCGGTAAATTTTGCTTAGAGGCCTTTTCATTCAGGCTTAAGGATATTTTACGAGCCTGAAAATCTTCAGACTCGGGACCCACGGCTTAAAGTCCTTCCCGAAGGACTTGCTCCTTGGATTTTTTCGTCTTAAAAAATCCATCGACCCCGGCCGGGTTTGAACGCGCGACCCTCGGGACCAGAGGCAAGGAGAATAACCACTAGTCCACCGTGGCCGACTTGCCTTTTTCTACGTTTTTAAATAAAAATGCCTTATTTACGAAATAAATTGCTTTTTGTTGCCTTTATATGATTATCTATCTATTGTTTATTAATGTATTATCAAAAATTGCCTACAGGTATTTTATTTTTATAACCGTTACAATGAAAGTAACGTCACCGAATGTTTATAATTGTCTTTCAGTCAGTTCATAATTATTCTCTTCGCAACAATGAGTGCTGCTGTGCAAAAAGAAATATATATATATATGGTATGATAAGAAAAATAAATGCCTGGACGGGATTCGAACCCGGATCTCTGAGTCTGTACCTCAGCGTGATATCCATTACACTACCAGGCGAATCCAATTCAAACACTTATTTTTCTAATATATGTAGTATACTCTCCATTATTACTAGATGTCGCGAGAACACTGTCTTCACTGCCATCTAGTAGCTGACTATATCAAGTAAGCAAATTAAAGAGAATATTTATTTTACTTTATAGCAGTGACGCTTTATAGATGTTATAATTAAATCTTTAACATTGAGCAATGCAAGCTTAATATGGTATGATAAGAAAAATAAATGCCTGGACGGGATTCGAACCCGGATCTCTGAGTCTCTACCTCAGCGTGATATCCATTACACTACCAGGCGAATCCAATTCAAACACTTATTTTTCTAATATATGTAGTATACTCTCCATTATTACTAGATGTCGCGAGAACACTGTCTTCACTGCCATCTAGTAGCTGACTATATCAAGTAAGCAAATTAAAGAGAATATTTATTATACTTTATAGCAGTGACGCTTTATAGATGTTATAATTAAATCTTTAACATTGAGCAATGCAAGCTTAATATGGTATGATAAGAAAAATAAATGCCCGTCCAGGTGAATATTCTATAATTTTATATTAATTTTGATATAGTCAGCTACTAGATGGCAGTGAAGACAGTGTTCTCGCGACATCTAGTAATAATGGAGAGTATAATACATATATAAGAAAAATAAGTGTTTGAATTGGATTCGCCTGGTAGTGTAATGGATATCACGCTGAGGTACAGACTCAGAGATCCGGGTTCGAATCCCGTCCAGGCATTTATTTTTCTTATCATACCATATTAAGCTTGCATTGATCAATGTTAAAGATTTAATTATAACATATATATATATATATGTTTCTACTTTATAGAATGTGTACTTTAATTAAAATGTGAACATTTTTAAATGTATTTACAAAACGTATCTCATCAATTTCGAAAATTAATTGTCTGTATCACTTTCTCCTTGAGGCAATCCTCTAATCAGGAATGTTGTATATAATATAAATAGCATAAAGCATTGTAATCACTGCATATGTTTATTTGAAAAGGCAACAATTAGTGCGGGTCTAACTTAATTTTTCTTTCAGCTTCCACTGCGACGTTATTGTAGCCAGCAGCAAGATGCTGAAATTCAGTGTTCCTTTACGCAGTAAAGTGCAAAGTTACGTTAACACTTTTGGATCCGACATATTTTGTACTGACGATAACGTACTCACATGCAAAATATGCGAGCAGCCAGTGAACTATGAAAATAAACATTTTATATCCTAACATATCAGTACAATCAAACACAAAAATGCACTTTTCAAGGCTACTGGCAAGAAGATTTCTTTGCTTCCAACAATAATTGCAACATCGAGTCGAAAATCTCAATTTGTAAGTTTTTATAATTGCCTCTTATTGCATATTTTATCTATTTGTAATGCCTTTTTTCCTGCCTATTTTAGCTATTTATAATGCCATTTTGCCAGCCTATTTTAAGGATTTATTATGCCTTAACTTCCGGTCTCTGGTGACGATGATAATGATGCGACAGAAAAGGCCTTAATCCTAAACTTGATGAATATGTTAACGATGTTTGGGGATTGTCTGGGCCTTAAAGTTTCCTGACATATGTCTTATAGGTGAGGAAAACCCCCGAGAAAAACCATCACCCATGAAACGTGTTCCTACCGCGGATTAAACCCGGGCCCGTTCCGTGACAAGGCAGCACGCTACCTCGAGACCACAGTAATGGATGATCCAGAACCTTATATATATAATATATATATAATATTGTAATTTTCAATTTAATTATATCCAAATTATGCGAATGGACCAGAACTTTAGACCTAATTACAAATCCAATTGATACAAAATTATTAATTAAATTTTAATGTATTTTTATGTGCAGTACTTTTTCTCCTTATGACAAAATTAGATGTTATAGCAAGACATATATAATAAAAAAGGAGAAAAATAAGATACTTGCGTAATATGTCTGTAATAAATAAGACTTTCAAGAAGGGATAAGGTCAGAAACAGCACAATAAGGGAAATTATGCAAGTTGAAAAATAAAATTAGGAAAAAATAGAAGAAAAACGTTTGAAATGGTATGGGCACCTCATAAGAAAAGACGAAGAGAGAATACAAAAGGACATCCTTAATTGGAAATCTAATGGAAGAACTGGAAGAGTCAGGCCTAGAGAACGATGGATGGATGGATGGATGGATGGATGGATGGAGTGAAGAGAAATATGGAAGCTAGAGATTTGAGGGAAGACGATGCTTTAGACAGGAACCTCTGGCGAAAATTCACTTTGGGTTGAAGGAGAAACACTGTATTGTGAAATATTCCTAAATAAAAAAAAATACGAAATATAATATTAATTACTTCAATATAGCAAATATATGCTAGAAGCATGAATTTTAAATAAGTGGAGAAGAAAATTAAAAGAGAAAGTAAAATATTAAATATTCAATTCAAAACAATTTGCTTGAGCATCATAAAACAAAAAAGGAAGTAAAAACATTCGCCTGAAGAAAGAAAAAAAAATCAACGAACTAAATAAAAATATTAAAAGAATGACGAATAACACTTTCTTTCGCTCTGTTTCGAAATATAACGATTTGATACAACAAGTGGCTATGTGGTACTTATCTGCCATTGTTATTACGTAATTTGAGTGGACATAGACCATTGTTTTTCTCAATACATTTCCGATAACATCCTATTAAATGGAAAAAAGCGACGAAATAAATTAACTCTTGTGAGAAATTACTTTTATTGTATTAAAAAAGAACGGAATGTAATAAAAATATATTTAAAATATCCAATTATAGCCTCGGGCTATGAAATTCTAGCAATTTATTCGGCGTTCCAAGCGCTGCATAGAAAGTAACTGAATTAGTGGCTTTCTGCACGTCATTCGAAAAACCTCCAGCCATTTTATTAGTTTATTTGCTGCAAGATTCATTCCGACCACATTCCAGGATTAAAAGCAAAATTCAATCAAGAAACCTATCATAAAATTTTATTTTCTGGAGACAAGTATGTTGTATAATATTCTAATAAATTGATAGTTAATGAGTATATATATATGTGTGTGTGTGTGTGAGAGACAGGGAGAGAGAGAGAGAGAGAGAGAGAGAAAGAAAGAAAGAAAGAGAGAGAGAGTGCGTATTTCAATGTCACCAAGTGCAATTTTCGTGCTTCGGGTCCTGCACTAAGAAGAAAATTGGCGTTAATGTGGCCTTTTTTCAGAGCAGGATATTAAGGAGAAAATCATAAAATGCAAATAAATAAATAATTTTATAATATCAAATATTTAATGCGTAATTATCTTGAAGAAGATTTTCGGGCTATAGGCCGTGGTCGTCAGGCTTGTAGTTCCCCGACGTTTCGCCAGAGACTGCGTCTGGCATCCTCAAGGGTTGTCTTGAGACTCTCGAGGATGTAAGACGCAGTCTCTGGCGAAACGTCGGGGAACTACAAGCCTCACGACCACGACCTACAGCCCGAAAATCTTCTTCAAGATCATCATAGAAACTCCGGTCGTGAAAGTCTACGTGAATACATTTAACACGTAAATTTAACATTAGAGACAATCTAATTATTTCTTGCAAATTTATTTGTTAAATGAAAATCACATCTCAATATTCAGTTTTATTCAATGTCCCAGGTTGTCATTTCGACATTTCTTGTTTTCACTTCTGGCAAAGGCGTAATTGTAATCCACTTCTGAAGTTGGGGCGCCAGAAAGGCGGGATTACGGCTGCCCCGATGATATGATAGGTGATGATGATGATAGTGGTGCGCCTGGAGAGTCCTTTATCCTAAACTTAATCTTCGACGGATATGAATGATGATGATTATGATGGCCATATGATGTTCGGGGACCGTTGGGCTTTACAGTTTCTTGACATTTGTCTAACAAGGGAGGAAAAACCCCAAAAAAAGCTCACCCAGGAAACTTGTCCCGACCGAGAATCGAATCCGGGCCCGCTGTGTGACCGGCAGCACACCACCTCGAGATCTCAGCGGAGGACCTTTCTTGTAAAGTAATTTGCTAGATAAATTTGACATCTCAATAATTCAAATATTTATAATATATCTTCTAAACAATTAGTCAATAAGTCTTCTTATTTTAATTTTTTTTTGGGTTTTAACAATGTTATGTATTTTTCCGGCACCAATGATTTGTCTTCAATTTGGCTTCATGATTTTCCTCCATTCGTCTCTATTATAACACATTTCGTCCTCTATTTCCCAGTCCTTCAACGTTTCCCTAATCCCTTCGATCTATGTGAGATTTGGCCGTCCTTTCCTTCTCGTTTCTGATGGTGTTCATTCCATTATTTTTTTGGTAATCTTTCATCCTCCATATGCTCGTACCATTTTAGTTGCTTTTTTGGATTTTGTGGATTCTTTGGATTGTTTATTTTAAATCATTGTTATATAACTTTAACTCTTTATAATTAGTATAGTATCGGCCGCGGTGGACTGGTGGTTATGCTCCTTGCCTCTGGTCCCGAGGGTCGTGGGTTCAAACCCGGCCGGGGTCGATGGATTTTTTAGGACGGAAAAATCCAAGGAGCAAGTCCTCCGGGAGGGACTTTAAGCCCTGGGTCCCGAGTCTGAAGATTTTCAGGCTCGTAAAAAATCCTTAAGCCTGAATGAAAAGGCATCTAAGCAAAATTTGCCGAATTGTCCCGTCCTAGTATTACCTTGGTTTCCTAGATGTCAGTATGAGGCGGAACGCTGACCACGTATCACTCAAAATGACTTATATACGAAAACAAGTGTAACTAAATTAATATGGTTCAAATTCTTCCCTGTAGGGGGAAGCGCCTAAATCTCTGTAAAGGGAAAACATGAGGTTAAAATACAATACAATAATTAGTATAGTGTATATCTATATTGTCAAATATTTGTTTGTAACTCTGCTGGTTGATTGGAAGAGAAGTGTTTATGGCCTTAACTCTGCCAGAATAAATAAAACAGTATTATTATTATTATTATTATATTATTATTATTATTATTATTATTATTATTATTATTATTACAAAACTTTATTATTACAAATGAATAAAACCTTAATTTATTAAATTTGAACAAACTCTAAATAATTTATATTTTGCACAGTAAACTTTACTTTGGTAAACAAAATATTAATTTGTAATAAAAGTAATTGAAACCTTCATATGACCAATTAGGATTGATCTAATTAAACTAGAAATAGACCAATACGTATAAAGCATCTGGTCATGTGACTTAATAATCACATTTATGACGTTAAGATGGCGATTTTATTATTTCTGCAAGATAAATTGACTTGGAATGAAAGAGCTGCATGGAAGCTTCTTGTTGGAAAACCAGAGGAATACGCTAAGTTGGTAGACCAAGAATGAGTTTGGAGAATAACATTAACCATGATTGGAGGGAAGTCTGTTATACAGAGGATGATTGAAAAACATTAGATTAGATTCATTTAGCCTGGTGGAGTTAAGGCCATGTGGCCTTCTCTTCCACTCACCAGGACAAACATATATTACATAAGAATATAACAATCTTAATTAACTCTAATATTAAACACTAAGTAAAAATTGATCAAAAGATAATATCTAATATACATATTACGATCTATAATACAACCAGTTAATATTAGTTAAAATTAAGACTAAAACTAATAATAAAATGTATACAAGCAAGGCATATTAAATTGTCCCTGTCTAGTGTATATAAAAAACAGGAAAATAATGAGATATAGAAAATAATTTTACGATTATACAATATTTAAAACAAAACAAATAAAAATATTTGTTATTCTTAATATTATTTACATAAATATTAAATATATTAATATTGCTAAAAGAATACTATCAGTGAGGTGTATAAGTTAGTTTGTTATTAAATAATTCTTTAGTTTGTTTTTGAAGGATGTTATAGTTTGACAGTCTGTGACATAGGACGGAAGGGAATTCCATGTTTTGGTAAGTGACACCGTAAAAGATAATGAATTATATACAGTGTGATGAGGCGGGATATAAAGGACAATGTGCTGATGGGATCGAGTGTCAAGATTATGTGTGTCGGATAGTCTGATGAAGCGGCGTGATAAATAATTAGGCGATGATGTGTGAAGTATTTTATAGAGCTCAGGTTAGGGATGTGTAGAGAGTTTATATCCGTGCGGGACATGAACCTACGGGTTCGATTGTGCCAGTGAGATATTCAGTTAGTTATGTCTGCTAATTTAGATGATAGAATGTCTTGTGATCGAATTTTTCATCTTTCCAAAAAAAGTTAGTAGATAAAAAAGTTTCCTTTCGTGGAAATTATGTTAGAGGTTAAGAAGACAAATTGCTTGAAATAAGTAAAATGATTTTGTTGTGTTTTGAGGGCTGCCTATCTTCACGGCGTGTGGTTTGTATAGGAGTAAAGGGCTTGAGAGGGGTGCGACTGGGGAAGGAGTGTAGAAGAATGCTGTAAAATCGAATTGTTATAGCTCAACAGTCAGGGGGTAATCTCTCTTTTCTTCTGTTAAGTTAATTGTCATTGGGCCATTGGTTTCTTACTTTTGTTAGCTACAAAAAAAAGTGAACTTTTTTATTTTTTCCAGCGGAAAAGCAGAGGAGACTTTCATGATGAGTGAGGGGTAAAAAAGAGAGAAAATGAGGGTGAGATTGAAACAGAAGAAAGTTGGAATGGGAAGTTTTGTGGGGGTGTGTGGATTTACACTTCCCACAGATGAAAGTCGAAATGCGGAAAATAAGATGTCGCCAAATTCTTCTACTATTTCTTCGATATCTATTTTTTTTCTGTCCCCTTCCCTTCTCATTCCCCCTGATTTCATATAAATTGTCTTCATCTCGACGCCCTTGCCACTTTTTCAAACTCTCTCCATCCCCCCTACGAACTTTCTGCACCCCATGACTGGCGAAAGGGGTAGGATACTACTTCAAAATGGAAATTGGTCCCTTGAGTAAAGTTATACAGAAGAACTGTCGTCAAAAACTGCCACTCTTTCTTATTCACACCTCAAAATTATCATTTCTATTAAAATCTAGAATTCTAAATTTCAATGTCTACACGTTCCAATTCCATGTAACGGTTTCACCTCGTAATAAAAAATTTAGTTAATACTTTAGCTTTCTCGTCCTTCAGCAAATTCAGAAGGAAAGTTGTTCTAAAGAAAATATTTATTTTATTTAATACTGAGTTATATCTATAAATATCACTGACCTTAAAATTACAACACAAAATAGTAGAAAAGAAGAGTTGTGAGGACGTGGCGAAAATCTTGACAACCCACTTTTTTAAAAATAGTTTTCTGCATTATCGACCTCTTATTAGAGTTGTTTGTCTGTGGAATCAAGTAAGTATTATGATGAGCTTGTAGAAGATTTGCGGGCTGTTGGCCGTGGTCTTGAGGCTTGTAGTTCCCCGACGTTTCGCCAGAAACTGCGTCTGGCATCCTCAAGGGTTGTCTTGTGACTGGAAATTTTGTCGACTACCTGCCCTATTTATACATTTATCCGCGTAGCAGACAAAATTGCCAGTCTCAAGACAACCCTTGAGGATGCCGGACGCAGTCTCTGGCGAAACGTCGGGGAACTACAAGCCTCAAGACAATGGCCAACTGCCCTGAAATCTTCTACAAGTTCATCATAATACTCCGGCCGTGAAAGCCTTAGTCAATATATAAGTAAGTATTGTTAAAAACAATAGATGGCAGAATTATTTTCTATGTTGTCATTTCATAATTTTGTTTAGGTTCATAGAAAAACTAAACAAGCCACACTTTCAAGACGTGGCTTAAATATTTTTTTATGTTTCACTAAGATGTGAGAGATACATGGATAAATTATATATACGGATGAAAAATGTTCAAAACATTAAATTATTGCATAAACGTTAAATGCCATATTTCTAACACATGAAGTGAAGTGAATAATTCATAATATCAAGGAAAATATTTGAAATAGATTTATAACCGTTTCATTTGTAGAAGGTGGAACATAGTTTCCGAATGGCTTCCGAAATATTTTACAGTATTTCATCTTCTTGAAGAGGATTGAGATCTCAAACTTATATTTTAACTTTCACGACTCTAATGTGTTCAATGTGTTTCTTATTATCATTGTGAAAATATGGTAGTCTAATTTTTATTTATACTTACTTACTCACTGGCACTATCGAACCCGTAGGTTCATGCTCGCGCGGACATAAGCTCTGCATACATCCCTATCCTGAGCTAATGCTTTCCAATCATTCCCTGTATAATCTACTTCCCTCAAATCATAGTTAATGTTATTCTCCCACCTCATTCTTGGTCTATCAACTGGGCGTTTTCCCTCTGACTTTCCTACAAGAAGCTTCCATGCTAGTCTTTCATTCCCCATACGTGCAACATGTCCCGCCCATCGCAGTCTACGAGACTTAACAGTTCTTATTATATCTGGCTTCCTATAAAGACCATGTAGTTCATTGTTATGTAGTCTTCTCCATTCACCTGTCTGTCCATCTCTCTTTGGTCCAAACATTTTCCTAAGTGCTTTATTCTCAAATACTTTTAATCTCCTTTCCTCCCTTAAAGTAAGAGTCCATGTTTCGCACCCATACAATATAACTGGTAGAATAATAGTTTTATATATTTTTAGTTTAACGTTTTTTGAAAGGAGTTGGGACATGAAAAGTCTCTGAAATGCATAATAGCACGCATTTCCAGAATTGAGCCTATGTTTAATTTCTTTGTGCATCTCATTCCTATTTGTGATTATTGCTCCTAGGTATTTGAATTCAGCCACTTCCTCAAAATTTCCCTCATTTGTCATTAGCTGTCCATTTCCATTATATAATGTATTTCTACCTGTGACCATGTATTTAGTTTCATTGATATTTACTTCAATTTGTATTAATATTTGTAAAAAATCGTCGGTGAAACGAAAATATTGTAACATGTTATTAAAATTTAATAATAAAAATAATAATAATGCGCACATGTTGCACAAGTATTGATTTATGACTTAGTTTTGCAAAAGTTAATCACTGATATTTTTTTATTTCTTCAGATTTGCATATGGTATCTATCGTAGATATTGTCACACAGAACATACGCTCTCTTATCGTCCGGTTCGTGGAAAATATTTATTTCTACATATTTTGTGGTGGTATCCGTGAACCGCCACGAAGTAGGGAAGATGTTGATTTATGCTTGTCCAGGTACGGTTCATCATGGCTTCCGTTGTGAAGAATTCTTCCCAGATGTCTTTCCTCTTATTTTTCCTCTCGTCTAGTGCTTTTTTTTCCAGTTGGGAGTTGAAGGCAGGTGACATTTTGTTATAAGTTCTTCTATCAAGAAGGACTTTTGGGTGAGCACGTACACAAATCTGGAGAGAGTGTGTTTAGATACTCCAAGGGTGGTCTTCAGGAAGTGAGGCCAGGGTATGTAGATATTTCGTGTGGAGTTTGTCCCATGTTAAGCCTAGGCCATAAGTAAATATGGGGACTATCTTGGTGTCAAAGATTACCACAGCAGATTTTTGGGATACCTTAGTTCTCTGATGTCACGTATGGCTTTTGTGGCTGATTAAAATTTAAGGTAATGTTAACAAGCAAGGGATTGGTGTACTCTTAACATCAGTTGATGAAGCGTCAATCAGTAAGAATGAAACATGAAATTGAAAAGCAATTTAAGAAAATTGAATTGTTACCCCAAAAAGAGAAACCCCTAAAAATTCGAAAGATGAGTTTTTAGTTGATTATTTTTACTCATTTATTTTACCTGATGGCGTTAAACCGTAAAGTCTTCTCTTTCTCGTCGCCAGGGTTAAATTATATATATATATATATATATATATATATATATATATATATATATAGATCATCGGTCGATTAATGTCTTTGACATCGTCAGATTCCTAATAACCAATTTTGTCGGTCCATCCTATCTTCTGGTTATAGATGTTTCTCCATCATATATAAATATATTCCCTCACTCCAGGATGTTTTAGGCCTTCCTCTGCCTCGTTTTCCCTAAGGTTTCCATTAATAAGTTGGTAAAAGGCACTCGAAAGAGCATTAAGTTATAAGTTTATGATTTGTCTTTTATGAGTTCGTTCAGTGATCCTGTCCATATTCTGCATTGTTTGTAATTGTATCGCTCACACTTTTGGTCGCATATCTTGCATTCACACGAATCACTCGGTTGGTGGAATTTTGTATTTTTGCACATTTTGTGATGATATCCGTGTGTTGCTAAACCTATGATTCTGTGCCTTTGTGGTTGGTTACTTCCCGTCCAATCTCTGTTTACCATGGCATCTGAGGCGTAGAAATCTTCGTCGATCTCTTTTTCTCTCTGTTTCTTTTTTTCGATGACTTTCTTATATGGGTCCGTTGCTGGCAGTAGTATCCTTTGCCTCAGGTCCTCTAGGAAGAAGGTTTCTCTGGCTAGCATATAGGCCATTCTATTTGGTGTGTATTTGCTTGCACCTAGTGCCTTTTTTATGAATCTTGGTTTTACTTTTTCTAACCTCTCCAAATCGCTGGTCGATAGTTTCTCCCATATCAGTTCTATCCCGTAGGTGACGATCGGGGTGATCACTGATGCAAATAATTTCATGGCTGTGACTAATTTTAACGATGATACTGCACATAGCTCTTATAGCTGCTGCTGCTCTCTCCTGCACTTGTGCGCTGAAAGACTTTGTTGTTGGCTGCAGTGTTATGCCTAAATATCTGAATTTGTTGACCATTCTTATCGGTTCTTCTCCTAGTTTTAGATTATCACTTGCCGCTGTTCTTCCTCCTTTCTTGAAAACCATTTGTACGGTCTTGTTGCTGTTTATCTTGAACTCATTTTCCATAGCCCATCGTTGTATCCCATCTATGCCTTTTTGCAATTCTTCTTTGTTTCGTGCTCCACCAATGGCCATAAGGTTTCCATTCCAAAACAGATTTAGTTACACAGATAAGTTATATATATATATTTATATATGATAACAATTATGAAGTATCTACATGATGATTAATTATACATACTCTACACAATATAGACTTGACAAGAAAAAGAAAGAAAAATAGTAATAACAATAATGATGGTAAAAATAATATAATTCGCTTCGCCGCGCATGGTTTCCACTGGAAAATATGTCAGAATCCGTCATACCACGACCCGAAGGAGGACTGCAGATGTAAGCTTTGCGACGAGCCATGCTCCAGGTACCACCTAATGAAATGCCAAAGCAGAACTCAGCCTCTCACCAAAATTACAAAAGACTGGTGAAAATTCTAAATGTACACATTGTGTTTAATAAAATCAATAAAAATAATAATATAATTTCTCTTGATATCCCTATCTCTCAGTATAATAGAATTTAATGTACTATAATATTTATCTTTTATTAAATAATTTTCGTCCTCAATAATTCGAAATATTCCTAATACAGAGCATCTTATACCAAAAAGACGAATGGAAACCTGAGGGAAGACGAGACAGGGGAAGATCAGAAACCTCCTGGTATCATGGAATATATTTATACATGAAGGAGAAACATCCACAGCCAGGAGATTGGATAGACCGACAAAATTGGCTATTAGGAATCAGACGATGTCAAAGAAATTAATCCACCGATGATATATCTAAAAATAATAATAACCTATAATTTAATTAAATAGAGAAAGTCCAAAATATAAAGAAATCATAAAATAACCACATGGAACACAGTTATATTTTATAGTGGGTAAGGAAATATGTAGTGAGTTTTTTAAAATTATTTTTGAGTCGAAGTGTCCTTGATATACGAGGTGAGGGAATTCCAGAGTCGGGGGGCTGAAACAAGGAAGGATGAGAAATAGTGAGATGTTCAATGTAAAGGAAGAGCCAGAGTTAAATTTTCTCCCGATCGTGTGTTTTAAGTTATGATGGGAAGATAGTGAATGAAAGCGAGTAAAAATATAAATAGGTGAATAGATAGCGATCTGTCCGCAGAATATCACGCCATGGTGAATATAAAAATATCCCTGCTCTCTTCCAGACCTCTTTTGTTTATTTTTAAAAGTTAGCATTCAAGAGAAACAGTAACAAAATGGTGGAAGAAGTTCGTCAAGTCACGAGTAACAGTTTATAGGTTAGAACTGTTTTCGGGGAAACTATTCAATAGTAATTAACCGTCAGTCATGATTACAAAGAACATATTGCAGATTTCACAGAGAAGATATAAACATGACTTAGTACAGTTGGCAGAGGATTTACTTAAGCGCATTTCTGCAGCACATCGATACGTTTTTGTTTAAGCTGGTATACAAGGACGTACGCACGTTGGTATACACACGCCGCACAGCGGTTTGCAGATTAAATTAAACGCATTCGAAATCAAGTTTAAAACGGTTAACTGTTTTGAGAACACGAACTCAGAGAATTACAGACAGTTTGTGGGATTTTTAATTTTAAATTCTCCAACTAAAATACCAACGTCACTAAAAACGGATCAAGCCATATTAAGGATAAAAGAACTGATTACCAACTCACATTTAACTAACTGAAACATAAATTGGTATTTTTGGTAAAGTAAGACCATCTCTAATGACCTCGATGAGTTACTCAATTTAATGCAATATATTAATACATGAAAATGACCAGTCTATTTTTCTGTCCTTAATGGACTCAGAAATTACTTGACCGATTTTTTTCCCCCCATCATTTAGAGAATTTTCTTGTGACATTTAACGTATATATACTCTATGTACACCCTTCGACAAAAAAAATGAGTCATCTCTTGAATACACATTTCTTCTAAGTCATACTCGGCACAGCGCTGGGTTCTAAACTAGGAAACTAGTCATAATTGTGCAGTCCCTGAGCTACTGTGCTATGTGGCATGAACTGAAGACTCTCCTACGTGTCCTGATAGGTCAGCGGTAATGCATGCGGTCGCTGTTTCTGTTAATGAAGATCGCAGGTTCGCATCTTCAATTACGCAGTTTTTTTCTGTCTTACTGACAGACGTAAATTGCACTCTCTTTTACTACTTTTCAAGCTTCTGAATTCCTACATTCCTACTTTCCTGGCGTCCAGATTTGAGAAGTTATCCTCTTATCATAATATTGACACTAGGTCATAAGATAGCAGTCTGCTAACAATTCCTCTTATTATACTTCCTTCACAGTAGCCTCTGCCTGCTCCTGGAATTTTCTTCCTCAAGATACCAGGGGTTGCCGCACACTTGGCACTTTTAAGTCACGCTTGTACAGTTACCTGTTGTCTAATAATTAATGTTTTTTCTGTTTATTTAAATTTATGCCGTGTTATTGATAATGTTTTTCTCGTTCTTTTATGTATCTTGTACATATTCTACATTTGGTTCTCTTAAATCTGGAGTAAATCAAAATACATTGTGGATATTATTTGAATTGTATTTATAACGTGATGTAAAACTATTTTTCTGTATTTTTTTAAAACCTGGTTGAGTGGCAGACAAGGCCTTAAGGCCTTAACTCTGCCAGGTAAAATAAAGCTATTATTTATTTATTTAAAAACATATACTCCATATTTTAGCTGTGAAACGAAATGTAGACATTAACATTTAAATCGTAAACAAGTCTGCTGCTCAGAATAGGGATGTATGGAGAGCTTATATCCGCGCGGTCATGGACCTATGCGTTTCTGTAGTGCCAGTAGGTTAGTTAGTTACTTATACTTAAATTCTGCGATACGAATCCGTAAATCAATCAGACGTGAAAAGGACTATTTTTTGACTGAAACATACAATTTTTCACATTATGTTGCGAAGGGCATTTAACCCCTACTGAGGCGTTCAGTTGATGCGTTCGGACTATCACTGTCAATTTGAACCTACTGCACTGTTTCTGCTGATACGTGTGGTCGTCCGTGATGTGCCTCATCACACACACTGTCGGTACGCTTAAATTTGTTTACAAACAGAAGAATGTGTACCTTTGTTGGAGTTGATTTTTGAAATTTATGGATAAATTCAGTTGGCGTCTTCATATGACAGTCCCGCCTACCCGTGCATAAACAATGGCAACTCGTTCTTCTGTGCTGAACATGTTTCACTAAGCTAACAGTGAATGCAAGCAAAAGAAAAAGAATAGTGATATCTTGGAAATAATAATAAAAATAATAATAATAATAATAATAATAGTTTTATTTTACCTGGCAGAGTTAAGGCCTTAAGGCCTTGTCTGCCACTCAACCAGGTTTTAAAAAATACCAAAAAAATAGTTTTACATCTAAATTACATTATACATAAATGATTTACATGTTACAAATACAATACAATTAATATTTATCATGTATTTTGATTTACTCTAGATTTAACGAATTAAATATATAATATGTACAAGATATATAAAAAACGAGAAAAAAATTATTAATGACATAGTATAAATTTAAATAAATAAAGGGAAATTAATTATTAGACAACAGGTAAATGTATAAGTGTGACTTAAAAGTGCCAAGTGTGCGGAAACCCCTGATATCTTGAGGAAGGAAATTCCAGGAGCGGCAGAGGCTACTGTGAAGGAAGTAAAATAAGAGGAAGTGCTATGAAGAGGAATTGTTAGCAGATTGTTATCTTGTGACCTAGTGTAAATATTGTGGTAAGAAGATAACTTCTCAAATCTGGACGCCAGGTAAGTATGAGTGTAGGAATTCAGACGTTTGAAAAGTAGTGAAAGAGAGTGCAATTTACGTCTGTCAGTAAGATGGAGCCAAGAGAGGTTATTAAAGTGTTTGGAAATATGGTCATAACGGCGGATTTTGAAAACGAATCGAACGCAAGCATTATGAAAACGCTGCAGTCTCTGCGACAAGTCATAGTTTAGATCATTATATATAATGTCACAATAATCGAAGTGTGGCAACACACGATTCTGCTGGATAGTGACTTTAAAGACACCCGGTATAAGCCTATGAATGAATATCCAAAGATTCAAGTAGCCATTGATATAAATAAATAAACTTAAAAAGTAGAGTTTCGTGAAATTTGTGTCTGGTTTTTTAATCTCATAGTTGTAACAAATGAGATTGGAAGCCAGTGACTTGACGGTAGACGTGGAACGTTTTGTGATCACCGATTCCCACTGTTAAAAAGCTAATGAAACTATGGTATTTAAAGTTCGATTCGCATTAATTTATTTCAACCGATTTCACTCGGTGAAAACCACTACTTGATGCAATTAAGACAACAGGAATAAATAAAACCGATAAAAGGTAATTTAAAACTCTAACATTTATTGGTTTTAAAATACCGATTTATCGATTTCTAAATACACAAGATCATTTCATTATATGCACAGCCTCTCGCTGTAAAATCGAGTTTTGTTATTCGATACAATTCGCTACTTTCAACCTCAATTTCAACACAAAACTTTTTGAATATCAAACTAATATTACCAACAATCAAAATACGTTGAATATAAATTTTATAAAATAAAATAAGTTAAAATGTACCTTCTTAGGTCAGAGCCGTCGTCCTCAACTTCTAAAATATTTATGCTTTTTTGTCTGAAGGCCTTTCACAATCTCAATTCCATCTTCAGCAGGTCTTTCTTCGCTACATTACTTGATGTTCTCGGTGCTGGATCTAGGACCAGTTCCGAGAACATCAAGTAATGTAGTGAAGAAATACCTGCTGAAGATGGAATGGATATTCCGAAAGGCCTTCAGAAAAAAGCACACATATTTTATAAGTTGAGGACGACGGCTCTGACCTAAGAAGGTATACATTTTAACTTATTTTATTTTATGACTATCCACCTCAACGGTTTTAAACAATGAATTTTATTAGTATTGATGATATAAATTTTAGTAAACTAACACGCCGTAGCGTAGTGGTTAAGGTACCGCGCTACAAGCCGGAAGGTCGAGGGTTCAAGTCCCGGTGGGGTCAGGATTTTTAAACTGACCCAAACCTTCCGGCGGCACTATGGCCCTGGGGTCGACTCAGCCTCTAATGGAAATGAGTACCAGACGCTTGTTCTGGGGGAAAAGGCGGCCGTCACGCAGGGCTGACAACCCGGCTGACATCTAGTGCCGATTGTCTAGAAAAAGTGGGAGCCTTAACCTCCTACTACCCCAAGGGCTCTCCTGAGGCCTGTAGTGGGATCACTTTACTTTACTTTTAAGAAGGAATATAGCACTGCGACCGATATCACCTATTACAGTGTAAAAACAGGAATATCGGTAACAGACTTCTGTAAAACATGAAGACAATTCTTTCTACATGACCATTGGCTGCAATAACACCTATTATTATTAGAAGGTATATAGCTACTTTTTTCAAGATCTGATATATTTTATATCATAATTGGCCTAAATTGCTAATGTCAAAATATTATTATTATTATTATTATTATTATTATTATTATTATTATTATTATTATTATTATTATTATTATTATTATTATATGCCTTGTAGGTAGACGTTGGCTCGTCAAAGGCTAGGGTAAAAATACTTCAAAAAACAAATAACCTGGTCCTCCAGGTTAGGGGTTGTAGTGATGGGTTAGCTCCCCTTCTTACGTAAAACCCAGGAGGAATAGGAAACAGTGGATGGATGAAGTCAGAAGAAACATGATCAGCAGAGACCACTAAGAAGAAGATGCTAAGGGCATAAATCCGTGGCGGAGCAAAATACATTTGGGCTGAAGAATAAAAATGTAATATAGAAATATCCTTAATAAAATACTTATTATACTGGTCACAATGGGTTTTGTCTCATTAGTACCAATAGTTGGCAGTTTTTTATCGTGTTTTCAAATATGTATTTCGGAATTTCTCCATCACCCACAGTTTTTTTTATTTCAGTTTCAACTAATGGATTTAAATAATTATTTTTTAATAAACGTTTTTCCGTCCATTTGTCCAATGTAAAATAAAACCAAATGAGCTAACTCAGGAGATTTCAGCAATGGAAAAGAGATATCAAGTCAAATGGAATCCTAAAATGCTGGCCGATTATTGTTGGACCATCAAAAAAGATGCTCCACAGGTGAAATATAGCAGAAAATCGTAATTTCTTACTTTCTAGGTGAGTACAAATGTTCGAATATTGTGTAGTTACGAATGTAGAAAATATTAAGTGTTTGAAATTATAAATGCCTGTCTCTTGGAAGCCCAGTGTGATAGAGAAAACCCGATATCATATTTGAATTCAGGAGAAAAATTACTATCAGAATAACATATATTTCTCTCTGAGAAAAAAAAAGGTTATTTTTTGTTGCTCTGTATTATTATTGCAAATGTTATCTCACCCTGTACAATGGTAGACGAAGGCTTACCGCTGCCAGGTAAGATAGAGCTATTATTATTATTATTATTATTATTATTATTATTATTATTATTATTATTATTATTATTATTATTATTATTATTATTTGCCATAAATACACGTTTCCGAAGCTTAAGATTCTTTTTTTTTTTTTGCATTTTTTACGATGAGTGAGGAGGTGGCCCACACATCAACCTCTAATCTGAAGGATTGGGTGATTTTTTATGAGGTTGTCTTCCTCTAGCCTTTGATGAACCAACTTCAAACTACAAGGCACTAATACCTGTAACCCTAGGCAGGGGCTGTCAGACGGTACTATGAACCATCTATATATGGAAAATTGAATGAAGGAACAGGAAAGGAAGACCAAGAACAACCTGGAAAAATACCATTCAACATTCAATTAGAAAATTTGGTTTAACGGATCAAGACACAGAGGACAGAGAACGACGGAGAGCTTTAATTAAGGGAAATTTGTGAATGTGTATTACAAACTTATAATCTGTGAGTCCGTAGCCATTTATCATTTTTTATAACGCGTGTTAATTGTTAAGGTTGGTTCGAGAAAAACCTCAATGATGAGGAAGATTCTCAAGAACAAAATTATTATTATTATTGTTATTACAATTATTATTAATTATTATTATTATTATTATTATTATTATTATTATTATTATTATTATTATTATTATTATTATTATGGGATAAACAGGAAAGGAAATCCAAATAGAGACTGGATGGGTAGAACAAGAAGATCTATAGAAATGAGAGGACTACAAGATACAGATGCATTTTATACTGAACAATGGAGAAAGGACCTTAAATAGTGGACATTTTATAAATATTTTATCATTGTTTGGTTGAGAAAAACTACAGTATTGAAGAAAGTTATAAATAAATGAAATATACAAGAAAGAAACAGGTATATCACTTTTTTTCCTTGAAACCTAGAAAAGGTACTTTTAGTGTATAACATCCAAACTTCCGTACCATTATGCCATACTTTGTCGGTAAATAAACCCATGACTAAACTGTTTCATTTACTGTTTGTAAAGGATAATGCTTTCCATGGAGAATCTAATGGCCCCTCGAACTTCATTTCGACAAAAACAATGACTTACTTGATACTTTCCCTGCATTCATAAAATAAAAAAAAAATACATTTTTTTCTAGGCACATGAATATATCGTCCGACACGATCCGATTTCCTGTGGTAGGAAATTATAGTTGTGGAAAACGTATAGATTGTATGCTATAGAGAGACGTGTTGCCCTGTGTAAAAAGAGGAAGTAAAAACCGAGATATGTAATTACATATATAAACAGAAGACTTGGTACAGTAGAAATGGGATATTATATAGTATAGAATTCCGTAGACAGATGTATGAAAGGGTTAAAAATACCGGGTAGTAGGGCCCCGGGTTTCTGTGACAGATGAGAAGATTTGCACATTTGACACGCCAAGCGTTTGTATTTTGTTCCGGCCGCGAACACTCCTCTTACCCCTCTTCTACCCCCTTCCCTTTCAGTCTCATTGTTCCATAAATCACATTGATGAATGTTGTACGGGCTTCTATACACAGTGCACATGCACCCACATTCTCCGAGTACGCAATTTCTAATCTCTCTGGCGAAACACAGAAAGGGACAGAGAACAAGGCTTCAACACAATAGAATACCAAACTTCTCTCTGACAGAGTGTCGTACTGTTCAATTTAACGTTTGATATTTTTTTGTCCTGTAATACCCCGCCTTCCCCTATTTCTCCATACCATTGTATCGCAGAACTGAAAAATAGCGAATAATAATTGGAAGGTAAAATTAGAAGGAAAAATGTTTGATTCCACGCTTTAACGAATTTTAAATTCTAAGTATGGCGTTAAATTATATCGCTTCCATATTGAATGCTCGGACAAAGAAATAAAAGGCATGGTACTGAAAATGAAATCAATTGCTCAAATATTCATTGCTTTCATGCTTATTAAGTGTACATACATTTTATGTAACATATGGCTAAAAACACACACAAATAAGTATATATATATATATATATATATATATATATATATATACACACATATATGTTACATAACAAAAATAAATGTTCGGGCGGGAGCATTTATTTTTCTTATCATGTGATATTAAGCTTGCATTGCTCAATGTCAAATATTTAATTATAACACACACACATACACACATATATATATATATATATATATATATATATATATATATATGACATGATAATAACAAAAGTGCCTGAACGAGATTTGAACCGGACCTCTGGGTTGGTACCCCAGCGTGCTATCCATTACACCACCAGGCAAATCTAATTCAAATGTTCATATCGTATATATATATATATATATATATATACCATATTCTCCATTATTAATAGATGTGGCGAGATCTCGGTCTTCACTGCCATCTAGTAGCTGACTATAACAAGTAAGCAAATTACAGATAATATTTTTACTTTATAGCAGTGATGCTTTATCGATGTTATAATTAAATTGTTGACATTGAGCAATGCAAGCTTAATATGACATGGTAAGAAAAATAATGGTGGTGTAATGGATAGCACGCTGGGGTACCAACCTGGACGTCTGGGTTCAAATGCCCTTCAGGCATTTATTTTTCTTATCATGCTATATTAAGCTTGCATTGCACAATGTCAAAAATTTAATTATAACATATATATATATATATATATATATATATATATAAGCATATCATTCTGCATGTCCTGGAAAAGTAATTTGATTTTATTCGACAGTTTATTAAACGATAAAATAATTCAAAAACACTTTTATAACAATTTTACATACGAATTATAGTCCTTCACAGGTTCTTGGTTCTACGACAGAATTGTATGGTGAAGTGTTTTAGATTTAGATTTATTTAGCCTGGTGGAGTTAAGGCCATGTGGCCTTCTCTTCCACTCACCAGGACAAACATATATTACACCGGAATATAACAATCTTAATTAACTCTAATATTAAACACTAAGTAAAAATTTGATCAAAAGGTAATATCTAATATATTACGATCTATAATTCAACCAGTTAATATTAGTTAAAATTAAGACTAAAACTAATAGTAAAATGTATACAAGCAAGGCATATTAAATTGTCCCTGTCTAGTGTATATAAAAAAAACAAAGGAAAATAATGAGATATAGAAAACTAATTTTACGATTATAAAATATTTAAAACAAAACAAATAAAAATATTTGTTATTCTTAATATTATTTTCATAAATAATTAAATATATTAATATTGCTAAAAGAATATTATCAGTGAGGTGTATAAGTTAGTTTGTTATTAAATAATTCTTTAGTTTGTTTTTGAAGGATGTTATAGTTTGACAGTCTCTGACATAGGACGGAAGGGAATTCCATGTTTTGGTAAGTGAGACCGTAAAAGATAATGAATAATATACAGTGTGATGAGGCGGGATATAAAGTAAGGTAAGGCGGGGTACTATGAGCCAATTTATTTAAGGGGAACATGAAAGACGTATCTTAGTAGTGTTAAATTAAAATTTGTTACAATTTCGCTGGAATCGTTTAAGGCACTTTGCAGTGTAGTTTTAGTGTAGCTGAGTGCGTTGACTCCGGCTCAATCTAGACTCTTGACCATCTGTGTGGTCGCCAAGGGTTGAGAAACCAGATACACTAGAAGGCTCGAGGCCTGCATTAGTGAAAAGTCCTTCGCCAATCTCACAAGCGGCAGCAGGAAACGCGGATCACATCGCATTTTAATGCCTAGTTTAATTCTCGGCTAAGTCCGATGAACTCGTGGACCAACTATGAGGGCTCCATGGTTGAGCGTCCTGGCTCAAACCAACTCAATCTCAACGTTTTTAAAAGCCTAAAAGTTTAAAAGTGGTGCCTGAAAGTGGAGTGGGGGCCTTGAAACAGCTGCCGTGGATGTGGACAACCTGTCCAAGGTGACCCTGTGGGTGGTTTCGAGAATGCAGCTGTAACTGAATAAGTTAATATAATGAGAAAAAGTGAATAATAGGCCTACACAACTGCCAAATGGTGTCGAAAAGTAAAACATTAACTTATGGAAAAGGTTTCACAGTTCTGTTTTACTGTAAATTTAATAAAGTAAAGTGATCCCACAACAGACCCGGAGGCCCTTGGAGTAGTAGGAGGTTAAGGTTCCCACTTTTTCTAGACAATCGGCACTTTATGTCAGCCGGGTTGTCAGCCCTGCGTGACGGCCGAATTTACCCCCAGAACAAGTGTCTGGTACTCATTTCCGTTAGAGGCTGAGTCGACCCCAGGGCCACAGTGCCGCCAGAGGGTTTGGGTCAGTTCAAAAATCCTGACCCCAACGGGACTTGAACCCTCGACCCTCCGGCTTGTAGCTCAGTGCCTTAACCACTACGCTACGGCGTGCCCCAACCCAAAGTAAAGTGATCCCACAACAGGCCCGGAGGCCATTGGGGTAGTAGGAGGTTAGGGCTCCCATTTTTTTCTAGACAATCGGCAGTTTATGTCAGCCGGGTTGTCAGCCCTGCGTGACGGCCGCCTTTACCCCCAGAACAAGCGTCTGGTACTCATTTCCGTTAGAGGCTGAGTCGACCCCAGGGCCATAGTGCCGCCAGAGGGTTTGATTCAGTTTAAAAATCCTGACCCCAATTTAATAACCATTTAATTTTAACTTAGGTTTTTAATTCACATTGAAATTTAAGATTATAAACCAGATAAACCCTATGATATAAATCATCATCAAAACTAGAATTATCTGGTTCAAGACCTTACGAATAAAATACAGTTATTCCACTACACGCATTGGCAAGCCTTTGAGGTACAGTGCGATCAGTATAGCACTGGACAGCAGATGCGGGGATTTCACTGTACACTGCTGACGCACTTGCGGCGGGGAACGGAGAGCTTAGGATCGCGGTGATGCAACCACACACATTTTCGTAATTATTTTACAAATTGTCGTACTTACCACCTTTATTGAAGCCAGGTGTTGGAACTGTTCACCTTCGTTGTCCGTACATTTTTAACATCTATTTATAAAATTTGTTGTATATAGAATGGACTGTTGAACGTGACGGAAATTTTATATTCGGGAATCGTGTTTCAAAACGTCTTCGTACTTGGCTGGCAGACTGAGTTAACAAATATTTTTCATAAATAAATACAAGTTGTTCAGTAGAATAATTATTAGCCATTATATAGTTTACAATTTACACTCATACACACGTGATTCACTTTACACTTACTTTTATAAAACGTAAATTTTAAAATTGAAATAATTTATACACATGTCATTCAGTTTACATTACACACGCCATTCAGTTCACAAGGAAGAGAGATCAAGCACCTTATCTACTCGAGGTACACTGTCTGACTGTGAATACGTGGGATGTACCCGTAAACTGCTGAGTCAGCGCACATTTCAAGTCCCGTGCCCGCATATGTAAGCCTTCGTTACCGCACAGCATAAACTCCCGCGTCTGCCTTCCACTACTATACTGATCTCACTGTAGTAGGTGGTGTAGACTCTCACCATTCTGGAGAATCGGTTCTTGATGAGAGCCGGGCTGTCGTCCATGCGTGACGGCCGCCTTAACAGCATTACAAATTTCTGGTACTCATTTTCGTTAGAGGCTTTGTCGATTTCAGAGCCAAGGCGCCGACAGAGGTTTTAGGCAAATTGTTTTCACTAAATTATCCACGCATATAATGTAAAATATTTACCAAATAAATTATATAGTGTGAACTATTCGTGAAATTGACTTACGAAGTGAACTATTCTCCAAATTAACAATGTAAAGTTAACTATTCACGAAATAAGCTATTAAAGTATTTTTCCTAAATGAGCTATGAGTATAATGTGAATTTGTTTCCAAATTAAAATATTGAGTAAATTATTCGTAAAATTGATTGCATAAAATGAATTATTCGTAAATGAACTATACAAAGTGAACTATTCACCTAACGAACTATATAAAGATAACTAACAAATGAACTACATAGATTAATTTATATTCAACGATTGAACTTTATAAATATAATAATTCACAGATTACCTATATGAAGTGAACTACTCGTCAAATGACTTATGTAAAAGCAAAAAGTGAACTATGCACTAAATGAACTATAGAAAAGTAAAGTAATGAGTAAATGAATCAAGTGTGTAATAATGAAAGTAACAAAAATTGAAATAATTTGAGACGCTAACTGTGGTGCTATTATTTATTGAATGACCTAGTTTTTCCAATTTATTAATATTTTTTACATTCCAGTGAATAGAGAAAACAATCCTCAGAATGTAATTCCTGTTATATGAATATTGCTCGAGCAAACATATTAAAATTGGCTTCTAATTAAAATTCAAATTATGTATTTCAATTTATCTGTGTGTATTTCCTTTTTTATAACGAAACCTAAACATGTTAATGGAAATCGTTTCTGGGAATCCTTTACCGTGTTTAAATTTAAACTGTTGTGTTACGAAAGAAACATTATTAGCTTCATAAAATATTACGCCTGATTTCACATTTAAAGATAAATTTAAAGCCTGGAAAATAAATATAATTCTCAATTGGTGTATTAAACACCTATTTACAGTTCTCAGAAACCTTGTAACGTAACTTCGAGAATAAATACGTGGACGTCAAAGTGTCACGCTCAAAACTGAACAAACATGCATTAATATTTAAATAATTATAAATAGTAATTATGGAAAATCAATTTCTGGAGTACGTCCTCGAGTTTTGATACACCCAATGTAAGTAAATTAAAGTAAAGTAAAGTGATCCCAGAACAGGCCTCAGGAGGCCCTTGGGGTAGTAGGAGGTTAAGGCTCCCACTTTTTTCTAGACAGTCGGCACTTTATGTCAGCCGGGTTGTCAGCCCTGCGTGACGGCCGCCTTTACCCCCAGAACAGGCGTCTGGTACTCATTTCCGTTAGAGGCTGAGTCGACCCCAGGGCCATACACCCGAAGTAGTAATATAAATATAAAAGTAAACCATTCATATCGGGGATAATGCCAAATCGAAGGATGAGATGAAGACTCTATTATTGTAAATCTATGATATATACGAATGCTAGCTCACCATTACACGAGTAGATGAAATTAAAATGGATCGAAATTAATGACATGAGTATGGAGATGAAAACCGGACAAAACCCCCAAAAATGCAGTCATGTGTCCCAATAGCAATAATAATGATAATAATAATTAATACTAATTTGTTTATAACATATTTTCAATGTTTACACATCTTTCTGTGGGGCACGCCGAAGCGTAGTGGTTAAGGCACTGAGCTACAAGCCGGAGGGTCGAGGGTTCAAGTCCCGTTGGGGTCAGGATTTTTAAACTGACCCAAACCCTCTGGCGGCACTATGGCCCTGGTGTCGATTCAGCCTCTAACGGAAATGAGTACCAGACGCTTGTTCTGGGGGCAAAGGCGGCCGTTATGCAGGGCTGACAACCCAGCTGACATAAAGGGCCGATTGTCTAGAAAAAGTGGGAGCCCTAACCTCCTACTACCCCAAGGGCCTCCGGACCTGTTGTGGGATCACTTTACTTTTTTACACATCTTTCTGTGCTTAAAGTTTTATTTACCTTTTCCACTCGTCCTTATCACCCCATGTCCTCAAATCCCCTTGTTCTGATCCCAGTACTTATTTCTTGCATCCACGAGTTTCGAGGTCACCCTTTCTTTCTTCTTCCAGATGGATTTTATTCCAATTTTTTTCTGGGTAATCTTCATTCTTGATTTCGTCGAACGTGCTCATATCAATTTAACTGCTTATATCTTATATAACACCAATAATAATAATAATAATAATAATAATAATAATAATAATAATAGCAATAATAATAATAGAAAATAATATATATATGACATCACAAAAATAAATGCTCGGACGGGACTTGAACCCGGACCTCTGGATTTATAGCCCAGTGCGCTACCAAGCAAGTCTAGTACAAAAATTAATGTTTCTTATATACGTGGTACAGTCATTAAGTTTTGAGACTTAGCGCATAGTGGCGCTGTATTACGCTATAGCGCATAGGTGGCGCCGTGGTATGGTACCTTGTCAGTTAGTCACTCGTCCCAGCAAGAGACAGTTGAGTGCATTCACTGCAAGCAGAACTACGACCTTTGTCGTGACGGTGATTTGAATGCGCATGTCGGAACTCGAGATGTCACAGTTAGAGCAAAATCAAGTTCTGTCAGAAATTATGCAAGACCGCTGTCGAAACGTTTCAAGTGATGCAGTAAGTTTACGGTGAGTACGCATTGAGTCGCAGTGTTGTGTTTAGGTGGCACCGACGTGTTTTGCAAGGAAGATACAGTTTGGAAGATGATGTGCGTACTGGTCTGCCACAAACAATTAGAACTAAACGCAAGATCGAAGAAGTTGTAACGTTGCTGCGTTCTAACCGCTCCCAATCATTAGACGATCTGGCAGCAGTGGTAGAGGCCAGCCATGGTACTTCCTACAAAATTCTCTCTGATGACCTGGACATGTCTCGTATTACCTTATCCAGCACAGTGTGCCAGGAATCTTGTCGCAAGACCAATTGGGATGATCACATGACGATTTTTTTTAGATTTCATTCTTCCGAAGAGGTCATTACTGCCACAAGAGAAGCCATACGGGACCTTCCTTCCAACACCTTTCAGCTGTGCTTCCAACAACTATACCTATCCCCGTTGGCAAAAATGCATGACGCCAAAGGCGACTATATGAGGGAGGATGTGATTCTATTTAAGTGTACGCCTAGTTATCGGCATCTTGCGAGATATTCAGATTCTTGTGGGTGCCTGTCCTCAGGTGTAAAGTCTCAGAACTTAATGATTGTACTAATATATATATTCTCATTATGACCAGATGTATTGGGAATTCGGTCTCCACTACCATCTGGTGGCTCCTATCACAAGTAAGCAAATTAAAGAGAATATTTTTACTTTATAGCAGTGACGCTTTATCGATGTTATAATTAAATTTTTATATAAATAAACAAATATATATATTTCCGGTGTTAACAATGTTGACACATTTTTTCGGCATCAATGATTTGTCTTTAATTTCGCTTTATAATTTTCCTCCATTCGTCTCTATTATAACACAGTTTTTCCTCTATTTCCCAATCCTTCAAAGTTTCTCCAATCCCTTAGATCCACGTGAAATTTGGTCGTCTTTTCCTTCTCGTTCCTGATGGTGTATATTCCATTATTATTTTTGGTAATCTTTCATACTCCATTCGCTTAATATGCCCGTACATTTAGTTGCTTTTCTTGGATAAATTCTAAAATTGAATTTTGCACATTCATGTTCTCTTTTATAACACCATTTCTAATTTTCTCTCTTCTTGACATCCTAGCAGTTCTTTTCCAATAGTCAATTTCTGCTACCAATGATTTCCTTTTGATGTTATAATTTATTATTATTAATAATAATAATAATAATAATAATAATAATAATAATAATAGTTTTCCTTAACTAGTATTAGATCCGGGTTCAAACATAGACGGGACCGATGGATATTTAGAATGAAAATTTTTAAAAGCAAGTCCTCCGGGGAAAAATTTAAACCCACGGTCCCGGCTCTTAAAATTGTCAAGCCTAAATTAGTGCTTCTGAGCGACATTTAAACGGCCTTTCCCATTAGATGTCTCTTTGAGACGATAAGATTACCAGATTTCATTCGTTGATATCATGGGAAATTAGCCTAACTAAATTATATTGGTCAACAAACTTCCACCAGGGAGCATCCATACCCCTACACAAGCCATAGGTTATAGACTACTTTTAGACTACTAACTACGTGTAGTACTAGGGTTAAATACCTGTTATGGTTTCACACAACATTTTTCACTCCACTTCTTAACAGGACGTTCCACAGGTCTTTCACTGCAGGCATAGAATTTTCATTCTATGTTTTTCAGCTTTGCTAGGGAATTATAAGTTCTGTAGCTGCCCGTTGATTTCCACACCGGTGAAATTAAGTGATAATGATGAAGATGGCCGGATGATTTTTGGAGACCGTTGGGCCCTACGCTTTCTGAAGGTGTAGAAATCTTCATCTACTTCTTCCTTCTTCTGTTATAGGTACTTCAACAGTTTCTCATATGCAGCTTTATTTGGTAGGATCATCCGATTTCTTATGTCCCCAATTAGGAACGTCTCTCTTGCCTGGAGATAGAGTAGTCTTGAGAGAGTATACTTTGAAACTTCCAGTATCCTTTTCAGACAGAGGGTTTTCCCACATCAAATCATGTTGGACTGATTGATTTGTTCACAAGTTGGCAACAAATCATATCACCTAAACTTTTTACTTTGTATTCATCCACCGATTACATTAGAATATATTCGCATTTGTTAAAAAATAAATGTATATCTCAGAGATCTTTCTTAATCAAACAATAACACTGGTTAATATGATGTTTGTCCCATGAGTGCCAATAGTTGTACTTAATGCAGTTTATCGTGTTTTCAAAAATATGTATTCAGTTTTTTATTTCAATTTCAATTAATGGATTTAAATAACTATTTTTTAATAAACGTTTTTTCGTCCATTTGTCCATTGTAAAATAAAACCAAATGAGCTAACTCAGGAGATTTCAGCTATGGAAAAGAGATATCAAGGCAAATGCAATCTTGATATGCTGGCCGATTATTGTTGGACCATCAAGAGGGATGCTCCACAGGCGAAATATAGCAGAAAATCGTCATTTATTACTTTCTATGCTAGTCCGAATGTTCGAATATTGTGTAGTAACGAATGTAGAAAATATTAAAGTGTTTGAAAATATAAATTCCTGTCTCTCGGAAACCTTGCGTCATGGAGAAAACCCGATATCATATTTGAATTCAGGAGAAACAATACTATCACAATCACATATTTTTCTAAGACAAAAAAAGTGTCTTTTTTGTTGCTCAGTGTAATAACGAACGTAATAATAGTAATAATAATAATAACAATAATGAATGTAATTATGGCTAATGGAAGCTAGAAACCAACTATGGTTCTAGTCTATTCGATGTAAATAAATTGGTAAAACACAATTTCTCTATTTCTGAAAGCAGAAACATGTAATCCATCAAAATCATCAAACGTGAAATTAGGGATAATCATTTGATCCATTAGTAAATGAAACTCGATTCGCTACTTATTAAACGTATGGAAATGGCACATCAAAAAATCTGGTTTAGTTGCCGCTACAACTTTTCATGTCATATCAAGCGAATGATTATTATAATTGAAAAATATTACCAAACCTTGATTTTTATTTCACGAAATGATGATTGGTTTTTCCGGCTGACTGCTCCATTCTGTTTGAGTGTAACTGAGTTCAGAGAATAATGCAATATAACCTACCATCATCACATCACATAAAAACTTTATACACAATCTAAACTCATGCAGTATCAACATGTGTTCTATCTACATCAGAGATAAAAAAAATACCTTTATGGGATTCGTTAACTTCAGAGTTAATTTGCTGTTTCATTTTTCCTAACACTCGATAAATTTAATTGAATCCTTCATTCATTGAACAAATACTTTTTAGGTGGTCTCTGTTCCGGTATTCCTCTGGCATTATCTTACTCTTCTAATTGTCTATATTTTAATTGTATTTTAAGCCCTTTTTTTCCTATATAGAGATTTAGGCGCTTTCCCCCTACAGGGAAGAATTTGAACCATACTAATTTAGTTACGCTTGTTTTCGTATAGATGTCATTTTGAGTGGTCCGTGGTCGGCGTTCCGCCTCATACTGACATCTAGGAAACAAAGGTAGTACTATGACGGGAAAATTGGGTAAATTTTGCTTAGAGACATTTTCATTCAGGTTTCAGGATTTTTTACGAGCCTGAAAATCTTCAGACTGGGGACCCACGGCTTCACGTCCCCACCGGAGGACTTACACCTTGAATTTTTCCATCCTAAAAAATCCATCCGCGACCCTCGGGACCAGACGCAAGGAGCATAACCACTAGTCCACCGCGGCCGATTGTCTACATTTAATGAAGCCAAATATACAATTCTTATTTTCAATTCGTCCACCGCTGTGGTCTCGAGGTAGCGTGCTGCCTTGTCACGCAACGGGCCCCAGCTCGAACCCCGGTCGGGGCAGTTTTACTGGGTGAGGTTTTTATCGGGGTTTTTCCTCAACTGTAAGACAAACGTCAGGAAACCTTTAAGCCCCAAATGGTCCCCGAAAGCATATGACCATCATCATCATCATCATCATCATCATCATCACCCTTATCATCATCATCATCATCATCCTTCGCCGGTGTGGAAAGCAACGGGAAGCTACCACACCTACAATTCCCTAGTAAATCTGCAAGCATAGCATAAAAATTCTATGATTGCAGTGAAGAACCTACCTTCAGGCAGAATTAATATGGATGGATGGATCTTCAATTCCTGCTTGATTACATTTCCCAGATCACATGATATTGAAGCACTAGGAGAATACTTAAGCACAAAGATTACGATGGATTGGATACACATTTAAAATTGACAATAAAAGAACCCGAAGTTCATGACCGCGCGGACATAACCACTCCATATATCCTTATTCTGAGCTAAAGTTTTCCAATCATCTTCAGTGTAATTTATCTTCTTCAAATCATGGTTAGTTTCATTCTCCCATCCCATTCCTGGCTTACATTTAGAGTCCTCCCATGGTTTTCCTACAACAAGCTTCCATTCTCCTCTTTTATTCCACATTCGTGCCACATGTCCTGCTCATTACATTTTACGAGACTTAACTGTTTTTACTACATCTGTTTTCCCATAACGATCATTTATAGCACATTGTTACTAGTTTTAACCATTCTCCTGACGAACAGACAGATCCCTTTGGTCCAAAACGTTTCCTAAGAACTTTATTCTCAAGTATTCATAATCTTTTCTACTCTCTTAAAATACAAGAGAGACAATTCATATGGCCTATTGGAAGAACAACCGTTTATTTAATTTCAGTTTAACGTATTTGAGAGAAGTTAGGACAAAGAGTCTCTGCAACGGACAATAACACGCGTTTCTAGGTTAGAGTCTGTTCAATGTCTTAAATCTAAACATAACCTAAATTGAGGAGTTGAATGGAATATGGGCACAATTAATAATTATACTTTTTGAGATATTAGCAATTGATATATAACTAAATGCATAACATTTTTGTTTACTTTAATTGATACAATCAGCTTCTGACCCTGCTGTAATCGAGATATCGAAATGAAACTTTTCAGGCTGGCCAACTACAAAATGGCGAGTCCAAAAATGCATTGAACGGGAAAAGGGTAAAACGTGAGTTATGCACATATTCCATTCAACTCCGGGTAATTATTAACCTTCAAGAAAAAATTATGTTATATGACCAGGAAAGCACTTCCGGACGCCGCGACTTAATCATTATCTCTGAACACAAAGCCATGAAACTGTTCTCTGCCGATGTAAAATAGAGTGGTAAATTATTATTAATGTCATGCTACACGGATTGCAGCATGTGTAGGATGAAGAACACTCCATATATCTGAATGACCACTTGTTAGCCAGAGAGAGAGAGAGAGGTAGGGAAGGGAGGGAGGGAGGTAGGGAGGGAGGGAGATAGGGAAAAATAATTATCCGCATATTCAGTTTAAATCAGAGAACCAAATGTAAATGTCCTCGGCTGTCAACACGTCTGAGTGACAACCATTTGCTCACTTATAATTTAGGAGATTTGATTTCTCATGACCGTGCAGAAAACAGTCAAGCCTATTGCTGAACATGCAAAGGATTTACTCTGTAATAGTTACGCAGAATTTTAATCTAAAACCTGCCACTCTCAGTAACTACTTAATTAAAGTAAACTCAATTTAAAGAAGAAATTAGGACTGGAAGTAAATATCAGTAAAACTAAATATATGGTCACACGTAGAAATACATTATATAATGGAAATGGACAGCTAATGACAAATGAGGGAAATTTTGAGGAATTGACTGAATTCAAATACCTAGGAACAATAATCGCAAATAGGAATGAGATGCACAAAGAAATTAAACATAGGCTCAATTCTGGAAATGCGTGCTATTATGCATTGCAGAGACTCTTGATGTCCCAACTCCTTTCAAAAAACGTTAAGCTGAAAATATACAAAACTAGTATTCTACCAGTTATATTATATGGGTGCGAAACATGGACTCTTACTTTAAGGGAGGAAAGGAGATTACGAGTATTTGAGAATAAAGTTCTTAGGAAAATTTTTGGACCAAAGAGAGATGAACAGACAGGTGAATGGAGAAGACTACATAACAATGAACTACATGGTCTTTATAGGAAGCCAGATATAATAAGAACAGTTAAGTCCCGTAGACTGCGATGGGCAGGACATGTTGCGCGTATGGGGAATGAAAGACGTGCATGGAAACTTCTTGTAGGAAAGCCAGAAGGAAAACGCCCAGTTGGTAGACCAAGAATGAGGTGGGAGAACAACATTAACTATGATTTGAGGGAAGTAGATTATACAGGGAATGATTGGAAAGCATTAGCTCGGGATAGTGATGTATGGAGAGCTTATGTCCGTGCGGCCATGAACCTACGGGTTCGATAGTGCCAGTGAGTAAGTAAGTAAGTAAGTAAGTAAGTAAACTCAATTTAAATCCATGTATTAAATCAAAATATGTATATACTCTTGTTGTTACTTTCTTCGTTATTCCAAAATACTGCAAAAAAGTAATTTGAAGTTCCGCATAGATTATTAAAACCCTGTAGCAGTAGCGGAATCGACTGCATTTTTATAAAAAGGAAAGAAATGTACAATGGTGTGTTCATGGGCCTGTTTGGCCGTTCGTGCTTATATCTATTCCATGATTAAAGAACAATATGTATATGTGTATGTGTGTGTGTGTGTGTGTGTGTGTGTGTGTGTCCACCGCTGTGGTCTCAAAGTAGCGTGCTGTCTTGTCACGCATTGGGCTCGGGTTCGTTCCCGGTTGGGGACAAGTTCCTGGTTGAGGTTTCTTTCGAGGTTTTTCCTCACCTGTAAGACAAATGTCAGGAAGTTTACGGCACAACGGTCCCCGAAAATCATCTGGCCGCCATCATCATCATCATCCTTATCATTATCATCCTTCATCGGGTGTGGAAAGCAACGGGAAGGTACCACATCTATAAATCGCTAGGAAAGCTGCAAAGAATAGCATGAAAATGCTATGATTACAGTGAAAGACCTACCCTAGGGCAGAATTACTATGGCCGGGTAAATATTCTTTATATGCTTAATTGTTATAGTAGCCGCCAGATGGTAGTCCGATCGATGTCCCGTTGCTCCACATGGTACATAATCAAATATAAGAAAAATAAATATTTGTGCTGGAATTCCAAAGTGGTGCAATTGGGAGCACACTAACGTATAAAATTAGAGATATCGGGTTCAAATCCCGGCTCAGGAGTTAATTTTCCTGCCATATAACTTATATATATATATATATATATATGTATATAATTCTCTATCATGACAGGCAGAGGGACATTGGTCTGTCATCTCGTGGCCACTATAACAAGTTAGCATATAAAGATAATATTTACTTTTACCAGTTATGATTCTTTATTTCGATGTTATGAATAAGTTTTTGACATTTAGCAATTAAGGCAAATACGACATAAAAAGGAAAATACCTGAGCAGGGATTTCAACACGAGACCTCTAACTCTATAAGTTAGCACGATTCCAACTTCGCCGCTCAATCATTCCAGCACAACGTGTATTTTTCCTTTATATATTTATTTAGATCGTGGTCTTTTTCGATGTCTACTAGATGGGATTGGCAATGATGTTTATTCGCATTTTTCAAAATGTTTTTATATGTGCATCCATTGTTCCTTCGGTATTCCCTAGAATGAATCCTAAGAAAAATACGACAACATTTTAATTAAATATTTTGGTAGTCTCAAACTACTCTTAGTAATATAGTGAAGTTCGGATAATGCGAACTCTTCTGTTTGAGTGGACCCTGTATATTTAAATAATGCTGCCCTCGAATAGAAAATATTTTAACTTCTTCCCTCATCAACTATGACGGGTTCAAGGCCAGTTTTTTTTATTCTCTGTTCGAAGAAGGATTTATTTATTATATTTATGAATATGACATCTTTAAAAAGTTTTTTCAAGGTAAGAATAAATTCTAAATTTCTGCTACGAATATTATAAATGTTGAAAGAACTCCTAAATGTATCATATTATGTAGAAGCTGTTTTAATATACTGACGGGTTTGGTTTGATGGTATGTGACATGGTGGCTGTATAAGATAATTAAACATAACAAAGGAATACGTTTATTTTATCAATGAGGGTGCTATCAGTAAAAACCATTCACTTAATTAATTTTATTTAATAACCTTGTAATTTTACTAAACCCAAAGACCGTCGCTTTCTGCAGTTGAATAACGTGTGGATGTTATAATCAACAATAATTTTTCAAAACATTAAATAAATATCAACGGTTTTAATTATGATCATTCATAAATATTTACAGATTAATCTGTGCCCATCTGTATAAATTAATAGAGTAAATAAACTTAAAAATAGACTAAAAGCTAAGATGAACTCTGTGGTCCACTTTATCCGAATATGGAGGTTAAAGTGGACCTTTCTTGTAATGTAAAAGAGTTTATAGATTATGAAGATGGTTTCCATATTAGAATAAAATAACAATACTATTTCATAGTTACAACACTAATGATAATTACTGTAATTGAAGAAAATTAAAATCTCCAAATTAAAAGAAGAAAAATTCAAAAGAGGGGTCAAAATTACCCTACGTTCCTCTATAACCTATACTTTTCGAAAAAAAAAATATTGTTGAACCCTTGCACAAAATGAATAATACAAATTGGAATAGAAATATTTCTAATTTGTGAACAAAGGTGACAATTTTGATAAAATATATTTTTATTAATGAGAAAAAAAATTGTAGTCTACCAGTTGCAATCATGTTGAATAGATCGCAGAGTGCAGTGACTTGATACTGAGCGCCATACTCATACGAGAACTTCACTGACAGAGATATGATGCGGGTGGTATAACAAATTTCTACAGGCGGAAACGTCGCATCACATAATGAGCATAGAAAACACGCCTCAAAGAGTTTCAATGTTGGGAACTTCTCTCATTTTATAGTTATGAAGTCATTTTCAACTCAGAAACAAATAACCAAACTATGTCATCATGTACTACAAGTAAGTTGTTCCCAGGTATTCCACTCTTGTCACACGTGAAACAAGAAAACACACTCTACTCAGGTAACTTCATTATATTTTTCAGCGAATTCCGAAGGAAACAAACTGCTGAGATTGTTCTCATTTTAAAAAAATCCAAAAAACTGTTTACAGGTCTTCACCGATCCTATCTAGTACTCACCGAAAATGACCGAAACATATATATATATATATATATATATATACGTATATAAATATGCTCGAGTCGGAATTTGAACCCGAGTCTCTAAACTTGGTACGTTTAGCGCTCTAATCAACTGAGCTACTCAAGTATTCCAACATAAACATACATTTTTCTTATATATGTAGTATTCACGATTCACACAAAAAGTAGTGGGAAATCGTTCCAACTGACATCTAGTGGCTACCATAAATTTTTAAAGAGAATATTTACTTTAGAGCAGTAACGCTTGTAATATATATATATATATATATATATATATATATATTTGCTAATATCTGGCAAACGCTGCTACGCCAAAATAAATAAATAAAATATTTTCTTTATGTTATTTGAATAAGTAAATGAAAAATAATTATAAATTTATATCGATTATTTTTGTATATCCTGTGCTGATTACCCGGCGTAGTCCTGTGATCTACTTATCCCAATCTTCTTGCCATCAATGAGCTGAGAGACAAAAATGTGTAGTGTGAGTTATCCGTAAAAGACAGACATATGGTTTTGCGGATTTTTTAATAAAATATTGAGATATTCAATTCTGTGTACAATAATTTGGTGTATTTGTTATGGTTTTGGCACCGTAAGCCATTTAAGCGTCCTAAAAGCAACGTTACAGTTCAGCGATGCACTTTTTGTTTTTAGCTCTGATACTGGAGTACCTAGGGTAATAAGGTATATACGTTAATTATCCCAGAAAAATGCTTTAAATTATGGAAATTCGGTAAAATATTTTTTGAGTTCAGACAGAAACTGACAGACAGACAAACAGACCCATGCTCATTTTGATACATAAAGAAATGGTATTCTACAAAAAATCGAATGTATGTATATTTGTGATTTATAAAATTCTAAACCAAGCAAAGGAACTTTGTGAATATGTATACATACAGGTTTTAAAGTATGGGGAATTTTTAATTGCTATACATTACTTTCTACCTATCTCGGATACCAAGTTACATACGAAGAAGAAAAAGATTTTAGTCAAAAAATTATAAAATTTAACAGAGTAACAGGAATTATAAATAATATTTTCAAGCCAAACACAGTACAGCAACACACACGAACCAGAATTTATAAAACACTGGCCAGACCCATATTAATGTTACGGCAGTGAGGCCTGGACAATTCGCAGTGTAGATGAACAAAGACTAACTGCGGCAGAAATGAAATTTATGAGACGTACTGCAGGCTACTCAAGAACAGACCATAAAAGGAATTCTGAGATTCTCAAAGAATTACACACAGAATCAGTCATGGAATATGTACAAAAGTACAGAAACAACTGGAAATCTCACGTACGAAGAATGAGCAGAACAAGAATACCACGTCAGATCTTAAATTACCAGCCACCAGGCAAGAGGTCTTTGGGCAGACCCTTCAAACGTTGGATTGAGACCGTAACAGACCACTAGGTCTGTCACATGAAAGGAAGAAGACATTACTTTCTAAAATCATTACGTGTACGAAAATTTAAAAAACGATCTAGCTGTCGCAAAATTTCGATGTTTCACAACGAATCTCAACATATGCTATTAAAATAAAGCAAGGTAGTTTTTGTGCAAAAATCGACCAAGTCCGACATTTAGGAGTGGGGATTTCCAGAAACCCAAAATTAAACATTTACTCTAGTAATTGTCAGGGAAAAGTTTGGTTTTCCCAATTTATACCACACAATTTAACTAACCATATTTTTTTTTAACTTACAGAACTAAAAATAAGAGCACGTTAAACTTATTCAGGCATAGCACGCTGGGTATTTCCTCGTACATTAGTCATTTAGAATCCTCTAAAAATCTATAGGGGAAATAGAGTTCAAGAAAATACAGAATACGTTTGTCTGTTTTCAATTATGTCTTTACGCCATAAAGCACTCGAAGCCATTACCGTTCATTTTTCTTTTACTTTCCATATATATCGCCAGCTTCAATGACCATTATGATGGGCAGCAATAGTTATATGTATCTGTTGTTATGGCAACTAAAATTTGTAAATCTAAAACTTCTTTCTATTAACATAACGGTAGCTGGTTTTTATTATTACGTCATTACCTTCATGTCTGGCAGGTATACGTATATCCTCACAACGCGTGAAGAAATTTTCTCTATGAATAAGAAATTGTAAGTATTTAATTATATTAATTAAATAAAATTAAAACGTAGTTTTATTTGATTTTCATATTTATTATATAATTCAGTGACAGCTGTTTCGGTACACTGTACCTTCTTCAGACATGTTAACAAATTACGAATTGTGTTCCAACTGATCTAGGCAACAATACAACAATATTTATTTATTTCTAACTTCTAAGTTCTAAGTTAGATCTTTTGGAGGTTGTAGAAATTAATAAATTTAAAAGTAGTAAAAAACTGTTAAATTCTCAACTTGATTTGAATGAATCCCCTTTGTTAAATTAAAAAATTTAAATAAATATTGTTGTATTGTTGCTTAGATCAGTTGGAACACAATTCATAATTTGTTAACATGTCTGAAGAAGGTACAGTGTACCGAAACTGTCACTGAATTATATGATAAATATGAAAATCAAATAAAAATACGTTTTCTTTTTATTTAATTAATAAATAAGGATTTTCATCAAGTAAACACCAACTCAATTGATTATTTACTTATAATAATAAATCCCTTACTAATTAGGGGATCACTAATTTTATAAGCGACCAGTAAGAATTCCCCCCTTACAAATGCTCTCATTTCCAGTATATATCCTATAGGGTAACAGAGTGGAACCCTTGAAAGAGGTAGCCCACTCCAGGGAGTAGGCGTCCCTGCACTTTTGTGAGCTCCACGTCACACTCGCCCAGTGGGTAGTACCTGGGTAGGGCCCCGTCCACAGGGTTACGTGGGGAGAAGAGAAGTCCCCAAAGCCGTAGTGAAGGCAACTTCTCTAGGAGACGAACACTCCGAAATTGAAGTTCCCTGCCCTCCAGGAAAAGGGGTTTGGCTAGAGGCTGGTAACCTCTACTAGTAAAAAATAACTTATTCATAAACTACAGAAGAAGAAAAGCCGAATAAATTAAGATAGATATCCAAAACAAATAACAAAATACAAACCTAAAGGCGCCCTACATGTGGGCAGACCTAGAAAGAGATGGGCTGAAGTCGGAACGGGTCAACAGACCTAATCCATGAATGCAGATGATGATGATGATGATCCTCCAACCGCAATACTCGTATAAACACACGAACAACTTAGATTTGAGATGCTGCCGGAAATATTTCTCAGGTCGGATCGTGGGAGAGTGGCCTGTTGAGATCTTTTAAGACGGATCGACAGTGAATCAAAAACATGCAAATGTTTGGGTACAGAAAGGAAATTGAGATATAGCTAAATTGTAGATTAAGAATATATGTGTTAACAATAAGAAGAATCTCAATATGGTCTTTGTTTTCGATCTTTAATTATATTATATAATAAGTAGGACTGATAAGTTGAATAGTCTGATAGTGCATTTGGTGCCTGCAGTGACGGGGGGAGGGGGTACGAGCGTGCGCGTGTGTATATGTGTGGGTGTGTGTGGTTTTTCTTCTAATTTGTTTTCTAGCAATTTGTTTTAATATTAATGTACAGACTGAGACTTTTTTCTATTTATTTATACACATTGTCGTTTCATGGATGAGCGTATATATGTATTATTGTGATGTAGTGTAGACATAGATTTTACTTATATGTAGCCTGTTATTGTTTTTTTGATACAGGTGTATTTGTAGGTATTTGTTACCAGAAAGTTATAGGGGAATTTGACTCTTGTCAGTGTTCGGAAAAATATATTGTAAAGTACTTTACGAACGAATCAGACAATGGGCTAAAGAGAACAATAGGCTCTCAAAATATCAGGCAGGTTTTAGAGAAGGGTACTCCACGGTGGACAACCTATTTGTTCTGAGAACATTAATTGATGACAATCTGAAAATGAAGGGGGGTAAATTATTTGTGCATTCATTGATTTTAAGATGGCATTTGATACTGTGGACCGAAGCGCACTTTGGGAAAAATTAAATCGGAAAGGATTGTCTCGTAAATGATACATGCTTTAATGTCAATTTATAAATATGTTAAATTTTGTATAAAAGTAGACCAAGGGCACATTACAGAGAGCAGCGAAGCCAATCGGGGAGTGAGACAAGGTTGCATTTTATCACCAATGCTATTTAATCTATTCGTTGATGATATTGTAGACGTAATGCTAGAAGGAGAAATTGAGGCTCCGAAGATAGGAAATGTTAGAATCCCAGTCCTGTTGTATGCAGATGATTTAATTATCTGTTCCAAGACAATCAAGGGATTGCAAAGAGGTCTTGACCTACTGGAAATATACTGTAGGAATTGGGGATTGACTGTAAATTCTAGTAAGACAAAAACATTTAAAAATGGGACGGTTTATCGTAGAACAGAGGAATGGAAATACAGAGATCAAGTTCTTCAAAACGTGAAACATTTCGAATATCTTGGTACGACGTTGAAAATGAACGGAAAGTGGAAAAAACACATTGATATAGCATTATTTAAAGGGAGGGGACAACTTAACAGTGTACTCGGTATTCTGGGTCGAGTGCCTGATATTCCAGTCAGCACATTAGAAAAAATGTATGGAGCTATGGTCAGGCCAGTCATGCACTATAGTAGTGAGATTTGGGGTTTCCAAAGAACGGAAATACTAAATAAGGTATATACGCATTTTCTAAGTATATTACAGGACTTAGTAAGGCCGTTTCTAACTGTGGAATTTTATATGAATTCGGGTCATTCCAGGACGATATTAACTGTAAAATTCGTGTACTCAAATACTGGTTGCGAGTAATCCAAGGTGAACAAACAATGCTTAGAGCAATTTGCTACGACCACCAAATTAAAAACATAGATGTTAAATTTTGGGCAGACGAGGTTAGGAGAGACTCCAAAAGATTGGGATGGGCTGGATATGGGAAAAGGGACTGAAAACCGCAAGAACGTGTGGAGAAAAATAAGGAGGAGGTACTTAGATGTAAACCAACAAGATACCTTCGCCGAATGTACAGGAAAACGCTCACTGTGTTTACAAAGAGACCTAAAACACGTCTGGGGAAAAGAATCGTATATACTCAACCTAGGATTTAAGGAGAGATCAGGGCTTGCTTGGTTTAGGCTAGGGGCATGGAAATTTCTAAAAATTAGCGACGATCACGATATGCGAATATGTCCAATGTGCGGGAACTTTGAAGATGAGATACATATATTAGGAAAATGTAATGATTTAGAATATTGGAGACGTCAGTTATTACCGGAAAGATTTCTAAATTCAAATCGGGAAAGATTGGCATGCTACGAGTTATTGGTAAATCCAGAAAATTGGATAAACCTCGGTAAATTTCTGGACAAAACGCGAAAAATAAGGACAACACTCATTCATGAATAAATATATGTATCAATATCATAAATGCAATACCATTATTATTAACAATTATATATAAATTAATTAGTGTATAATGCTGTTGTGTTATTATTTAATTGTAATATTAATGTGTTTTCTTTATGTAATTGTAATGTTAATGTTTTTTTAAGTGTATAATGCTATTGTGTTATTACTTAATTGTAATATTATTGTGTTTTCTTTAAGTAATTGTAAGGTTAATGTTTTAGTATAATGCTATTGTGTTATTATTTAATTGTAATATTATTATTGTGTTTTCTTTATGTAATTGTAATGTTATTGCTATTGTGTTATTACTTAATTGTAATATTATTGTGTGTGTTATTACTTAATTGTAATATTATTGTGTTTTCTTTATGTAATTGTAATGTTAATGTTTTTAGTGTTATTACTTAATTGTAATATTATTGTGTTTTCTTTATGTAATTGTAAGGTTAATGTTTTTAGTGTATAATGCTATTGTGTTATTATTTAATTGTAATATTATTATTGTGTTTTCTTTATGTAATTGTAATGTTATTGCTATTGTGTTATTACTTAATTATTATTGTGTTTTCTTTATGTAATTGTAATGTTATTGCTATTGTGTTATTACTTAATTGTAATATTATTGTGTGTGTTATTACTTAATTGTAATATTATTGTGTTTTCTTTATGTAATTGTAAGGTTAATGTTTTTAGTGTTATTACTTAATTGTAATATTATTGTGTTTTCTTTATGTAATTGTAAGGTTAATGTTTTTAGTGTATAATGCTATTGTGTTATTATTTAATTGTAATATTATTATTGTGTTTTCTTTATGTAATTGTAATGTTATTGCTATTGTGTTATTACTTAATTGTAATATTATTGTGTGTGTTATTACTTAATTGTAATATTATTGTGTTTTCTTTATGTAATTGTAAGGTTAATATTTTTAGTGTATAATGCTATTGTGTTATTATTTAATTGTAATATTATTATTGTGTTTTCTTTATGTAATTGTAATGTTATTGCTATTGTGTTATTACTTAATTGTAATATTATTGTGTTTTCTTTATGTAATTGTAATGTTAATGTTTTTAGTGTATAATGCTATTGTGTTATTATTTAATGGTAATATTTTTATTGTGTTTTCTTTATGTAATTGTAATGTTATTGCTGTTTTTGTTTATTTTTCTTTACACTAGTACCAATTATTACTTTATTGTAACGGACTGTCAACAGCACGTACGGCTTACTGCCCGTGCGACCCATATTTGTAAATAATATTGTAAATATCTTACTTTTTGTCTAATAAAGTCCTACTACTATTACTTATATTATGATTAGTTTTATTTTTATTATTCATGAAAATATAATGCACGTACGACCAAGCAGGCCCGTGCGCAATGTAAATGCATATGTATTTTCTTTCTTCTGAAATAAAGGCAATAAATGTCATTATCCATCTATCTATCTATCTATAAACACACGATCACAACATAATCTCTTGCTTAATATACCGAAACATAGACAACCCATCACTCCCACCATATACTATCTCCACTTCGCGCAACTGAATTTCCCTACCACAAAAAATCAGAGAATGCGGTGCATTAGAAGAGTTTAAACGAAACCTAAATCTATATTTGTTCTAAGTTTTGTTTGATCACTACCTCGTCGTTAGTGTGCTTGTATTAATTGGTATTTCTCGTTTAATTAATTGCATAACTATTATTATTTTTTTTATTGCGGATGAGCCCATGTAGGACTACGCAAAGTACTTAGAGGCGTTTCCTTTGAGCCCAAATTTCTTTCATTCTATTGCTATGAGCATGTTTTCTATCATCTGTCCAAGTTGTTCCAGTTTTTTTCTTCGGTCTGTCCTCTTAGTCAACTTGCCACTTATTCACCTTAATTCTAAATATATCTCGTTTGGGATATCTTCTTCAGTAATTCCTGCCAATATTAAGTTCTTTTTGACTTCATCAATCCACTTCATAGTATCCACTGGAGCTTTACTTCTGTTTTCGTAGAATTCCATTATCTATTTTGTAAGCCTATGTAATACATATAGTAATAATAATAATAATAATAATAATAATAATAATAATAATAATAATAATCATTACTATTTTTATTATTATTAAATATTGTACAAATGTTCAAATTTGGAAGATGGTATGTAGAATTTTGAAATTTATCTTAAAGTAGTAGCATAATATAGATTGTAGTCATTAGGTTTGAATGTGCAGCCATGGAGTGTCCATACATGTCTACAACTCACTTCGAAATTAGCGAGAAAAATACTTAAGACACAAGCCTGTTTCCATTTCGAAATTTCAAACTTCAGTTAAAAATGTGAGAATTCTAAACGTCACCCAATGACAATTTGGTGCAGCTTCTTTTGTTCTACTAACTAAAGCGATCCTCACTCTAACACTTTCAACATAAACAAACCAACACCATTGATCGTTGCTTAGTTTTCCATCAGCTACCGCTCCGAAAGCGCCATTACCAACGAGAGAGAGAGTATGTTGAGTGCGTACAAAGTTTGAACATGACAAGCAAAAGGGCCATCCAAATCATCATTATAATTGTGATATTAAAAGCCAAGTAACATCGCTTTCCACCCCCCCCCCCTTTCTTCTCTACTCTCACGTATAATGGAAGACAACTAATTTTAACGCTTTTAGCAGAATTTTGTATGTTGGTTTGAAGACTGTAACCCAGTTCTCAAGATGATTTTGGTTTGGCGAAACTATAAGACAACTTGAACGACATCTTTTGTTCTCGTAGAATTCTATTCATTATAACAACAGCCACCCAAGCTTAGTGGCGCTGAAGATAACAATGCTGTATAAACATCTCTGAATCAGTGGCGGTAATAAGTTACTAACATTATCGAACCCGTAGTTTCTTACCCTCCCGAATATAAAGTCTCCGTACTTCACTCTCCTGACCTAAAGTTTTCCAATCATCCCATTTACAACGTACCTCCTTCAAATCACGGTTAACCCATTCGCTCCAGGTTTAAACGGTAAATGCATTTTCCCAGCAACCGTAAATTATATTGTACATTTTCAGACATTCAAAACAAACAAAAGATAACGGTACTTGAGATCACAATAATGGCGAAGATAAAAACACATTCCTCTAAGTAAAGTAAGTAAAGTGTTCCCATATAGGCCTCGGGAGGCCCTTGGGGTAGTAAGATGTTAAGGCTCCCACTTTTTCTAGAGAATCGGCAGTTGATGTCAGCCGGGTTGTCAGCCCTGCGTGACGGCCGCCTTTACCCCCAGAACAAGAATCTGGTACTCATTTCAGTTAGAGGCTGAGTCGACCCCAGGGCCGTGGTGCTACCAGAAGGTTTGGTTCAGTTTAAAAATCCTTACCCCACCGGGACTTGAGCCCTCGATCTTCCGGTTTGTAGCGCACTGCCTTAACCACTACGCTACGGCATGCCCCCAAACACATTCCTCTATTATTCATAAATGTTAATAAATGATTACCCTTCCTAGAGGTGTACAAAATATTGAAAAATATATAACAGCAGAGTTAAGCGAGTGTATCTCGTCTTCTGAGTTGAAGGTCATTTAACTGCCGGCGAGTCTATCTCGTCTTTTGAGGCGAATGGGTTAATGCTGTTCTCCCACCTCATTGTCTATCTACTTAATGGATCTTTTACCTCTAGTTTTTCTACAAGGAGTGTCCATGACCGTCTTTCATTCCCCATTGGTGCCAAATGTCTTGCCCATCGCAGTTAATATGTCTTAACAATTACTAATGCAACTGGTTTCCCATCACATTAAAGAGGCCTAGTTCACAGTTAAATATTCTTCTCCATTCTCCCGTCTGTTCGTCTCTCCTTGGTCCTATTAGAATTAGCCCATTAACATTCTGGTGCGGGCAAGGGCCTCCTGTTACATGGTGGTTTATAGAAAGTGTCTCGGGCCAGATTTTTCCATAGTACTAAGATTACATAATGCAGGTCTCTATTTTTTTATAGTTTTCATCCACTTTTGTGTATTTGCCGCTTTTCCTGATCACGTGCTCCCAAGTTGATGCTTGGAAACGACACATCATTCCTATTTGCGGACCTGGGTTCACAAATGATCACTGTATATGCCCACTTTTTGGGGTTCGTTCTGAATACATGTCCTCCCTAACTCAATCTCAAGTTCACGGCTGTGTTAGCTGCACCTTTCAGATTCGTGCAACTTCGGAATTCGTAAAAAGTTAGTTAGACTTATACGAATGTGCCTAAATGGCATAAAGAGTAGAGTGCGTGTAGGCAAACAGTTTTCGGACACTTTTGAACTCCACAATGGGTCGAAGCAAGGAGATTCACTATCTCCTCTAGTATTTAATTTTACAGTATGCCATCAAATCTTTGTAAGATGAAGAAGGCCTTCAACTGAATGGTATTAATAAGATGTTAGTTTATGCTGACGATGTAGTATTATTGGCCGATAGCGAGGAGATACTAAAGGTCAACACGCACACACTATTGAGTAACACTAAGAAATTAGGACTGGAAGTAAATACCAATAAAACAAAATATATGGTCACACGTAGAAATACATTATATAATGGAAATATGCAGCTAATGACAAATGAGGGAAAGTTTGAGGAAGTGGCTGAATTCAAATACCTAGGAAAAATATTAACAAAATAATGACGGTACAAACTCCGCCATGGCCGGTCCCAAGCCCGGATGAGAAAGGAGGAGGGGGAGGAGTAACAACCTCGTTAAAAAACCAGGGTTCAGTTGGCTCCGACTGATAGTACTCTATAAGGGCCCCTAGCCAGGGTTACGGTGAAGACCTCAACGGCAGAGTCGGCGCAGAAGGAGTCCTTCATCACGGCGGATCTGGCGGAAGAGGCAACCCTATCTCTAAGGGAAATAGAGAAACGCTGCCTTGCGGTGAAGAGGGATCTTCAAAGGCTATGGGAGGAAAACCCAGACAGAAATTTTCCTGGTCCTCCAGGTTGGGGGTTTTATGCTGTGGGCCAGCTCCCCACACATTAAAAAAAAAACAAAATGCTAAAAGACCAAATCAATCAAAGTTAAAGTGGTTAGGACATGTTTTAAGAATGGAAGATGAGCGATGGCCGAAGCAACTATATGAATGGCATCCTAACAGAAAGAAGAAAAGAGGAAGACCAAGGTTAACATGGAAGGAAAACATGAAGACAGTAATGCAAGCTAGAGGGCTAAGCATCGAAGATGCCCAAGACCGTAGGCTTTGGAGGTTTGGCACGGGAAGACGGCAGCAGCCGTAAAAACCCGAAGATAGATAGATAGATAGAGAGAGAGAGAGAGAGAGAGAGAGAGAGAGAGAGAGATGACGGTACAATTATGAATCAGCGATCCTAGCGCTGACCATTGTAATCTTGTAGTATATTTTTGGGTAGTCTTTTTATATAAATCTGTAATATTGAAAGTCTTGAAACAGCAATGTATTGTGATAAATTCTATCAGTAAACATTTCATCGCGCAGTTGTTTGTTGATTCCACGCCACTGATAATGAGAAGAATCCAAAAATAACAAAGCATACCGGTAGGAGATCATCAACTTCGTCATTCTTAAGTTAAGCTGATTTTGCCATCCAAGCTATTTAAAACAGTTGAAGAGAAGAGAATGTATCATTAAAGAGGATAAATAGTAAGTAACCAAAGAGAATAGTAGAGAATTCAAGATGAAGTAAAGCTGCTTCTTCGAATATCAAGTTGTGTTGGATGTAGAACAATACAATGCAATTCAATTCAACACAATCTGCTGTGCATTCTATAGGTGGATATATACTAATCTCCCCTTAATATCAAGTAAATACTGAAATTATATAAATATGAGTAATTGAACGAGTTCTCTTAGACGATATCATTTCACTTTCGTATTCGAGAGGTGTTGGATTCAAACCCAGCTGCCAACAGACTTCATGTTTTTTTATTTTTATTAACTAAATTATAGTCGGTCGCGATGGGCTAGTGGTTATGCTCCTTGCCTCTGGTCCAAAGGGTCGCGGGTTCATACCCGGCCGGGGTTGATGGATTTTTTAGGACGGAAAAATCCAAGGAGCAAGTCCTCCGGGAGGGACTTTAGCCGTGGGTCCCGAGTCTGAAGATTTTCAGGCTCGTAAAAAATCCTTAAGCCTGAATGAAAAGGCCTCTAAGCAAAATTTACCGAATTTTCCCGTCCTAGTACTACCTCGGTTTCCTAGATGTCAGTATGAGGTGGAACGCTGACTACGTACCACTCAAAAATGACATCTATACGAAAACAAGTGTAACTAAATTAGTATGGTTCAAATTCTGCCCTGTAGGGGGAGAGCGCCTAAATCTCTGTAAAGGGAAAACATGGGCTTACAATACAATACAATACTAAATTGTAACTTCAAATGTTATAAAATGAAATTTACCACGGCTATATATTATGTTATACTAAGGAATTCCATAAGCAATAGCAACAAAGTTGTAAATCAGCAAACTAGTTGTGACCATTGTAATTCTTGTAGTATGTTGTTGAGGTCTTTGTTGTATAAATATGTAATATTGAAAGTCTCCAAAAGCAATTTATTGTGACTATTTAACTCATGTCTCAAATGGGAGTCAATGACCAATCACGTTACAATGATTTTTTATTTACAACCAATCATAGTCGTGTTTCGCCTAGAATTTACCTAATAAAGTTTATCTTAATAAAGAAAGCACCTCCTTTTTAACATTCTGAATAGGACATAGCATTATTTTGCAGTGACTGACTCACTAAGAAATACGGCTACCAGATTGTATATATAGTGAATGAATGTCAACACATACTGCATGCGGGAGTTAATATAAAAACATTTGTAGCAATTGATTATACCAACAAAAAAGAAACCACTGTTTGCACTTTCTTAAATGTATTTTTTGCCAGAAAAATATAATTGCCATATTTACATCATAGGACATCAGAAATTAATTAATATACAGTTTGGTGTGTTTTGTTTTTTTTCTCCACTATAGTAAATTCCTACAATATTGCGTTCCTTTGGCAACAAATAATATGATCTAGTTGCAGTGACGAAGAAAAGAAGCAAATGAACCATACCAATCGTTTCTCATTTGTTTTCAAACATCGCTGTTTATATTAAATATATAAATATTTTAAAATAACTATACTTATATAATGATTTGTGAGTAAACAGCTTAATTTTATTCCTTAGATAGTCCTAACAAATGCCACTCTTGATTTCCAAATTCTCTAAAAAATTCACTCCTCACTTCGTGAGTGGTGAATTTATCGATAATTTGGAAATCACTCGTGGCATTACTTATGAATACATTCACTGTTGCTCACATTTTAATAACAATATCGCACTAAAACTATGTTCACAAGAATTTGATTAGAGGATGGAATTGGGAAGTAGTCGAACATCCACCAAACTTGTAGTGACTTAGGCTTTCACGGCCGGAGTTGCTATGATGATCTTGAAGAAGATTTCTGGGCTGTAGGCCATGGTCTTGAGGCTTGAAGTTCCCTGAGGTTTCGCTAGAGACTGCGTCTGACATCTTCGAGGGTTGTCTTGAGGCTGGCAATTTTGTCCACTGTCTGTCCTATTTATACCGCGCAAAAAACACATCGCTGTGAACGGTATAAATAGGACAGACAGTGGACAAAATTGCCAGTCTCAAGATAACCCTTGAGGATGCCAGACGCAGTCTCTGGCGAAACGTCGGGGAACTTCAAGCCTCAAGACCACGGCCTACTCAAAACAACCCTAGAGGATTCCATACGCAGTCTCTTGCGAACCGTCGGGGAACTTCAAGCCTGAAGACCACGACCTAAAGCCGGGAAATCTTCTTCAAGATCATCATCCACCAAATTAACAAGACATTTTCCCTTCTGACTATAACTTGTTCTCAAAGATCAAATAACCTCTATGAGATATTCGATTTCAATCAACAGTTGATGTCCAGAAAACTCTAGATCGATCTCATGAAAGAGATATCTAGAAATGGTGCTGCAGATGGAGTGCGACACAATTGGCGACTCGTAGTTGACTTGATAATACATTATAAATGAAGTTCATAATGTCAAAAGTAACATAAATAATTTTGTTTTGTGATCTTATAGCACTGTTACTGTTATTTATCGAATGCCTTAGTAAATACAAATTACAATTTTTTTTCACATAATTTGAAAATTTGGCAATGAAGGGTGAAGTGTGTAAATATACCAATAACAGCTCCCTTTGGAAGAGTATTGTGTATCATATATTTATAGTATACTAGCTAATGCCCGGCGTGCGCTGCTACGCCTAAATAATTGAAAATTAATGTGCTTTTATGTATAGTTGAATAAGTGAGAGGAAAAATAATTACAAATTTATATTTTTAGATACCCCATGGTGAATACCCTGCGTTGCCCAGGAATCCACTTATCCCGATTTTCTTGACATAAATAAGCTGAAATACGAAAAGTGATGTATTTTATATTTGGTTAATTTAAGTAAAGGGAAACATTTATATCGTAATTATTTTTAGATATCCCGTGCTGTTTACCCGGCGCTGTCCGGGAATCTACTCATCCCGATATTCTTGGCATAAATGAGCTGAAAGACAAAACTTTATATACTTCTTATGATTAGTTGAATAAGTAAAATAAAAAATAATTATAAATATATATGACAACTATTTTAAGATTCCCCGTGCTTATTACCTGGTGTTGCCCGGAAATCTACTTATCTCGATCTTCTTGGCATAAATGAGCTAAAAGACAAAATTTGTTATTGTGAGTTATTCGTAAAAAATACCTGTCATGTGCTGCTGTTCTTTCACAGGAATCTACGTACTTGTCTCGATCTTCTTGTCATCAATGAAAGACAAAAAATGGTTATTGTGAGTTATCCGTAAGAGATAAACATATGCTGTCGCGGACTTTTTTGTAGAGCTTTTTCAGATATTCAAGTCTGTGTACATTAATTTTTTGTATTTGTTATGGTTTAGGCAGCGTAAGCCATTTAAGCGTCCAAAGAGCTACATTCTTCATTAAAATATATATACAGTCAATATGCACATTTCACCAATTAATGTTTTAAAATGGTCAATAAGTTTCCACAGCCAAGCTGTCATTCTCAAGACCAGATATTGACTGAAGACAAAATTGATAATAAATAAATAATTATTTATTTATTATCAATTTTGTCTTCAGTCAATATCTGGTCTTGAGAATGACAGCTTGGCTGTGGAAACTTGTTGACCATTTTAAAACATTAATTGGTGAAATGGGCATATTGACTATATATATAATTTTAATATTTGATCACCAAGAAGATCACTTGTGTATTAAATACATTCTTCATGTTTTCCACTAGAAAGGGCGATTTTTGAGGATGTAGGAGTTGAATATCGCAACTCTCATATACTCTATGTTCATCCCGGGATTCTCTTGAACATTTTGCAAAAGTCCCCATCACAATCGGATCAACGGTACGGCCGCGCATAAAGTATAAGCAAACAAACATTTTTATATAGTAAATAAAATAATCTCAAACCAGAAATAAAGATATCTGAAAAGAAATTATTTATCGGCCCATTTTGAATTAATTTTGCATTACGACGCTATTGGCATAAGCTGATAAAGACCGTCGTTAAATAATCATATTACTATATCAGAAACATGATGCAGCTGATTCAGTCATGGCTTTGTTAATAATTAACGGGAGTAGATTAACAATGTCAGCACAGCTTAATTAAATATGTCTTCCACATGGGGATAGAGAGAAATTTGGAGAAACCAAACAGAAGCTAAAATTTCACGCTCATGCTTAAATGATAATTCCGTGAAATTGATTCGATATGTGGGAATATCTGAGCAGATGAAATCTGTCCACAGCAGATATACTATTTATATCAGAATGTTAATACAGTTACAACTAAGACCACAAAATGTACAGCAGGCTTTGAACATAAAGAGTAACTGTTCAAACCTGTTCAAACAAAATTACTTGTAAACAGTTACATTTTACATTAACCATTTATAAAATTCTATAGTGTGTACCTAAAGTCACTATACATTTTACTGAAGGAAGTCAACGATAGAAAAATCAATGTTATTTTGAATCTATCTATTCTCTATTTCAAACCAGTTGATAGAGATCCTCCCTTCACTCACTCCACTAGCAGGTACAGGCAGCTAGTAAAGGGGAAGGTACTACTCTCTGTTACAAATACATCAGTCTTCTAAATTATGTTATGAAAATAAAATTATATTGGATTATATACTGAACAATTCGAAAATTTATAATAGTAATATAATATATAATAGTTATTTTTAAAACTTATACCTATATATACATTTTTTTCTACTTGTTTAACATCTCCTTTGTATGCATATTTAAATCCCAGCTTCTACTGTGTCTAAATTATGTTCAAATGTATACCGAAACTAAAATTTATATATATAAATATATATACACACTCAAACGTTTAGCTGTGTTTTCCTTATATCTATCACACAATAACTAAGCACTAAGTATTACTAAAAAAATAATTATTATCTAAATATTTATAAAAAATGTATAAAAACAATCTATTAAACGCTAACTAAACACTTAATTCTACTAAATAAATTATGTATTAACTGAATTTTCAAGACAATTCTAAAATCCACCACACTGCTAGAACTAAGAACAGTCTACTGAGAAAGACAAATGTTTTTTTGTGCTGTCAATACAATGTCAGTACTGAACTACACTATTAACAATAGATGGCCCTCCGCCGGTCTGCCACCCCGCAAATTATCATACTAAAACTGTGTGTTTTGTATTATATTAGTTATAGAAATCTTAATATAAATTCAAAGTATAACAAAATAAGTCAGGAATTAAAAACTATATATCATATATTTTTTTTTACAAAAATCCTCTGAAAAAGGATAAATTATAATATTTTATTTTCTGGTTTTCACAGCTTTGGGGGAGTTGGTTTATAACTGGTAACAGCCACATTCCTAGCTTGGGCCTAGTTATTGTATGCATCCCTACAGTAGTGGGGGTAGTAAAATGACGTCCCTTCTATCAACTCCGTTGACATAGATAATATATTGGCGTATCCATTGTTGAGACATATCCTCTCCTTTGTAAGGAGTTACTAGATCAAGTTAATTTTTAGTTACCTTATTCGCTCGTAGATGTCAAGGATGACATGCGGTCAACTCATCGACATAATGAGACATCTAATAGGCAACTAAGGTACTACTAGGACGTGATCTGGGTCTAAGGTTTGTTTAGAGGCCTTTAGATTCAGGTATAAGGATCTTTTACTAGCCTGAAAATCTTCAGACTCGGGACCCACGGCTTAAAGTCCCTCCCGGAGGACTTGCTTTTTGGGTTATTCCGTCCTAAATAAAACTCATCGACCGCGGTGAACCCGCGACCCTCGGAACCAGAGACAAGGAACCACTAGTCCACCCCGGCCGACTAAGGATTATTCAATTCAAATAGGGGTGTGGCTGTGTCGTGGATACGGCTGTGTGTTTATGTGAATACCTGTACGTAAAGGGTATTATTTTCTTTGAGCGTATTATAGCGTTTACATCATCCACTTCCATTGCCTCGGCCGCCCCAGCTGCAAATATACTGGCGCCGTCGTTGATCCGCTCGGACGCCTTCATTCGTTTACGTTTCCGGCATCGCTTCACTCTGTCATATGATGTTCCGTGGGTACCACCGATTTGCTCTTCAGAAGCCCTTTCCAACTGTATATGACATCTACATTTTTATATGGCTTTTTGACAAGTATAGCCCGTCATTGCATTATTTATTATATATTTATTTTACTTTAACGCCATATACATTCGCTATACAATTGTTTTATCTTGACGAGAGCTGACGATTGAAACTCAAAAGAACGTCGGAATTTCTCTGAGTCAAAAAGTATACTAAACGAAAATTGTGAGACGCAGCGAAACGGCCTCAAAATGGCGGCACTTCCCAGTCCGCCGCGCGCGATACGTCATAGTCCAAACACTTAACAGAAGAAATCTTTGACCCTTTATCTATCGAGTGGTGTAATTAAATTTTGGATGTAGATGATAGATAGGTAGCTGCAACATGAAACTGTCCCCAGAATTTTTTGTAAGTTTTCTGAATTGCTTCCCACTATGAACGGCAATTAAATGCGTATTCACGTCACGAAACCTGTCAAACACGAACTCAATTGTTATATTCAGGTCGTAAGATAAGAATTGAAAATTTACCTTCGGCAGGTGCCGTCGTCCTCAACTTTGATAAAATGACGTATTTAAAATATTATTTGTAAGCCTTTCGGAAGTTGACTTTCATCATCAGCAGTATGAGTATACGCTACTAGTTGTTGTATCTAAGATGTTGTAGACAATGATGGTCTTGATGCGCCGTTAGTTAACTTCCCAAAGGCCTCCAAACAATATTTTAAATATATCATTTTAACAAAGTTGAGGACGACGGTACCTGCCAACAGGTACATTTTTAATGTTTAATTTTTATCTTAAAATAGAAGTTAACTTCCGAAAGGCCTCCAAACAATACTTTAAATACATAATTTTAACAAAGTTGAGGACGACGGTACCTGCCAACAGGTACATTTTTAATGTTTAATTCTTATCTTATAATAGAAGATAACTTCCGAAAGACCTCCAAACAATATTTTAAACACATCATTTTAACAAAGTTGAAGACGATGGTACCTGCCAACAGGTACATTTTTAATGTTTAATTTTTATCTTATAATAGAAGATAACTTCCGAAGGACCTCCAAACAATATTTTAAACACATCATTGTAACAAAGTTGAAGACGACGGTACCTGCCAACAGGTACATTTTTAATGTTTAATTTTTATCTTATAATTGAAGATAACTTCCGAAAGACCTCCAAACAATATTTTAAACACATCATTTTAACAAAGTTGAGGACAATGGTACCTGCCAACAGGTACATTTTCAATGTTTAATTTTTATCTTATAATAGAAGATAACTTCCGAAAGACCTCCAAACAATATTTTAAACACATCATTGTAACAAAGTTGAGGACGATGGTACCTGCCAACAGGTACATTTTTAATGTTTAATTTTTATCTTATAATAGAAGATAACTTCCGAAAGGCCTCCAAACAATATTTTAAACACATCATTGTAACAAAGTTGAGGACGACGGTACCTGCCAACAGGTACATTTTTAATGTTTAATTTTTATCTTAAAATAGAAGTTAACTTCCGAAAGGCCTCCAAACAATACTTTAAATACATAATTTTAACAAAGTTGAGGACGACGGTACCTGCCAACAGGTACATTTTTAATGTTTAATTTTTATCTTATAATAGAAGATAACTTCCGAAAGACCTCCAAACAATATTTTAAACACATCATTTTAACAAAGTTGAAGACGATGGTACCTGCCAACAGGTACATTTTTAATGTTTAATTTTTATCTTATAATAGAAGATAACTTCCGAAAGACCTCCAAACAATATTTTAAACACATCATTGTAACAAAGTTGAAGACGACGGTACCTGCCAACAGGTACATTTTTAATGTTTAATTTTTATCTTATAATAGAAGATAACTTCCGAAAGACCTCCAAACAATATTTTAAACACATCATTTTAACAAAGTTGAGGACAATGGTACCTGCCAACAGGTACATTTTCAATGTTTAATTTTTATCTTATAATAGAAGATAACTTCCGAAAGACCTCCAAACAATATTTTAAACACATCATTGTAACAAAGTTGAGGACGATGGTACACCTGCCAACAGGTACATTTTTAATGTTTAATTTTTATCTTATAATAGAAGATAACTTCCGAAAGAACCTCCAAACAATATTTTAAACACATCATTTTAACAAAGTTGAAGACGATGGTACCTGCCAACAGGTACATTTTTAATGTTTAATTTTTATCTTATAATAGAAGATAACTTCCGAAAGACCTCCAAACAATATTTTAAACACATCATTTTAACAAAGTTGAGGACAATGGTACCTGCCAACAGGTACATTTTCAATGTTTAATTTTTATCTTATATAGAAGATAACTTCCGAAAGACCTCCAAACAATATTTTAAACACATCATTGTAACAAAGTTGAGGACGATGGTACCTGCCAACAGGTACATTTTTAATGTTTAATTTTTATCTTATAATAGAAGATAACTTCCGAAAGACCTCCAAACAATATTTTAAACACATCATTGTAACAAAGTTGAGGACGACGGTACCTGCCAACAGGTACATTTTTAATGTTTAATTTTTATCTTAAAATAGAAGTTAACTTCCGAAAGGCCTCCAAACAATACTTTAAATACATAATTTTAACAAAGTTGAGGACGACGGTACCTGCCAACAGGTACATTTTTAATGTTTAATTTTTATCTTATAATAGAAGATAACTTCCCCGAAAGACCTCCAAACAATATTTTAAACACATCATTTTAACAAAGTTGAAGACGATGGTACCTGCCAACAGGTACATTTTTAATGTTTAATTTTTATCTTATAATAGAAGATAACTTCCGAAAGACCTCCAAACAATATTTTAAACACATCATTGTAACAAAGTTGAGGACGAAGGTACCTGCCATCAGGTACATTTTTAATGTTTAATTTTTATCTTATAATAGAAGATAACTTCCGGAAGACCTCCAAACAATATTTTAAACACATCATTTTAACAAAGTTGAGGATGATGGTACCTGCCAACAGGTACATTTTTAATGTTTAATTTTTATCTTATAATAGAAGATAACTTCCGAACGACCTCCAAACAATATTTTAAACACATCATTGTAACAAAGTTGAGGACGATGATACCTGCCAACAGGTACATTTTTAATGTTTAATTTTTATCTTATAATAGAAGATAACTTCCGAAAGACCTCCAAACAATATTTTAAACACATCATTTTAACAAAGTTGAGGACGATGGTACCTGCCAACAGGTACATTTTTAATGTTTAATTTTTATCTTATAATAGAAGATAACTTCCGAAAGACCTCCAAACAATATTTTAAACACATCATTGTAATAAAGTTGAGGACGATGGTACCTGCCAACAGGTAGATTTTTAATGTTTAATTTTTATCTTATAATAGAAGATAATTTCCGAAAGACCTCCAAACAATATTTTAAACACATCATTATAACAAAGTTGAGGACGATGGTACCTGCCAACAGGTACATTTTTAATGTTTAATTTTTATCTTATAATAGAAGATAACTTCCGAAAGACCTCCAAACAATATTTTAAACACATCATTGTAATAAAGTTGAGGACGATGGTACCTGCCAACAGGTACATTTTTAATGTTTAATTTTTATCTTATAATAGAAGATAACTTCCGAAAGACCTCCAAACAATATTTTAAACACATCATTGTAACAAAGTTGAGGACGATGGTACCTGCCAACAGGTACATTTTTAATGTTTATTTTTATCTTATAATAGAAGATAACTTCCGAAAGACCACCAAACAATATTTTAAACACATCATTTTAACAAAGTTGAGGACGATGGTACCTGCCAACAGGAACATTTTTATGTTTATTTTTATCTTATAATAGAAGATAACTTCCGAAAGACCTCCAAACAATATTTTAAACACATCATTGTAACAAAGTTGAGGACGATGGTACCTGCCAACAGGTACATTTTTAATGTTTAATTTTTATCTTATAATAGAAGATAACTTCCGAAAGGCCCCCAAACAATATTTTAAACACATCATTTTAACAAAGTTGAGGACGAAGACACCTGTAAACAGGTACATTTTTAATTATTATCTTATGACTATTCACCTCAACGGAATTTGATATAAAATTTATTAGTGTATTCAGTCGTAATTTTCTAAATAGGTGAACACGGTAGACATATTGTAAAGGCCAACTGGTGTTCGAGTCGTGTATTAAAACAAATATAGGTTATGAAAGTGTATTAGCCTATATAAACAGTAGGACAGTTTGAAATGAGTAGCCAGTTGCATATATGTTAATGTTGAGCTTGACATGTATGGAGAGTTTGAACATGTGTGCATGTGCGTGAGTGAGTAATGAGTGTCAGCTAGTCGCGCGACAATACCCGTCGAGTGCAGTGTCTCTTGTTCCGCGATGACAAGCAGATAATAATGGCGATACTTAAGCGATATCCTCGCTGCCCGTCTAACTGTACATACGAGATTCCAGCGTACATCGGCTTCTAATTGACAGAATATCACGAAGATATAGAATGCCTAAAAATTGTCTAAGATTACCGACAAAACTAACTCACTGGAACTATCGAACCCGTAAGTTCATGGCCGCACAGACATAAGCTCTCCATACATCCCTATCCTGATCTAATGTTTTCCACCTATATAACCTCTTTTTCTTCTTCCTTCCAGGTATTAGGCCAAGACCTGTTACGATCCTATAGGCCTAGAAAATTTTCCCTACAGCGTTTCATAGGACGGCCCAGCGATCTTCGTCCTCTTGGTACATAATTATAAACAGCCTTGGGGATCCGATTTGAACTCATCCTTTCAAGATGGTGTTTCCAATTTAGTTGGTACTGTTTAATATATTCAAAAATTGGCGTAGTCTTCAATTCTTTTAAGATATCGGTGTTCATTTTTCGATCCCATCTGGTGTAACCCACTGTTCTGCGCATGAATCTAATTTCTCAAGCCGTTATTCTTTCATGTTGTCTTTTTAGTGTCCATGCTTCACTACCATAGGTCAACACTGGTCTAGCCAAAGTGTTATATTAATGTAATCTGGTGTTTTTTTTTGTACAAGGTTTCATAACTAGACTAATAATTCCCAAACTTTTATTAAACTAGCAATTTTTTCAGGGATATCCTTTTCATCCCAGGTAGAGAAATAATATCCATAATATTTAAATTGATTAGATCTCTCTAAAATTTTATTCTGGAGACAGATTTTACTTTGTATGGGGTCCTTCCCATGAAATGCCATAATTTTAGTTTTGTTAATTAATATTTCCATATTAAATTTGGTAGCTATTTTTGTAAATTATAAATGTATCGTTGCAAATAATTATTGGAAAGTGCCAGAAGAGCTAAATCGCCTACAAAAAGAATAGTTTGAGGTCCCTATATAACCTACTTCCTTCGAATCATGGTTAATGTTATTCTCCCACATTATTCTTGGTCTACCAACTGGGCGTTTTCCCTCTGGTTTTCCTACAAGAAGCTTCCATTCACATCTTTCATTCCCCAATCGTGCTCATCGCAGTCTATGAGACTTAACTCTTCTCGTTATATCTGGCTTCCTATAAAGACCATGTAGTTCACTGTTATGTAGTATTCTCCATTCACCGGGCGACATACTTAAATAAATGTCCGTCACACAGGAACTGCGTAAACTAAGAGAATTCATAAGCAAGTCGATGTTATGGTCCAATTTTTGCCGGTTTACGGAATGTTTATTTATTTTGTTAAATTCGATAAATTCAATGTCTTATGCTGACTAAATTAAACGTGTCGGACTTAAGAGAAAACAAACCTATCATTACAGTATTTTTACATAATGTGGTTCAATACTGTTTTATAATTTTGTGCAAATTAAAAAAAAATTGTGGAATGCAGTCGAGTCTACGACAAGGAACAGCACGTTTCTCCGCAGTTGAGGGAGAAACGTCTGGAAGGAACACCAGTTATAGAGCACGGCCACATAGCCCGAAATCTTTTAGTACCATACTTAATGAATAATTGTATGAATAATTTGTATGGTAGCGAAGTATGGACTTTGAAACAGAAGGATATACAGAGACTTAGATCTGCTGAAATGAGATACCTTCGGAGGATACACACTACTAAATCACCAAACAAATGAAGACATCTTAGAAGAATTACACATGGAACCTTTAGAATACAACATTTCTGATTATAAGTCAAGATGGATACAACATGTTCATCGAATGGAAGATCACAGGATACCCTACCAAATTTTAAGATATCAACCTGCAGGAAGAAGACCAGGACGTCCACTCAAAAGACTTTTGGATGGTGTTTCACTTGAGGCCGAAACAGATAAACAAATGGAGTAAATTCGTGAATGTACTATGCTGATGATGATCATTTAATGAATAATTTTTCCATTACTTTATAATCATCATCATCTTCAAGGTATGGACCTATTGGCCCGTTCCGCTCCCCGGTGCACAATATATGCATTACAGGTCGTCCTTCCTATGTAATTTCTCTCTTCCTACATTTCTTCGGTCTTCAGGTCTATAATAAACATCTGTTTTGATAAACTGTTATTTGGTATTCCTTGTACATGTTCAAAGCATTTGCATTTATTTCTGTATATTCTCTCAATTATATTATATATTTGTAATTCACCTCTGTAATATTAACTTCTCTTTTGATCTCTTAAAGATACACCTGCAACGGATCTCAGCAATCTCATTTCTATTCATCACTTTATTAAAATATTAAATAAATGTATATTTCAGGATCATTGCTAATTTGAAGGTTAAAGCAAATAAAAATTTAGATTTTAAATTATTCTGGCATCCGGCAGACGATGATTTCCTGTGTTGTGAAATGAGCAGACGTCCTATGTGTCGGTACATTAAACAAGAAATTATGATGTGATCGTGTGCTTAAGTTACGTTTAGAGGATAGAAAATAGAAACGAGAGGTTAAATCATTTGGAGTCGAAGGACGTAGAACCTTCAATAAGAGAACTAGACAGTGTATTTTTTTCCTATCTTAGAGGAGGACCATAAAAAATCTTTCAAAAATATGATCAAATAAACGGACATTAAATATGAATATTATGAACAACATACTGCAGTTTGACTGAGAGTCCGACGTTATTATCGGTTAATACAACATCCAATATCCAAAATGCGGTATCACTAATATTTGGACTTAATTTCCTTTAAGAATCGTAGGAAGGAAGTTTTGAGACGCATTAGAGAAAACATTATATACGTATATATATATATCATATTTGAAGAGAGAAATTATACGCTCAGACCGGGACTTGAACCCGGGACCCTAGGTTCTCTAGACCAAGTGCTCTACCAACTGAGCTACCTGAGCAAGTACCGATCTAAACGCAAATCTTTCTCTATATACATTATAATTCCCGTCCACTAAATGCTACGAAGCCATGCTTCTATCTTGTAAATGGTGGCTCCTTTATTAAGAAGACATATTTGGGAATTATACATTACAGCCAGTACAGCTTTTTCCATGGAAAGATTTGCGTTTAGATCGGTACTTGCTCAGGTAGCTCAGTTGGTAGAGCACTTGGTCTAGAGAACCAAGGGTCCCGGGTTCAAGTCCCGGTCTGAGCGTATAATTTTGCTCTTCAAATATGATTTATCCATCATTGAGATGTACGAAATCAATAATAATTATATATATAATTTATTTTTATTTTTATTTTATATTTTTTTTATTTGGGTATTTTAAATTAGGTTAAAATAGAGAACAAAATTGCAATTTTAACATTGTCATTTGGAATTCGTTTCTTGTCTAACATGATCTCCGAAATGTTGCTATTATTGATGGAGTGTAAATTATTGGAAGTCCGATAATCTTGTAAACCCTTGTGTCTCTCAAAAAGTCTTAGACTTTGTCTCCTAAAGAGGAGAGATTTAATTATACTAATTTAGTTACACTTGTCTTCTGATAGATGTAATTTAATGGCCCGGGGTCAGCGTTCTGACTCATAGTGACTTCTAGGAAACCAAGGTAGCACTAGGATGGGAAAATCCGGTAAATGTTGCTTAGAGACCTTTTCATTCAGGTTTAAGGATCTTTTACGAGCTTTTAAATCTTAATAATCGGGACCCACGGCTTAAAGTCCCTCCCGGAGTATCTGCTCCTCGGATTTTTCCATCCTAAAAAAACCATCGACCCCAGGTGGCATGAACCCACGACCCTCGGGACCAGAGGCAAGAAGCATAACATCTAGTACACCGCGGACGTGGATGTTCGACAACATTGTTCAACAGGAGTTTTGTCTCATGAGTACCAATAGTTGCACTTAATGCAGTTTTTATCGTGTTTTCAAATATGTATTTGAAATTCTCCATAACCCACAGTTTTTTATTTCAATTTCAATTAATAGATTTAAATAATTTTTTTAATAAACGTTTTTTCGTCCAATTTTCCATTGTAAAATGAAACCTAATGAGCTAACTCAATGGTTTCAGCTATGGAAAAGAGATATCAAGGCAAATGGAATCCTAATTTAGGCTGGCCGATTATTGTTGGACCATCAAGAGGGATGCTCCACAGCCAAACATAGCAGAAAATCGTCGTATCTTACTTTCTATGTGAGTCCGAATGTTCGAATATTGTGTAGGTACGAATGTAGAAAATATTAAAGTGTTTGAAATTAAAAATTCCTGTCCCTCGGAAAACTTGCGTGATAGAGAAAACCCGATATTATTTTTGAATTCAGGAGATCAAATGGTATCATAATCACTTATTTTTCTTTCTGAGACAAAAGAAAAGTTTATATTTTGTTGCTCAGTGTTATAGAAATTGAAAAATAAATTAAGAATTTTATGCGGAATATAAAATCAAAATAACATAATTCAAATGTTATACCAACTGTTTATTACATGGAGACAATTTACCTTCAGTTTCATCAAGATACCAAATCTAATTCTTACATCCCAGATCACGTATTTCTGCCAGAATTAATACGTTACAAAACATGTAAAATTAAAACGAACCCGTGACCATCCTAACAATTTATATCGCTAGAGAGTGTCTCTAGATAATCATAGCTTAGAATTAAAATCTAGTTCCCAAGCAACAAAATTGAATTGCATTGTATGGGCGTCTGTTTAATTCGGTTCAGTTTGGTATATTACTGGAGAAAATAATTGTTACGTAGTTAGGAATTCCCTGCACGACGCAGTGGAACCACCATCACGACAGCTTTCAAATTTGTTTGTTGAACAAGGCATCTCCTCCCCCGTCACTCTGGTACAATCTAATAGACGACAGAGGCAACATTCTAAATATATTCTACATGTTGTATACTTTCTCCGCTTTTCAACTCCTTTCTTCATTCGTTCTCGTGTTCCCGTGTTTCATCTGGAAATATGAGGTAAAAATTTACCCTTTTATATTCTAGTTAGTTTTAATCCGGTTTTTATTTTAATTAAAACTTGGTTAAACAAATTATATTAAGCTCATATTTGATCAAGTTATGTAGAATGTTGTAACAATATCTAATTTTCTTTCCATCTTGTTCTTCTCATTCCTTTTATTATTCTCTCTTTTTCTTCTTCTATTTTTTCTCTTTCTTTTTCTACTAATTCTATTCAACTATTATAAGATTCATGATGTGTTCCGTTGAGGTTTATTCAAAATTAATATAAAATTATAGAATATTCACCTGAAAGGTCCGTCTCCTCAACTTAATTATCATTTAACTGTAGCGCTTTCGGGACTTGTCCCATCATCGGCAGGATTCAAAACTGGTGTTTTACTGAAGATCAATTCACTAATTCTATTACTTATTATTCTACTCCTCTTCCTACTATTTATTATATTTTAACTATTTTTATGCTATTTCTGTTCCTAAAATTTATTTCTCTACTACTTACACTATTTTTTTTCTTTTTCTACTATTTTTTTCTTCTTGTAATTATCTTTCTACCACTACTTCTCTTTCCACTAATACTCCCCTCTCCGAAACTACTTCCCTACCACAAGAAATAAGGTGCTGCCGGAGATTGGCATCTTTTAAAAGAAATCTAAATGTATATTTCCTCTAACCTCGACTTCATTATTACCCAGTGACAGGTACATATTATGTTAATTGGTGTTTCTTGTATAATTTATCATATTTATATTATTATACTTACTTCTTCCTCTTCCTCAAGAATTATTATTATTATATTATTATTATTATTATTATTATTATTATTATTATTATTATTATTATAAGTACTGTTATTGTTATTATCGTATAAAATGGTTGTTGTGCATGAAATTTCCATTGCAACATTTATTATATTTTTAACTGTTTATAATTAGTATAGTGTATATCTATATTTGTCAAATATGTATTTGTATTTGTGCTGGTTGAGTGGAAGAGAAGGACTTATGTCCTTAACTCTGTCAGATAAAATAAAACATTATTATTATTATTATTATTACTAATTCTATTAATTATCATTCACCACTGGGGCACGCCGTAGCGTAGTGGTTAAGGCACTGAGCTACAAGCCGGAGGGTCGAGGGTTCAAGTTCCGCTGGGGTCAGGATTTTTAAACTGACCCAAACCCACTGGCGGCACTATGGCCCTGGGGTCGACTCAGCCTCTAACTGAAATGAGTACCAGACGCTTGTTCTGGGGGTAAAGGCGGCCGTCACGCAGGGTTGACAACCCGGCTGACATAAAGTGCCGATTGTCTAGAAAAAGTGGGAGCCTTAACATCCTACTACCCCAAGGGCCTCCGGGTCTGTTGTGGGATCACTTTATCATTCACCACTTTCCTTTCCAGTTCACAAACATCTGGAATGCGCTATACATATCATCACACAAGGCACCAAATAAAACATTCTTTCCCGAACAACGATACTAGACAAGAAATCGACCTAAATCAAACATTCATTACTCACACAATCCCTCATAAACCACGTAAAATTCCAACAGTGTCTACATACAATTGTGAAACCAACCTTACCAAAGTGTCCACGCTAAAATGACAACCAAACAGCTATTATAAAGACCAGCAGTAACCCGTCATCATGTGACGGTCCCATTTACCCTGACCCCTTTCCACCATTACGTTTAGATCCTGGTGAAAGCGCACTCCCTGTTTCGTCGCTAAAATTTCCTAAATGATCTGGAAATCTATCCAGGTGACTGTGGAGAAAGTGTAACTTGATACTCATATTTGCTCCCAGAATCTTGAAGCTTATCAACATGTTTTGCACAATTTCTTTATAATTTGGTGCTTTATAGTTACCTAGGAACTTTTCTACTACCAATACAAAACCCTTCCAAGCTTCACTCTCCGGAACAGTCATAACTTTGATAAAATTTGCATCTTTCATCAATTGCCGAATTTGAGGACCATCAAATATTCCGCCTTTTAACTTTTACATACTGAGCTTAGGAAATTTTCTACAAATGTATTTGAAACATTTTCCTTCCTTGACCAACGCTTTGTCGAATTGTTTTATCATATCCAGATGTACGTCGTGAGTACTTTAATTTTGTCAAATAACTGAGATCATGGCCGATGTGCGGAGTGAGGGGTGTGTGAGAGTGGGGATCACATGATGATTGTATACGTGAAATCAAATCATGACTGGAAACAAATTTTATTAGTAACAAGCCGTTTACTGTTTAAGATATAAGATATGCGAAAATCATAAAAACAAGAGCACATTCAGCACTTTCATGAACATATTCGTAAACTGTGCACTTGAAAATATAGAAATTCGCTGAGATATCCAAGGCAACAATTTTTTTTGAAGAGCTGTGTAATGATTAAAAAAAACAATCATCAAATAATTGAAGAGATAATAATAATAATAATAATAATAATAATAATAATAATAATAATAATAATAATAATAATAATATATCCAAAACAAGGTCCACAAAACGTTTAAAAATGAATAATGAAGAAGTAGGTTGTGATGAAAATAACAATGGAAGTTAAATTGAACACTAAATGAACTCAAATAAGAACATTAAATTTAAAATTATATATTTAGTAGTAATATTTAAAACATATAATAATAATAATAATAATAATAATATAATAATAATAATAATTATTATTATTATTATTATTATTATTATTATTTTATTATTATTAGTATTATTATTATTATCCTTATCCAAAACTAGGTCCATAAATGTTTAGAAAAATGAATCATCTGTGATGAAAATAACAATGGGAGCTAAAGTGAACACTAAAGTAATTAGAAGAGGCGAATTAAATTTGAAATTATATATTTAGCAGTAATATTTAAAACTTACCCTTTTAAAAAACATCAGTTTCCTTTCACAGAACGAACAACTCTGCCATTTAATTTCGAAATCCTTTCCATCATGATGCATTGCATAATTGGTTTGCTATTTGTATGCACATTTAAAATGACAATACATTATTTAACTAGAAGCATTAATTTGCTCTTAATATCACGTGACAGGAATACTAGGAAAATGATCAAACACCCAATGTCAATTATCTATTATTTAAAAACACAAATAAAAGTACTGTGCATTTTGCTATATTTATCAAATGCATTCGAGCTTATGCAGATTTTAAAACAATTAAACATTTAATCTGTTGTGTATAATGCTGATTGTAATCCAGTAATAGTTTAACCTTTATCTACTATTCTTTAATTAATGTTACATTTCACTGGTCGACAAGGTGTTCTTCACAAAAAAAAATAATATCAGTGAATTTAGTGCATTTTTTTCATACTGAATTCAGATATGTAGTCAGAATTGTTCCATCAGGCACAGTATTTTTGTGACAGCTAGTTTTTTAAAAATTAAATTTAGCATTCTCTTCTTCCGGACTTCTTTCCTGAAAATCTTGGGGCTGTCTCTGACGAGCACGGTGAGCGTTTTCATCATCAAATTTCCACAATTGAAAAGAGGTACCAAGGCAAGTGGAGTTCTAATATGCTGGCTGGCTACTGTTGGAATAAGAAGAGATATGTTCCAGATGCAAAATATGCCCGAAAATCACTATCTACCACTTTCTAGGTAAGTCAGAATGAGTTAGAGTTAGATGGAGTTTATTAAAAATTATAAAAAATATAAATGAATATCACAGAAAACTCTTGCCTCATAGGAAAAAAAAGAAATGATATTTAAATTCAGGATGGAATATACTTCTAAAATCTCATGCTTTTATTCTTGTGAAAGAAAAAAGTGTATTTTTTGTCGACCAGTGTTATTAATTAATATATCACGTTCCGAAGTAGTTTGGTCATAGGCAAAATGCCCTAATACAGACTTACAGGAGTCGAGTGCCCTTGGGGAAATAAATTTTCTCATGCAATTCCGGACAATATGGGAATTGTGTCCACAGAGAATCATGAGGAATTTTGATACCCACAATCTTTATAGACTCCAGGTTGAGTAAATCAATAATGGCTCGGACACTCAACTTAGTGACTACATGTCACCAATGTATTGACTTGGTATTCGTCACCTTATAGGTTATTATTATTATTATTATTATTATTATTATTATTATTATTATTAATATTATTATTATATTGCTACGTTTGAATTGCGCGGGCGGGGAAGGAATCGCCAGATGGAGGACCCACAAAAGCCGGCCAAAATGTCTAGAGAGTGTTGCCAGACGTTTCCACCACCATCCCTTCATCCTTTCAGGAACGATCGGTGGCCGGAAGCTTCTAGACTTCGAAATATCTCAAGGTCTTTCTAAAAGTTTCCTTGCGCTTATAAAAGGGCGGAGGCAAGAGGCCGACCAGTCAGTCTGTGATTGACGAAGGCAATAGTCAGTCTCGCGGCGGACAGTGTTAAGTGATCGAGAAATTGCAGCAAACGTATTCAGCAATGACTGTAAAAATAGTTGAGACTGTGATAAAAATTAAAATAAGATTAATTTTAAACAAACGTATGGTGATAATTGTGGAAGAAAATAAAGTGTTAAGTGAAATTTTATACAAATTTAGTGTGCTTATTTACGCCGCAATATCGTAAAGGAATTTCCTACCATCCTATTGACAATATGTTTGTTGCTAATAATGTATAAAACGAGATAATAGAGTTATTAATACCGGCATGAAACATGAATGATAACCGAAGTCAAAACCATGACCCCGTTTTCCCAATTTTTTAATGTTTCCATAACAACTCTAAAAACTCAACATTTATGGCTGTTAATTCCAAAAATAAATGCCATGGTTACAAAACAATATCTGTGGATTTTCAGTTATTTTATAGTTGCTATGGAAATAGTAAAAAATATTGAAGAATCGGAGTCGTGGTTTAGATTTCATTATGCAATCCGCCCATAACGTAACGAACTCACTGTCAGACTCAGAGAATCATGGACTTTCGTACATAAACTTTCCATAAATCCCTATCCTGAAATATTCCTTGACACCTTCACCAAATCATTATTAATGTTATTATCTCATCTCATGTGACAAATGCCAAAATTATATATATATATAGTAGTAGGACTTTATTAGACAAAAAGTAAGATATTTACAATATTATTTACAAATATGGGTCGCACGGGCAGTAAGCCGTACGTGCTGTTGACAGTCCGTTACAATAAAGTAATAATTGGTACTAGTGTAAAGAAAAATAAACAAAAACAGCAATAACATTACAATTACATAAAGAAAACACAATAAAAATATTACCATTAAATAATAACACAATAGCATTATACACTAAAAACATTAACATTACAATTACATAAAGAAAACACAATAATATTACAATTAAGTAATAACACAATAGCAATAACATTACAATTACATAAAGAAAACACAATAATAATATTACAATTAAATAATAACACAATAGCATTATACACTAAAAACATTAACCTTATATATATATATATATATATATATATATATATTGTGTGTGTGTGTGTGTGTGTGTGTGTGTGTGTGTGGTGTTCGTGTGTGTGCGTGCGGGAGGGAGATCTGTTTTGTTTCGTAACGTCTACCAGTCGCAAATTTGTTAATAAAGAAAATCGGATCATTAGGAGTAGGAGTTCACCTGAACCGAAAATTTAAAAATCGCTCTAGTGGCCGCTAGATTTATTTTTCTGGCAAAGAAACTTGCATATAACATTTAAATAAGAAAACTAATCCGAGTAAGTTTATCGGGAAATCGGACTTTTCAGAGCACAGAATTAAGCTAAAAGCTTCAATTTTTGTGGAAACATTATCAACGCTATACCGAATGTATAATTGTTGTTTCTTGCAATAAAATTGGATTACAGGATTTAATTATCATAAGTAATGTGACGAGTCATTTCCAAATCATCGATAAATTCCCGAAGTCACGAAGTGATGAGTGAATTTATCTACAAGATTTGGAAATCAACAGTGGCATTTGTTAGGACTATTTAACGAATAAAATTAAGCTGTTTACTCAAGACTCTTAATTGAACCCATTCGCTTCAGGTTTAAATCCTCAATGCACTTCCCCAACCGGAAACCGGATTTAAGAATTATATTGTCTATTTTCAGACATTCAAAACTAACAAAATATAACGGTATTTGAGATAATAAGGTTAAAGGCCAAAACACATTCCTCTACTATTCGTAAATGTTAACAAAAGATTACTCTCCGAGGGATGTACAAAATATTGCAAAATATATAACAGCAGAGTTAAGCGAGTGTAAATATTCTGAGTTGAAGGACATTTAACTGCCGGCGAGTGTACCTCGTCTTTTGAGTCGAATAAGTTACGTATATTGATATACTTAATGCGAACGGCGATATTTGAAAACAAATCAGAATTGTGTGGTCATGTTTCATTTCTTTGGCCAGTTCAACTTGATCACATAATATCATTTATTGCCGTCTGGTGTGGGAAACTTTAAACAGGATTGCAATGTTGTAATAATGCAACTTAGTGGAGAAAAATGAAACACTTAAAACTGTATGTTTTAATCAACATTATAGGCTATTAATATTTTTTTAGTAAACAATTCTGTGAAAACATTATTTAAAAACAATATTATTGAACACACAATTATGATATCTATATTTCGAAGAAATCTGTTTTATTATTTTGTCTGTCATTTGTACATTAAAACATGGCGGGCTTTGTTGGAGAGTCGGTCAGTGAAAATATTGTTCTGACCTGTTCAGAATATTAAAAAATAGGAGCTTTCTTTATCGCAAAAGCAGGAGGTTGTTAAGAGAATTCGGTAAAGATTGAGATGAAAGAAGACTGTCATTGGTTGTAAAATAAAATTCATTAAAACATGATTGGTCATTAACTTGCATTTGGGGCATGAGTTAAATAGTCAAAACTAATGTCACGAATAATTTCCAATTTACCTAGAGGATTTGAAAATAAACAGTGGCATCTGATAGGACTATTTAACGAATAAAATTAACATTTTTACTCAAAAGTCATTATTTGAATATATTTATCGGTATTTTAAATATTTATATATTGAATATAAACGGCAATGTTTGAAAACAAATCATAAAAGTGAGGTTATGTATAGTCACTGCAATTTGATCATATTATTTATTGCCAAATTGGATCGCAATAATGTAAGAATGCACCCTAGTGGAGAAATAATGAAACTCATCAAACTATATTACAATCAGCATTATAGATTAATTTATTTTTTAATAAACAAACTCAGTAAAATCATGGAAACTGTTCATTACTTACTATATTCAATGTATTTGTTGGAGAAAAATAATGCTCTGAGATGTTCAGAATATTAAAAGGTGGAGCTTCCTTTATCACAAAAGCAGGAGCTGATAAAGAGAAATCGAGCGAGGTGAAACTCGACTGTCATTAACTGTAAAACAAAATTAATCGAAACGTGATTGGTCAATGACTACCATTTGGGGCATGAGTTAGTCAAAATAAAGTTACATTCCGTAAACTCGGTAAATCGACAATAAATTTGACTTGCTGAGAAATTCGCTTAAAGTACTCAGTTCCCGTGTTACGAATATTATTTAGAATATAATGTGATATGAGAGAAAAATCTATACCAGTATATAGAGGAGATATGGAAAATTCTGAGGAAATAAATTTAGATAAAGACAAAGAAAGACATAAAAGCAAAAGGGATTAAAAAAAATGTCTCAGTCTTTCTCGAGGCGTGTCTCATTAATTCTGCCTAGTCTCCGCCAGATGTCAGGATAAGAGGTGAAGGGTTTGGGGAAGGTTATAACTTCAAGTACAGACACCCTGAAGATACAAGTAAGAAGAACCTAATGTAATTAGGTTAAAGTCTCGACTACGAAAGTCTCATTTGCAACGATCTATCGATATCTCAAACCAAACGACCTGTATGTAGTTTAAACTTGTATACGATATGCCATAACTTTTAAACAGTTTCTTACTCAGGCCCCTGATCTAAGCATAAATAAGATTTTGAAACAGGGAATAAGCATTTTTTTTCTCAGAAAGAAAAATATGTGATTCTGATAGTATTGTTTCTTCTTGAATTCAAATATGATATCAGTTTTTTCTCCATCACGCAAGGTTTCCGCATTTATAATTTCATCAACACTTTAATATTTTCTACATTCGTAACTACACAGTATTCGAGCATTCGGGCTCACCTAGGAAGTAAGAAATGACAATTTTCTGCTATATTTCGCATGTGAAGCATCCCTCTTGATGGTCAAACAATAATCGGCCAGCATATTATTCCATTTGCCTTGATATATCTTTTCCAGAGCTGAAATCTCCTAATGAAAGTGTTACCCGTGCTCATCGCTCACTGCGCCAAGATATTCCGGGAAGAAATCTAGGTTTATTAAAACATAATTATTTAAATCCATTAATTGAAATTTAAATCAAAAAACTGTGGGCGATGGAGAAATTCCGAATAAATATTTGAAAACACGATAAAAAACTGCATTAAGTACAACTATCGATACTCATGAGACAAAAATCATGTTGACCAGTGTAATTCATTACCTATCGAACACGGAGGTTCGTGCCGCACGGATATAAGCTCCACATACGTTCTTATCCGGAGCTAATATTTTCTAACAAGAAACGTAATCACTAGACCACCGGAGTCTATAATGCCTAGGATAACGTTACAGATTTTATAGAAGTGAATTTCTCATTACTCAGATCAAGGTTATATTGGAGTATCAAACGCATTCCTCCTCATATCCCAAAACTAGGTACAGATTTACATGATGCAATGCGACAGTAACTTAACTCATCCAACTCCTCACACCATACAACTTTTCATTGGATTCAATATGGCAAAAATCAGTGATTTTGAACTGACCAATGAAAAATAATGGAATATAATAACACAATTCTTTCGTAAATATGTTACATCTCTTCAGATCTCAATGAACTCAGCAGCGCGACATTCTAAAGCAGCGGTTCCCAACCTTTTTTGACTCGCGAAACACTTCCATAACGATCTGAGTTGGGTGGGAACCACTTGACTGTTAAATATGCATCCAGTTATGCATGCATAAAATGTAATTCCAAGCAAAATGTTCAATAACCTTCAATTAAACTACCCCCAAACTGGTTAAAACCTAAAATTACTCTAGTTACGGCTTAAAAGTTACACAAACTTGTAGGCCTATTTGTAGCTACATCCAATGTATTTCTAACGTTGTTACATTAACTGTACAATCGGGCATTCGCGGTAAATTATTAATTTATTGTGGGACATAATGTGATAAATTCCGGATGTTACACACATGCAACACGGGGCATTATAGGGTTAATTTAATTTTTAAAATAATTAAATAATAATTAATAACATTTTTTGTTACAATGCCACCTGTTTGTCAATCGACATTTCAGGTATTCTCTCCTGGCCATTGTCGTATTGTAACCAAATTCTGAGGTTGGGGAGCCTGGAAGGCGGGGGAGGGGTGGGGGGTTCATGAATAGTTAGCATTGGAATGTGGTTGTGAGACACAACATAAATTAACATTACCTACTAAATTGACGTTGTCATACATTGTACCATGTTTTTGTCAAATAACATATCTATCTTCTATCTATCTATCTATAAAATAGAAGCAAGAATACAAGAACACTTACAGAAAACGTTCAAAGGCTTGATAGCAACTTACCTGAAATAAAGAGAAAATATTAGAGTTAAACACAAATATGTAACAAATATTAAGATATAAATAATGCCAAGAATAATAGATGTACTATGACGCATTGTATACCAACGTTTACATTTCACAGATGACGGCGGGAGTAGTGGTCTCGCATTGGTTGAAAGAGATTCGCGAGTCTTTGACTCCGCGAGAAGACTCGTGAGTTGAAAAACCCGCGCAGAATGAACGATTCGTCCAGACCTCCATGACACAATTATATATAAAATTACACTTTTATCAATATTATTATTGCAGAGAATGTTAAATGTTATATGAAGGGCCCTGCTTGTGTCTATCTAGAACGAAATTTTATAGAGAATTAAACAAATTTAACATGTTTATATTAAGTCCATTATTACGTCACATGAAGTTATTGTGAAACATTTTATATAAGCAGAACATCAAGACGTTTTAAAACAAGATTTATGAACATTTGTCATATTGTATTAAAAATGAAGGAAACTCAAGTTTCGCTGAACAAATTTAAAAAACAACCATCAATTTGGTGAAATAGAAGAAACACTAACAATAATACACAAAGAAAACAACAAACAAAAAATTAATATTTGGGAAGAAATTGAAATCGTGAAGGAGGCAGAAAATAAAAATTTATTGAATGAAATTATGCCTAGCAACCAAAGCCCCCTATATAAAATTTATAAATAGATTCAATAATTAAAAAGTCATGAAAATGAAACTAAGACTTCGAAAAGCTTTACGAAGACTATAAATTAATTATTGAAGTTGAGGACGACGATATATAAAAAAGAGTATCAAAGTTTTATAATTATAATAATTTATATTGGTTAATAATTCTACTAAATATAAGGTGAAATCTGATTGGTCATATAAGAAAGATAAGTGCTTTTTTATTCCAATCACAATTTAGTTTACTTTATGTATAAGAGTATAAAGTTATTCATATGTTTTTATGAAAGTTTAATCAAAATATTTAGAATTCTGACAACAATGAATTAAAACATTTTTTAAAAGCATTATTTAAAAAAGTATTTTTCTAATAAAATAGTTTTAATAATTATTAAGAGATCTTTATTATTTTATTTGAGAATAACAAACAACGAAATATTAAGATGTTTTTCATTTAAAGATAAATTCTTCTTGTTCTTCTTCTTCCTTCCAAGTATTAGGCCAAGGCCTGTTACGATCCTATAGAAAATTTTCCCTCCAGCGTCCGGAAAATTCTCATATAAGACTTGAAAGCATAATAATAGTCCCTTCAATTGGTTGTTGGCCAAAGGAAGGCAAGACCAGTGATGCGGCTGCCATCTTATAGCCTCTTGTCAGGCTTTTCTGGAGAAGAAAAGAAAATAAAGGAAAGAAGATATGGAAGAAAGGAAAGACTCCCTAGCCCTCGGATGCCCTAATAGTGTCGGGGTCGAAAAAACAAGAGTTAACCAAGAGAGGTTATATAGTAAAGTTAAAAGAGTGCAAAACAGAAGTAAGTGAAAGAAATGTTTTGCTCAGCTTGAGCACCTTGTGGTCCGCCATCCACATATCCCCTAGATGAGGACTCCTGAGGGGAATTTAGTTATAGAAATAGTATTAAAATAAAACTTTTGTTTTATTAAATTTTAATTTTAATATTTACGTGGTATTAAAATCCTGCTTTACTGTCTTACTGCTTCTAAAATTGCCATTCCCTCGCCATTATAGAATCAATTTCAATTTTAAGGAACCATCTCTTACAAATTTCTACATTATAATATGCATATTTCAATTACAATTTGATATTTTTTAATGTATGTACAAAACGTATTTCTTACAATTTGACATTTTTAATGTATTTAACAAAATATATTTAATCAATTTCGAAAATTAATTGTCTGTATCACTTTGCCCTTGAGGCAATCCTCTAATGAGGAAAGTTTTATATAATAAATTAATAATTTAGAGCATTGTGGCAGATATTTTTTTTATCTGAATTTTTTCTTAAAAAAAGATTTCACACAGTTCCACTATTTCATGGATTTATGACATTTTATAACATAAGTTTCTTCATATGACCTCTGATAAGAAAACCAAAGCAATACATATATTTCACAATATTAAGCGTTTACAGATCAATTTTATTGAACAACGACAAGAAATTTTGAAAACAAGGTGGAGAAGAACATCTTAGAAACATCAAATGGAGAAGTGAAAAAGTCAGCAGTAGCTGCTTATGCTTGGTCCGAAAAACATTTATTGAATCAAAACCCAGTCTAATTAAACAATAGACAAACAAAAGGAACTCATGGTTTGCAAAAAGATCCACATTCAGAAAACAAAGGAAAACTTATGAACTAAAAATTCCTGCAAATTTTGACCTGATCCGAGGTTCATCGGTCCACCAAACAGAGGGAAGAAGAGAATTTTTTCCGATCAACATAACACCAGTCGCCAGAAAGTTCTGAGAAAAGAGACAGTTATAGTCTCGAAATCGCAATCTACTTAGAAGATTTATATGAGGAGAGGTAAGAAACATTGAATTTCACCATACCTGAAACATACGATTGACAAAACAACTATAAGAGGTAGAATGAACAGACAAAATGTTTTAATTATGAGGTGAGATTGTTTATACCGACTCTAAAATTCTAGATGTTCTTTATCTTTTATCAGCTGAAGAGACGAGCGACTCAGAGCATGGCGTTACTGTGGCACACGATTCTTCCAAGGATGACCGCACTGTGTTTGTTAGTAATTTGAATTATTCAGTGACTGAAGAAAAAATTAGAGAAGTGTTTTAGTACTCTAGGAACACTCACTGATCTTCGACTGGTGAAAGATTTTAAAAGGTCGATCCAAGGGTTACTGCTATGTGGAGTTCAGTTCGATTGTAAGTATTCCTAATATGCATTCAGCGCTTGTTTGGTCTCTAAAGAGGAATGATATGTGCCTGTTTTTTATACAGTGTAATAATAATTTTTTGGAAATAAAAAAAATAGTTAAAGGTTAATCTGCAAATAGCATGTTGAATGAATTTTTGTGGGATAAACAGATATTCAAAGAAACTAAATCTCTATTTATAAATCAATAGTAAAAAAATTAATGACCTATGGAACAGAAACATAGACTATAAATACCAATTAGAGTCAAAATTGCAATCTACAGAAATGGATTTTTTAAGAATATCTGCACGATGGCTTTAAATTAGATAGGATCAAAAACAGTATTATCCAAGAAAAAATAGAACTTTAACAAAATGTACCTCATATAGTTGTTTCTGTTAGACATATGTTTCAAGATGTTTTTATTATTCATTTCATACATCTCAATGATATATAAATCCATATTGAAGAGAAAAATATTACCCAGGACCTTTGGCTTTCTAGATAGAAGCAAAGGTTTCGTAGCATTTGGTGCGCAGGAATTGACAACATATATAAGAGAAAAGTTTGCATTTAGATTAGAACTCACCCAGATAGAGTCGGTAGAACATTGGTCTAGAAAGCCAAAGGTCCTGAGTTTGAGTCCCAGTCTGAGCGTATATTTTTTCTCTTCAAATATGATTTATCCATCATTGAGATGTATGAAATGAATAAATAAAAACATCAAAAGAAGCCGTACTGGCTTTATAATGTAATATAAAATTCCCAAATATCGAAATCTATTTCTCTTTACCATTGATGATAAAATCCTATTTATTATAGATTTCTTAGCGCCTCAAAACAGCTCTTTGCTGTTTGTCTGGGATTTCTTCACGCTGTTATTGTAACCTAATTTGCTGATAATGATAATAATTCTCAGAGAACATTTTTCTCAAAAATGGTTGGTTGGTGGTATATCTAATGTCGAGCACTTGATAATGAAATCATTCGCTCTCTTGCACTCCAATATTTAGCAGAAAGGCTGGTCTCTTCTACAAAAGCTAGGGACAATGGAGGAGATGATTTCTTTCCATATCTTCATTTAAATTGCAAAAAGGGCATTTATTTGAATCTGTTATCCAAGTCGGTGTACGTGTTTATTCAGGCAGTCATGTCCTGTTAACAGTCTGAATGTTGCTACTGCAGATTTCTTTGTAATGTAGTAATGTCATAAGCTTGTAGATTTTCCCATTCCTTTCCAGATGTTTGGTGGTGTATTCTTCTCTAAGTTTATTGATATATTTAATTTGAGATAATTCTTTTGGATAGAGTGAAAGGAAACTGGAGTAAAGTTGGGTTTGAAACAATTTTGCTACCCTTCTTGGCCAGAAAATCGGCTATTTCATTGCCTGTCACTCCCACAATGAGCCGGAATCCATTGAAGTACACACTTTTTATGTAGACGGGATAACTGTTTTATCATTTTGTGACATTCGATAATTTTAATGCTTTTGGGTGTTGTGTCTCGTGTTATAGCGAGAATGGCTGCTTTGGAGTCATGTAGAATACAACTTTTGTAAATTTTTGGATTGATATAAAAGATTTTGTAAACTTAAGAAAATTGTTAAATTTCGCCATCAAAGTTTGTTGAATTGTGTTTAGTTTACGATAAAAGGAAAAAAGTGGACATACTGCACCAGCACCAGTGCCACCATCATTTGGTAGGCTGGAGCCATCTGTAAAATATGTATCCATTCAGGAGCAGGGTATCTTAGATTTATTATTCCAGTGACATTTGTTTTAAAATATATGGGGGAAATTTCAAATTTCTTGATGTCTTCCTATATTTTTCTCAAAATACAAGTTATTAATTATAGAGAACAACTGCAGAATTAGACTGGGCACATGTAATACCAGTTACCATCAGTTGAATGTAATAAATCAACTGTTTGTATTTCCTAATGCCACTCGTGCATTTTTAGTTTTTCAGATTCCAAAATGCTATAGATGGTGTATCTATTATCTATTTTCAATTTATACACAACTTTGGCAGGCCATGTTTTGTACAACATGTGTATAGAGAGTTGGCAAGCCATGTTTTGTAGAAAATGTGTTTCGAGAGGAGTGAAAGATGATTTGTCTTTATGGGATGTAGCTCAGCAGTATTAGAAGAGATAATTTTATATTTTTACCTTGCAGAAAGAGGTTGAAGTAGCTCTGAAGAAAGATCGTGAACCAATTGAAGGTCGGCCCATGTATGTTTCAAAATGTGATTCAGATAAACAAACAAGGAAGCCAGCATTTAAATATAGTACATCATTTGAAAAGAACAAGCTTTTTGTTAAAGGTAAAAAAAAAAATATTGTGTTTTGTAATTAACCAAGATGTCTGTAGATCTTAAATGTCATTTATTATACATACATTATTGTTAATATTAATAATATATTCTAGTTAATTAAATTATTTACTTAGGTTCGTTATTATAATAATTATTACTATTAAAACAATGAAGATAATGATAATAGATTATAGTTTTTGTTAATAAGAAATTTGCTTCAATTTACGTTTGTCATTTTGAGTCGTAACATGTTTGCAGCAAGATAACATTGGTTTCAGTTTACTTTATCATGTGTTCTTTCTCACAGTGTATAGGCCTGTAGGGGATTCCCCTAAATCCATCAACACTGAATAGAATTTTAAAGCCTGATGGAAGTGAATTTGTCTTTGATACAAATTGTCTGCTGATTTTTCTTCTTTCATCTCTACAGCCCTTTATGAGCCCTGGCTGCTGTTAGGACACTCCTCCGTGCATCTCTGTCTAACGCCCACCTTCTTCATCCCCAGATCCAGAGCTTTTGGAGGTCCTCCTCTATTCCATCTATCCATCCATCCATCTCAGCTTCAGTTTTCCTTTTCTTCTTCCTCCTTCTTTGAACCATACTAATTTAGTTACACTAGTTTACGTATAGATGCCATTTGAGTGGTCCGTGGACAGCGTTTTGCCTCATACTGACATCTAGGAAACCAAGGTAGTACTAGGACGGGAAAATTCGGTAAATTTTGCTTAGAGGCCTTTTCATTCAAGATTAAGGATCTTTTACGAGCCTTCAGACTCGGGACCCACGACTTAAAGTCCCTCCCAGAGGACTTGCTCCTTGGATTTTTCCATCCTAAAAAAATCTATCGGCCCCGGCCAGGTTTGAACCCACGACCCTCGGGACCAGAGGCAAGGAGTATAACCACTAGTCCATCACGGCCTCCAAATATAATATAAATGGGAGAACAACATTTTTATATATTTTCAGTTTAATTTTTTCTTGTTTTTGAGATGTTGTGACGACAAGAATCCATGTAATACATATAGCATGCATTTCCAGAACATAATAATTGCATCAAATTTTAAAAATGCATTTAGTTTTAACATTGATCATTATTGTGTGTTTTATTTAATCCATGGACAGATTTTCAAAAACCCTTCAAATTTGAAAATAGTAAAACGTGGAAATATGCATTCTGGGTATCAATTTTCCCAGAAATGCATATTTTATTTTGCAAGTCAGTACTAAAAGCATTAAGATGTACATCTGATACATTATTAAAATAATATAAGAATTGTTTTGTGACAGGATTGCCACGAAGTACAACGAAAGAGGAGCTAGAGGAGATATTTAAAGCATATGGCTCCTTGAAGGACGTTAGAATTGTCACTTACAGAAATGGACATTCTAAAGGATTGGCTTATGTCGAATTTAATGATGAGGTTTGTATCTTATGTTTGACTATTTTATTTAAGTACTGAATAACTTATTCTCATCTCAGTTTAGGAATGATTCCTAGATAGCAAAATTTAGATTTTTCCATTTGTTTTTGTAGCTGAAAATTGAATCAATTGGTAACTATATTTAAATTAATATTGGGAAGTAAACATTATGAGGTTATATCATTAATAGTGAGCGGAGAACATATTTTTAACGACTCACCTCATATAATTTCAAATTTCTTTGATACCGGCAGTTCCAGACAATATCTTGTCCCTCTTCAGCCATGGCTAGTGTGGAAGCCATGACTCAAGAGAGACAAGATATTGTCTGAAACCAATGGTATCAAAGAAATTTGAAAATTATGAGGTGAGTCATTAAAAATATGTTCTCCATTTACTATTAATAATTGCTAACTATTGATTTTTTTCCCCCTCTCAGTCCTCTGGCTTGGAATTTCAATATTAGGATCCATTTATTAAAATCATCATTTTTAAAATTAAATTAATGAAATTCAACACAATAGAAATACACAGCCTATCGAATATGGTCAGAGCCATATTAACATTTTTACCATCTCAACTATTAACAAAATATCACCCTCTCACAAAGAAGATACTGCCACATAAAAATTTAATCTATGGGAACACAGCCATTCGAATATGGCTCAGCCATATTTAACATTTTTACCATCTCAACTATTAACAAAATATCACCCTCTCACAAAGAAGATACTGCCACATAAAAATTTAATCTATGGGAACACAGCCTATCGAATATGGTCAGAGCCATATTTAACATTTTTACCATCTCAACTATTAACAAAATTTCACCCTCTCACAAAGAAGATACTGCCACACAAAAATTTAATCTATGGGAACACAGCCTATCGAATATCGTCAGAGCCATATTTAACATTTTTACCATCTCAACTATTAACAAAATTTCACCCTCTCACAAAGAAGATACTGCCACATAAAAATTTATTCTATGGGAACACAGCCTATCGAATATGGTCAGAGCCATATTTAACATTTTTACCATCTCAACTATTAACAAAATATCACCCTCTCACAAAGAAGATACTGCCACATAAAAATTTAATCTATTGGAACACAGCCTATCAAATATGGTCAGAGCCATATTTAACATTTTTACCATCTCAACTATTAACAAAATATCACCCTCTCACAAAGAAGATACTGCCACATAAAAATTTAATCTATGGGAACACAGCCTATCGAATATGGTCAGAGCCATATTTAACATTTTTACCATCTCAACTATTAACAAATATCACCCTCTCACAAAGAAGATACTGCCACATAAAAATTTAATCTATGGGAACACAGCCTATCGAATATGGCTCAGCCATATTTAACATTTTTACCATCTCAACTATTAACAAAATATCACCCTCTCACAAAGAAGATACTGCCACATAAAAATTTAATCTATGGGAACACAGCCTATCGAATATGGTCAGAGCCATATTTAACATTTTTACCATCTCAACTATTAACAAAATATCACCCTCTCACAAAGAAGATACTGCCACATAAAAATTTAATCTATGGGAACACAGCCATTCGAATATGGCTCAGCCATATTTAACATTTTTACCATCTCAACTATTAACAAAATATCACCCTCTCACAAAGAAGATACTGCCACATAAAAATTTAATCTATGGGAACACAGCCTATCGAATATGGTCAGAGCCATATTTAACATTTTTACCATCTCAACTATTAACAAAATTTCACCCTCTCACAAAGAAGATACTGCCACATAAAAATTTAATCTATGGGAACACAGCCTATCGAATATGGTCAGAGCCATATTTAACATTTTTACCATCTCAACTATTAACAAAATATCACCCTCTCACAAAGAAGATACTGCCACATAAAATTTAATCTATGGGAACACAGCCATTCGAATATGGCTCAGCCATATTAAACATTTTTAACATCTCAACTATTAACAAATATCACCCTCTCACAAAGAAGATACTGCCACATAAAAATTTAATCTATGGGAACACAGCCATTCGAATATGGCTCAGCCATATTTAACATTTTACCATCTCAACTATTAACAAAATATCACCCTCTCACAAAGAAGATACTGCCACATAAAAATTTAATCTATGGGAACACAGCCTATCGAATATGGTCAGAGCCATATTTAACATTTTTACCATCTCAACTATTAACAAAATATCACCCTCTCACAAAGAAGATACTGCCACATAAAAATTTAATCTATGGGAACACAGCCTATCGAATATGGCTCAGCCATATTTAACATTTTTACCATCTCAACTATTAACAAAATATCACCCTCTCACAAAGAAGATACTGCCACATAAAAATTTAATCTATGGGAACACAGCCTATCGAATATGGTCAGAGCCATATTTAACATTTTTACCATCTCAACTATTAACAAAATATCACCCTCTCACAAAGAAGATACTGCCACATAAAAATTTAATCTATGGGAACACAGCCATTCGAATATGGCTCAGCCATATTTAACATTTTTACCATCTCAACTATTAACAAAATATCACCCTCTCACAAAGAAGATACTGCCACATAAAATTTAATCTATGGGAAACACAGCCTATCGAATATGGTCAGAGCCATATTTAACATTTTTACCATCTCAACTATTAACAAAATTTCACCCTCTCACAAAGAAGATACTGCCACATAAAAATTTAATCTATGGGAACACAGCCTATCGAATATGGTCAGAGCCATATTTAACATTTTTACCATCTCAACTATTAACAAAATATCACCCTCTCACAAAGAAGATACTGCCACATAAAAATTTAATCTATGGGAACACAGCCATTCGAATATGGCTCAGCCATATTTAACATTTTTACCATCTCAACTATTAACAAAATATCACCCTCTCACAAAGAAGATAATGCCACATAAAAATTTAATCTATGGGAACACAGCCATTCGAATATGGCTCAGCCATATTTAACATTTTTACCATCTCAACTATTAACAAAATATCACCCTCTCACAAAGAAGATACTGCCACATAAAAATTTAATCTATGGGAACACAGCCTATCGAATATGGTCAGAGCCATATTTAACATTTTTACCATCTCAACTATTAACAAAATTTCACCCTCTCACAAAGAAGATACTGCCAAATAAAATTTAATCTATGGGAACACAGCCATTCGAATATGGCTCAGCCATATTAACATTTTTACCATCTCAACTATTAACAAAATATCACCCTCTCACAAAGAAGATACTGCCACATAAAAATTTAATCTATGGGAACACAGCCTATCGAATATGGTCAGAGCTATATTTAACATTTTTACCATCTCAACTATTAACAAAATTTCACCCTCTCACAAAGAAGATACTGCCACATAAAAATTTAATCTATGGGAACACAGCCTATCGAATATGGTCAGAGCCATATTTAACATTTTTACCATCTCAACTATTAACAAAATTTTCACCCTCTCACAAAGAAGATACTGCACATAAAAATTTAATCTATGGGAACACAGCCTATCGAATATGGTCAGAGCCATATTTAACTTTTTTACCATCTCAACTATTAACAAAATATCACCCTCTCACAAAGAAGATACTGCCACATAAAAATTTAATCTATTGGAACACAGCCTATCAAATATGGTCAGAGCCATATTTAACATTTTTACCATCTCAACTATTAACAAAATATCACCCTCTCACAAAGAAGATACTGCCACATAAAATTTAATCTATGGGAACACAGCCTATCGAATATGGTCAGAGCCATATTTAACATTTTTACCATCTCAACTATTAACAAAATATCACCCTCTCACAAAGAAGATACTGCCACATAAAAATTTAATCTATGGGAACACAGCCATATCGAATATGGCTCAGCCATATTTAACATTTTTACCATCTCAACTATTAACAAAATATCACCCTCTCACAAAGAAGATACTGCCACATAAAAATTTAATCTATGGGAACACAGCCATTCGAATATGGCTCAGCCATATTTAACATTTTTACCATCTCAACTATTAACAAAATATCACCCTCTCACAAAGAAGATACTGCCACATAAAAATTTAATCTATGGGAACACAGCCTATCGAATATGGTCAGAGCCATATTTAACATTTTTACCATCTCAACTATTAACAAAATTTCACACCCTCTCACAAAGAAGATACTGCCACATAAAAATTTAATCTATGGGAACACAGCCATTCGAATATGCTCAAGCCATATTTAACATTTTTACCATCTCAACTATTAACAAAATATCACCCTCTCACAAAGAAGATACTGCCACATAAAAATTTAATCTATGGGAACACAGCCATTCGAATATGGCTCAGCCATATTTAACATTTTACCATCTCAACTATTAAACAAAATATCACCCTCTCACAAAGAAGATACTGCCACATAAAATTTAATCTATGGGAACACAGCCTATCGAATATGGTCAGAGCCATATTTAACATTTTTACCATCTCAACTATTAACAAAATTTCACCCTCTCACAAAGAAGATACTGCCACATAAAAATTTAATCTATGGGAACACAGCCTATCGAATATGGTCAGAGCCATATTTAACATTTTTACCATCTCAACTATTAACAAAATATCACCCTCTCACAAAGAAGATACTGCCACATAAAAATTTAATCTATTGGAACACAGCCTATTCAAATATGGTCAGAGCCATATTTAACATTTTACCATCTCAACTATTAACAAAATATCACCCTCTCACAAAGAAGATACTGCCACATAAAAATTTAATCTATGGGAACACAGCCTATCGAATATGGTCAGAGCCATATTTAACATTTTTACCATCTCAACTATTAACAAAATATCACCCTCTCACAAAGAAGATACTGCCACATAAAAATTTAATCTATGGGAACACAGCCTATCGAATATGGCTCAGCCATATTTAACATTTTTACCATCTCAACTATTAACAAAATATCACCCTCTCACAAAGAAGATACTGCCACATAAAATTAATCTATGGGAACACAGCCTATCGAATATGGTCAGAGCCATATTTAACATTTTTACTATCTCAACTATTATAACAAATATCACCCTCTCACAAAGAAGATACTGCCACATAAAAATTTAATCTATGGGAACACAGCCTATCGAATATGATCAGAGCATATTTAACATTTTTACCATCTCAACTATTAACAAAATATCACCCTCTCACAAAGAAGATACTGCCACATAAAAATTTAATCTATGGGAACACAGCCTATCGAATATGGTCAGAGCCATATTTAACATTTTTACCATCTCAACTATTAACAAAATTTCACCCTCTCACAAAGAAGATACTGCCACATAAAAATTTAATCTATGGGAACACAGCCTATCGAATATGGTCAGAGCCATATTTAACATTTTTACCATCTCAACTATTAACAAAATATCACCCTCTCACAAAGAAGATACTGCCACATAAAATTTAATCTATGGGAACACAGCCATTCGAATATGGCCAGCCATATTTAACATTTTTACCATCTCAACTATTAACAAAATATCACCCTCTCACAAAGAAGATACTGCCACATAAAAATTTAATCTATGGGAACACAGCCATTCGAATATGGCTCAGAGCCATATTTAACATTTTTACCATCTCAACTATTAACAAAATATCACCCTCTCACAAAGAAGATACTGCCACATAAAAATTTAATCTATGGGAACACAGCCTATCGAATATGGTCAGAGCCATATTTAACATTTTACCATCTCAACTATTAACAAAATATCACCCTCTCACAAAGAAGATACTGCCACATAAAAATTTAATCTATGGGAACACAGCCATTCGAATATGGCTCAGCCATATTTAACATTTTTACCATCTCAACTATTAACAAAATATCACCCTCTCACAAAGAAGATACTGCCACATAAAAATTAATCTATGGGAACACAGCCTATCGAATATGGTCAGAGCCATATTTAACATTTTTACCATCTCAACTATTAACAAATTTCACCCTCTCACAAAGAAGATACTGCCACATAAAAATTTAATCTATGGGAACACAGCCATTCGAATATGGTCTCAGCCATATTTAACATTTTTTACCATCTCAACTATTAAAAAAATATCACCCTCTCACAAAGAAGATACTGCCACATAAAAATTTAATCTATGGGAACACAGCCATATCGAATATGGTCAAGCCATATTTAACATTTTTACCATCTCAACTATTAACAAATATATCACCCTCTCACAAAGAAGATACTGCCACATAAAAATTTAATCTATGGGAACACAGCCTATCGAATATGGTCAGACCATATTTAACATTTTTACCATCTCAACTATTAACAAAATATCACCCTCTCACAAAGAAGATACTGCCACATAAAAATTTAATCTATGGGAACACAGCCTATCGAATATGGTCAGAGCCATATTTAACATTTTTACCATCTCAACTATTAACAAATATCACCCTCTCACAAAGAAGATACTGCCACATAAAAATTTATCTATGGGAACACAGCCTATCGAATATGGTCGAGCCATATTTAACATTTTTACCATCTCAACTATTAACAAAATATCACCCTCTCACAAAGAAGATACTGCCACATAAAAATTTAATCTATGGGAACACAGCCTATCGAATATGGTCAGAGCCATATTTAACATTTTTACCATCTCAACTATTAACAAAATATCACCCTCTCACAAAGAAGATACTGCCACATAAAAATTTAATCTATGGAGAAACAGCCTATCGAATATGGCTCAGCCATATTTAACATTTTTACCATCTCAACTATTAACAAAATATCACCCTCTCACAAAGAAGATACTGCCACATAAAAATTTAATCTATGGGAACACAGCCTATCGAATATGGTCAGAGCCATATTTAACATTTTTACCATCTCAACTATTAACAAAATATCACCCTCTCACAAAGAAGATACTGCCACATAAAAATTAATCTATGGGAACACAGCCTATCGAATATGGATCAGAGCCATATTTAACATTTTTACCATCTCAACTATTAACAAAATATCACCCTCTCACAAAGAAGATACTGCCACATAAAATTTAATCTATGGGAACACAGCCATTCGAATATGGTCAGAGCCATATTTAACATTTTTACCATCTCAACTATAAACAAAATATCACCCTCTCACAAAGAAGATACTGCCACATAAAAATTTAATCTATGGGAACACAGCCTATCGAATATGGTCAGAGCCATATTTAACATTTTTACCATCTCAACTATTAACAAAATATCACCCTCTCACAAAGAAGATACTGCCACATAAAAATTTAATCTATGGGAACACAGCCTATCGAATATGGTCAGAGCCATATTTAACATTTTTACCATCTCAACTATTAACAAAATATCACCCTCTCACAAAGAAGATACTGCCACATAAAAATTTAATCTATGGGAACACAGCCTATCGAATATGGTCAAGCCATATTTAACATTTTTACCATCTCAACTATTAACAAAATATCACCCTCTCACAAAGAAGATACTGCCACATAAAAATTTAATCTATGGGAACACAGCCTATCGAATATGGTCAGAGCCATATTTAACATTTTTACCATCTCAACTATTAACAAAATATCACCCTCTCACAAAGAAGATACTGCCACATAAAAATTTAATCTATGGGAACACAGCCTATCGAATATGGTCAGAGCCATATTTAACATTTTTACCATCTCAACTATTAACACAATATCACCCTCTCACAAAGAAGATACTGCCACATAAAAATTTAATCTATGGGAACACAGCCTATCGAATATGGTCAGAGCCATATTTAACATTTTTACCATCTCAACTATTAACAAAATATCACCCTCTCACAAAGAATATACTGCCACATAAAAATTTAATCTATGGGAACACAGCCATTCGAATATGGCTCAGCCATATTTAACATTTTTACCATCTCAACTATTAACAAAATATCACCCTCTCACAAAGAAGATACTGCCACATAAAAATTTAATCTATGGGAACACAGCCTATCGAATATGGTCAGAGCCATATTTAACATTTTTACCATCTCAACTATTAACAAAATTTCACCCTCTCACAAAGAAGATACTGTCACATAAAAATTTAATCTATGGGAACACAGCCTATCGAATATGGTCAGAGCCATATTTAACATTTTTACCTTCTCAACTATTAACAAATATCACCCTCTCACAAAGAAGATACTGCCACATAAAAATTTAATCTATGGGAACACAGCCATTCGAATATGGCTCAGCCATATTTAACATTTTTACCATCTCAACTATTAACAAAATATCACCCTCTCCACAAAGAAGATACTGCCACATAAAAATTTAATCTATGGGAACACAGCCATTCGAATATGGCTCAGCCATATTTAACATTTTTACCATCTCAACTATTAACAAAATATCACCCTCTCACAAAGAAGATACTGCCACATAAAAATTTAATCTATGGGAACACAGCCTATCGAATATGGTCAGAGCCATATTTAACATTTTACCATCTCAACTATTAACAAAATTTCACCCTCTCACAAAGAAGATACTGCCACATAAAAATTTAATCTATGGGAACACAGCCATTCGAATATGGCTCAGCCATATTTAACATTTTTACCATCTCAACTATTAACAAAATATCACCCTCTCACAAAGAAGATACTGCCACATAAAAATATAATCTATGGGAACACAGCCTATCGAATATGGTCAGAGCTATATTTAACATTTTTACCATCTCAACTATTAACAAATTTCACCCTCTCACAAAGAAGATACTGCCACATAAAAATTTAATCTATGGGAACACAGCCTATCGAATATGGTCAGAGCCATATTTAACATTTTTACCATCTCAACTATTAACAAAATATCACCCTCTCACAAAGAAGATACTGCCACATAAAATTTAATCTATTGGAACACAGCCTATCAAATATGGTCAGAGCCATATTTAACATTTTTACCATCTCAACTATTAACAAAATATCACCCTCTCACAAAGAAGATACTGCCACCATAAAAATTTAATCTATGGGAACACAGCCTATCGAATATGGTCAGAGCCATATTTAACATTTTTACCATCTCAACTATTAACAAAATATCACCCTCTCACAAAGAAGATACTGCCACATAAAAATTTAATCTATGGGAACACAGCCTATCGAATATGATCAGAGCCATATTTAACATTTTTACCATCTCAACTATTAACAAAATATCACCCTCTCACAAAGAAGATACTGCCACATAAAAATTTAATCTATGGGAACACAGCCTATCAAATATGGTCAGAGCCATATTTAACATTTTACCATCTCAACTATTAACAAAATATCACCCTCTCACAAAGAAGATACTGCCACATAAAAATTTAATCTATGGGAACACAGCCTATCGAATATGGTCAGAGCCATATTTAACATTTTTACCATCTCAACTATTAACAAAATTTCACCCTCTCACAAAGAAGATACTGCCACATAAAAATTTAATCTATGGAAATGGGTTGAAACAAATTATCAATATACATTATGAAAATACAGGGTGTCCACAAAGTCCTGCTACCAAAACAATGTAACTTAGCTCGTAAACTATTTGAGATAGAGACTTGCTATTTTTGCAACGTATTCTACATCTCTCAAAGTTTTGTTTACATTTGTTGCAGATTTTGATTTAAACAACAATGACGACACCACAGGAAAATACCCAATGTGTATGGTGGTATGCTGAGTCTGGTAAATCACCAGTACCCCCATATCCGAATGTTATGGTGGTTAACATGTCTAGACACAAAAAAATTGGTTTCATCAGAGAACGTCACCCTCTGCAGGTACTCATTGTCTTCATCAATTGCATTCAGCATGGAATCAGCAAATTCCGCACACCGAGGGAAGTCAGTTGGTAGCGACACTTGCATAATTTGCTCTTTAGAGGCCTGAAGATGTAGCTGCTTATGGAGGATTTTATGAATGATTGATTTTGGTAAATGCAGTTCCAGTGACGCTCAACGAACCGATTTTTGAGGTCTGATTTGAAATGCAAGTTGCCCATTGTCGATAGTTTCTTGGCTCACACCTGGCTGTCCACTCTGTGGCAAGTCCATTACATGCCAGTCGCTAGAAATTTCTCGGCCCATCTAATTATGGATGGAGAATCTTTTCCATATTGCCGGCAGAAATTTCGCTGAATAGTCACTGGTGATTTACCAGACTCAGCATACGACCATACACAGTGGGCCTTTTCCTGTAGTGTCGTTATTGTCATTTAAATCACAATCTACAACAAATATAAACAAAACTTTGAAAGATGTAGAATACATTGCAAAAAAACCACATGTCTCTATCTCAAATATTTTATGAGCTAAGTTACATTGTTTTGGTAGCAGGACTTTGTGGACACCCTGTACAATAGGAAGTAACATTATGAGGTTCTACTTAATAAGTAAGTTGAGTCTGTTGTCATCTTACCTTATATTGGTTATTTCTTGTAAGACATGTTTCAGAGCATCTTTGCTCTTTAATAAGTTTGTACAGACTGATGATCTTTAAGTTGTTGGGCCTGGATATTGACTCCTGCTCCCTATTTTTGTGGTCCAAAGATCTTGTGTATTAAATCTCTCTTGCCAGGAATTACATTCAGAAGAACAAGGAGAGAATCATGAATTTTGAAATTCCCAGGGAGAGAGATTTAGGGTCGTATCTATGAATGCATTAGACCGTAAAAGTCATTCTCTGCTGAGAATTTTGCATCCAAAGACATTTTTGTGTACTCAAAAATCTGTTCATGCGATAATAATTGTCAAATTTCTAAGCTACCTGGCGAGGTGACTTTGCAGAGAACGAATCGTGAGCAACCCGATGGGAACCGATGTAGTTTGAAACCTTGCTGCTTTATCCAAGATGTTGGACCTTGAAGACTTCGATCATGTTTTCGGTATATGTGGAGAAGAGGAATTTGATAGTCTACCAAAGAATTCAACTGGAAGAACAGGAGAATCGGCGTAATATCACACGATGCAGACATTGTCGTATATGGTATTATTTGCAGGATGCAAGCGTAAATGCGTTCCTCTAGCAGACGAAAATAACACAAGTGATTTTATCGATGAGAATTCTGGGTAATTTCTTGCCAATATTACGAAAACAACGACTTTCATGCATGAT
>JASPKZ010007742.1:0-97500 GCA_030220185.1 Diploptera punctata
AGTCCCTCGATAGTTTAGATTCCACATTTGGACCCTCCTTAAAAACCATTACTTCTAGGAGTCACCTGAAGTGAAAAAATTGAAAAACGCTATAGCAGGTCAATTTCTCGACGTTCGCAACCATATTGTCCAAAAATGATGCGGAAATTCCGACAATTATAAGTGGAGGTTTATTGAAATCCGAAATTAAAAATCCTGTATATCGACTGGACGGATTTGGATGATTTTTTTTTCTGTGGTTTGAGTGGGTACCTGCAGGTTTAGATTCACAATTGGACTTGGTAGGTGGCGCGGCGATCGGGTTATAGGATTTTTTTTATGTCAGATGCGTAGTCATCTGCATTATCGTTTTGTTCCGACATAACTATGTGACATCATCATTCACACTTCTTGAGCCACAACAGAAGGCTGTGAGAGGTTTTCTTACGAACTTATTTAATAATATCTAATTATGTCCTAATTGCTGTATGTTCTGGTAAAAAAAGTATCATATTTTTGTCGTCCGCCCATGACATGAGAATTGAACGTTCGGGCAGGACAACGTCTGCCGGGTACGCTAGTATATATATATATATATATATATATATATATATATATATATAGTACTTTCAAATATTATGGTAGTTGTTTGAACATGTATTAACAATGTGTAATTTATTAAATTACTCCCGTTATTATAAAAAAAAATTGACACCAATGTAGGGTCACAGAAAAGTAAAGTTTTGTTTGAAATACGCTATAGATCTGAAGAAATTCCTACTACTAGTGATTTCAAATAACAGGAAAGTAAGACAGTAAAGGAAGAATAAGAATAAAGATATATTCTACGATAGGGTATGTTATATATATATAATTGATGTCCTGCAATTATATTGGCTGCTAGTCGAATTGCTAAGTTCCTGGGTCGAATTTTGTTTCTAATTGTTTCAATACATACTATAAATGGTATTAGGAACCGCGACTGCTGGCACATATTTTATCAATATTTAAGAAGATAACTAACTCTAACCTAAATTAATTGTTAATATTCTCCACTAATTCAATTGATAAATTTATTGAAATTCTCTCAATAACAATTAGCATAAATCTATGATTGCGATACTCATTAATTTTGGCTACAAAATAATAATTAAAACTGTCAGAACAATGGATCCCACTTTATATCATGTTTTGTCCACTTTTTCACTTCTTAATCCCAATGAACTGTGATTGACACATGTGGATGTGAAGGGCCAGCAGCCGGCTGGTAAAAGGGCAACCGCTGAAAAGTGGAAATACCCTCAATCGGAATCCCAATGAAGCGGATTTGTCTTCTTATATATTAGTACTAGCTAATACTCGGCGTGCGCTGCTACGTCTAAATAAATTAGAATTAATGTGCTTTAATCTTTATTTGAATAAGTAAAAGGAAAAATAATTATAAATTTATATTTTTAGATACCCCGTGCTCATTACCTGGCGTTGCCCGGGAATCTACTTATCCCGATCTTCTTGACATAAATGAGCTGAAATACGAAAATTAATGTGTTTTATGTTTAGTTGAATAAGTAGGATGAAAAAGTTATATCGTAATTATTTTTAGATATCCCCGTGCTGGTTATCCGGCATTAACTGGGAATTTACTCATATCGTTCTTCTTGACATAAATGAGCTGAAAGGCAAAAATTAACGTAGGGTAATTCTTATGATTAGTTGAATAAGTAAAATGAAAAAATAATTATAAATGTATATCTTAATTATTTTAAGATTCCCGTGCTGAATACCCGGTGTTGCCCGGGAATCTACTTATCTCGACCTTCTTCGCATAAATGAGCTAAAAGTCAAAGTTCGTTATTGTGAGTTATCTGTAAAAGAATACCCGTCATGTCCTGCTATGCTTGTACAGGAATCTACTTACTTGTCTTGATCTTCTTGGCTTCAATGAAAGACAAAGATTGTAATTATGAGTTATCCGTAAGGGATAACATATGCTGGCGCGGACTTTTTTTGTAGAGCTTTTTGAGATATTCAATTTTGTGTACATTAATTTTGTGTATTTGTTATGGTTTAGGCGCGTAAGCCATTTTAAGCGTCCAAAGAGACTACTTTTTTTCAAGTTTTCCACTACAAGGGGCGATTTTTAAGGGTGTAGGAGTTGAGCATCACAACTCTCTTATAGTCTATGTTCATCCCGGGAATCTCCTGAACATTTTGCAAAAAGCCCCATCACAATAGAATCAACGGTATGGCCACGCATAAAGTACAAACAAACAAGCAAACAAACAAACATTCATTTTTATATATTAGATTGCATTTGTCATGTTAAATTTAGTCCTAATGCGCAACCGGTCGTACTATCGAAATTATCTAATAAAATGGAATTTGCTGTATATTGGATTAGCATTGATATACAGAACGACTTATTTGACAACATAAGAATCAAGCACATTCTACAAAGAAATCATAATTTTACGAAAAAAAAAGTTGTCTGATACAGAAATGCTTGGGTTTTATGTGATGTTGAAACAATTTGTTTCCAAAGAAGTGATTGCAAATTACCAACTTTTGTTTACCTTTTTAACCAGTTTGTTTTTCTGTAGCAAGCGACGCTCCACAGATTTATGTTAATGTTTGGGATTTGGTCTTTACTAAAATCCCACGGAGATAGTGGTTAGCCACTCGCATTTCACTTTTTGGTCCAGAGTTCGCTTCTCGGCAATTCCATGTGGATGATTCGGAGCTAGAACAGGGTTTTCTGGAGTTTCTTGAGTCTTCCCCTACAAAACATCCATTCCACTACTTCTCCATGCTCATATCATTAATTTAATTTAATTTCATCTGCTTCTGTGATGATGCGAGAGTAGTGATCAGCCGGCATCCGTTTATACCGCACTTCGATTACTTCGACATATTACTAATCTGACAACTGATCTGACAACTGATCTGACAGATTACAGCGTGCTCATAACGCGTGCATTCGATTTGTATTCAATCTCCGTCGTTACGCCCACGTGTCTCCTTCATTTCCGGCCTTATCATGGCTACGTCTAAATGACAGAATAACTCTACATTCACATGTTTTGCTATTCAAAATTCTGCACACATATTTACCAAATTATTTATAAATGCGTTTTCAAAATTTGTCGGCTCATCACAATTTTGGCACATGATCAGAAGATACTTCTTTACTTTCGATACCACAGCAAAGGACATGTTTATACTCTGAATCTTATACAATATCTATGACTAGAGTATGAAATTTACTTCCCAGTAATTTTCAGGGACTGTCAATTACCCATTATTTAAAACCTAATTAACTGATATCTAAGTTCAACATAAAGAAAATACTACCTGCATAACAGCTCTATTCAGCATTTTGTATATAATACCTGAAAATATGAATCTAGGAAACTTTTCCTGTTTTATTTTATTTTATTCTATGTTTTGTTAGTGTTAGCTAATATTAGACCACATCCGAATTGTGCTTATTTAGTCTATATTTTAATAATAATTTTAAACTGCAATACGTATTTAACTTTTCTATGATTTTATTATTAGTTTGTTAAAAGGATGAGAGGTAATTATGACCTTAATTCTGCCAGCTTAAATAAAGGATTATTATTTTTATTGTTATTATAATAATTATTTTATTATTTGTATTATATAGTGTAAGACATTTTCAATAATAGGGCCTTCATCTCATATCATTCATCGACCTGGCATTACGCAGGTCTCGAATATAAGGATTACATTTACTAAACTTTAGGTAAGGATAGGGATATGTTGAGACCCTACTTCCGCGTAGCCATGGACCTCTAGATTTTATAGTGATAGTGAGTTAGTTAGTTGATAATATTCTGTCCGAATTGGGCCCATTCACATCCCGGATTTATCTGCACTCTAGAGTTTTCGAGATTGAGTTTCCTCAAAATGGGTAACCAGTCAGTTGTTCAAGATCAGATAGAGTCAGATCATCGCCTTAAGGTCTCTAAAATTGCCTGTTTTCTGTAGTGGTATGCTGCCTTAGTCGAAATGACTGGCTTTAAAGCACCGAGGACAAGCTCTCATCCTCTCCCATCCGATAAAATCATTTGCTTACACTGTCCAAAGCTTAGGCTGCTCTTTTTGTCGTGAGGTTCCTAATAGAGCTGTCTCCTGTAGTGACAGTGTAATGCAATGAAGTGCAGGCTTTCGCTCTGCCTTCGCCGCTTTAGGGACTTATTTTTTGCCCTCTTCGGCTTATTACTTATGTGTGTTATTTGTTTTTTGTGTTTTTATGTCTAGATTTGTGGTACTTATATGTGTTGCCATGTCGTGGTTAGGGAGGGATCTTTTTACTCAGGGAGGGGATGGATTAAAAACCGAGAAGAGAGCGTAATTTAAAAATTTAGATTTAGGGATAGGGCTGAAGGTGGTTAGGCCCCCGGTGTCGGGAGGATTGGTGAAAATATGTTCAAGGTATTCTTGGGTGTTGGAATTATTTATGAATTTCTGATTTATGTTGTTTATATGTTCAGGCAATGTGTTTAGATTTAGGTCGGCATAGAGCCGTAAGTTAGTGTAATATCGGGGAGGTTTGTATATTCTTCGTAGTGCGCTAGTTTCTATTTGGCAGAATGTTAGGTACTGGGTTCGACAGATGTTGGGGAATATAAGTGATGTGTGAGATACGAGACTGCGCGTGTGTGCTTTGTATAGATGTGTTAGTGTGTTCTTGGATCAGCCTAGGGTTCGGAAGCCTCCAAGGAAGGCTATGAACCGCTTGGACTGCTTCATTTGTGTCTGTAGTTTTATTGCAGCCCTGGCCCATCTGAGTTTACTGTCTAATGTGTATCCAAGATATGTGATAGTAGGTCTGTATGGTATGTGTTCGTTATTTAGGCTAATGGGTCTGTGTTCGAGGGTGCCCTCCTGAGTCCTCGTTTTTTGAAGACACAGGCTTGCGTCTTCTCTGTGTTTATGTTTACACGCCATGTATGTGCCCATTGTTGGAATCGTGTAAGTTCAGTGTTAAGGCGTGCAACTGATTGTATAAGCCAGGGCTGTGCCGACCAGTAGGCCACATCGTCTGCATATAGGGCGATGCCTGTTCTCGGATCCTGAGGCTGTGGGTGTGTCGCTTGTGTATAGAATGTATATGAGTGGACTTATGGCACTTCCCTGGGGGTGCCTGCCTGTGTGTTTATTATGTTAGAAAGTGTGTCGTGATATTTGACTTGTCCAGTGCGATTTGTGAGGAAACTTGACACCCATCGCGTGATTGTTTCAGGAATGTTTAATTGTGTGAGTTTATATCGAATACCATTATGCCAGACGGTGTCAAAGGCTTTTTCGATGTCCAGCGTGACTAAGACCGGTGTGTGTCTATTGTGGAAAGCGGGTTCAATGGGTGTTATAACTCGTAGGAGTTGATGTTTACATGAGAGTCCCGGTCTGAATCCAGCCAGTTGAGGTTACACAGAATTTGTATTACCAGTAGACGTCCATGATCAATGCTAGCCTTTGACCCCAATTAATATAACACGATTAGAAATTTGATGAGTTCTATGAGATCAGAATAATTCAGGGTGTCAAAGAGTGAGTGTTAAGTCAATTTATGGAGTATAGGAGCCTACCTGAGAATTTCTAATAAGAAAACTACTGGTCAGACACTGAGTGTTAAGTCAATTCAGCAGTGGTGAAGTCCAAACTGAGCATTTCTAATAAGGAAACTACAGGTCAGAAGCTGAGTGTTAAGTCAATTCAGCAGTACTCGAGTCCAAACTGAGCATTTCTAATAAGAAAACTACAGGTCAGAGACTGAGTGTTAAGTCAATTCAACAGTGCTGAAGTCCAAACTGAGCATTTATAATAAGGAAACTACAGGTCAGAGACTGAGTGTTAAGTCAATTCAACAGTGCTGAAGTCCAAGCTGAGCATTTATAATAAGGAAACTACAGGTCAGAGACTGAGTGTTAAGTCAATTCAACAGTGCTGAAGTCCAAGCTGAGCATTTATAATAAGGAAACTACAGGTCAGAGACTGAGTATTAAGTCAATTCGACAGTGCTGAAATCCAAACTGAGCATTTCTAATAAGGAAACTACAGGTCAGAGACTGAGTGTTAAGTCAATTCAACAGTGCTGAAGTCCAAGCTGAGCATTTATAATAAGGAAACTACAGGTCAGAGACTGAGTGTTAAGTCAATTCAACAGTGCTGAAGTCCAAGCTGAGCATTTATAATAAGGAAACTACAGGTCAGAGACTGAGTGTTAAGTCAATTCAATAGTGCTGAAGTCCAAACTGAGCATTTCTAATAAGGGAACGTGAATAATATAAACACATATTTCGAAGTTTCATGTATTTCGGTTGTATGTTTGAAACTTAGGAATTTACGATAATATATTTATTAATGCTCATTTGATATAAAATAGTTAGTAATTTATGTGAAAATCATTTGTTTATAATTTTAAGTTATAGTTATCTTACAAAACACAAACATTGCTCACCCCAGACTCGAAGCCATCCCCGTTCAGCTCCGGATCCACGATCCAAGCTCCAACGTCACAGGAGGCGAAGACACACCTCTCTCTTTCTCTCCACTACTCCCTTTATATCATTCATGTGTTTTCAGTTTAGCTGCCTAACTGCAATAATATTTCCTACTACTTGGAAAGAAGTTCACTTTCATTTTTCTACCTATGTGTGTCAACAAATGTTCCAATGTACAGATTGTTTGATAAATATATGTCCTGATTAATTTTTAATGTATTTATTTTATATTTAATTCAGTATCAATTTTATATTTATTTCAGTATCAATTTAGGCCCTTTTTTAACACGTATAGAGGCTAACTAACCAATTCACTGGCACTAACTAACCCATAGGTTTACGGACGTGCGGGTATAAGCTCTCCGTAATCCTATTCTGAGATACATTTTTCAATTATTCCCTATATAATTAACCTCCCTCAAATCATGGCTATTATCGCATCTCACTTTTGGCATATCTGCTGGACACGTTCCCTCTGGATTTTCTACAAGAAAATTGCTTGCCCCTTTTTCATTGCTCCTTCGCGCCACATGTCCTGCCCATCGCAGTCTACAAGACTCAACTGTTCTTATTACATCTGGTTTCCCATAAAGATCATGACGCTCTCTGTTGAGTAAGTCTTCTTCAGAGAATAATACCTCAACCGAACACATCGTGAATCTTATAAAAGTTGTTAACACAATAACTAGGCCAAAGCTAGGAATGTGGCTGTTACCAGTTATAAGCCAACTCCCCTAAAACTGTGAAAACCAGAAAATAAAATATTATAATTTATCCTTTTTTCAAAGGATTTTTGTAAAAAAATATGATACATAGTTTTTAATTCCTGACTTATTTTGTTATACTTTGAATTTATATTAAGATTTCTATAACTAATATAATACAAAACACAGAGTTTTAGTATGATAATTTGCGAGGTGGCAGACCGGCGGCGGGCCATCTATTGTTAATAGTGTAGTTCAGTACTGACATTGTATTGACAGCACAAAAAACATTTGTCTTTCTTAGTAGACTGTTCTTAGTTGTAGCAGAATGGTGGATTTTAGAATTGTCTTTAAAATTCAGTTAATACATAATTTATTTAGTAGAATTGTTTAGTTAGAGTTTAATAGATTGTTTTTATACATTTTATAAAAATATTTAGATAATAATTATTTTTAGTAATACTTAGTGCTTAGTTATTGTGTGATAGATATAAGGAAAACACAGTTAACGCTTGAGTGTATATATATATATACATTTTAGTTTCGGTATACATTTGAACATAATTTAGACACAGTAGAAGCTGGGATTTAAATATGCATACAAAGGAGATGTTAAACAAGTAGAAACAAAAATAAATGTATAATAGGTATAGGTTTTAAAAATAACTATTATATATTATATTGCTATCATAAATTTTCGAATTGTTCAGTATATAATCCAATATAATTTTATTTTCATAACATAATTTAGAAGGCTGATATATTTGTAACAGAGAGTAGTACCTTCCCCTTTACTAGCTACCTGTACCTGTTAGAGGAGCGAGTGAAGGGAGGATCTCTATCAACTGGTTTGAAATAGAGAATAGAAGTTTGATATAAGTAGACATCTCTTCATATGGTACATCATGACATGTGAGACACCATTAAAAATACTTATATTATACTTTGCATAATCAGTCCAGCTATGTTCATTTTTGAACTTCTCAACATTAAAGTGTTTACAAAAGTGGAGTTGTCAGTCTCACAATTCAACCCCCAATCTGAAGGACCAGGGACTCTTCATTTAGACGAAAGGGTCTCGCTTTTAGGCGCCAGGTACTCGCCTTCACTCTTCACTTTAATAGAGATAGTAGACTTAATTGTTTGTTATATTACAGAAAACTGCAACTGTAGCATTACTTGGGATTTAGTGATTGTATCTATATATTATAAAATATAATAATAATAATAATAATAATAATAATAAATAATAATCTACTTGTAAACTTGTAAGCCCATGTTTTCCTTAACAGAGATTTAGGCGCTCTCCTCCTACAGGGAAGAATTTGAACCATACTAATTTAGTTACACTTGTTTTCGTATAGATGCCATTTTGAGTGGTCCGTGGTCAGAGTTCCACCTCATACTGACATCTAGGAAACCAAGGTGGTACTACGAAGGGAATATTCGGTAAATTTTGCATAGAGGCCTTTTCATTCAGGCTTAAGGACCTTTTACGAGCCTGAAAATCTTCAGAATCGGGACCCACGGCTTAAAGTCCCTACCCGAGGACATGCTCCTTGGATTTTTCCATCCTAAAAAATCCATCGACCCCCGCAGGGTTTGAACCCGCGACCCTCGGGACCAGAGGCAAGGAGCGTAATCACTAGTCCACCGCGGCCGATAATAATAATAATAATAATAATAATAATATTAATAATAATAATAATAATAATAATAATAATAATAATAATAATCCATCCATCCATAGTAATTCTACCCGAAGGCAGGTCCTTCACTGCAATCATAGCATTTTCATGCTATGCTTGCAGCTAGGGAATTGTAGGTGTGGTAGCTTCCCGTTGCTTTCCACACCGGTGAAGGATGATAATGATGATAATGATAAGGGTGATGATGATGATGGCCATATGATTTCGGGGACCGTTTGGGCCTTAAGTATTCCTGATATTTGCTTACAGGTGAGGAAAAACCCCGATAAATACCTCACCCAGAAAAACTGCCCCGACCGGGTATCGATCCCGGGCCCGCTGCGTGACAAGGCAGCATGCTACCTCGAGGACCACTGCGGTGGACAATAATAATAATAATAATAATAATAATAATAAATAATAATAATAATAATAATAATAATAATAATAATAATAATAATAATAATAATAATAATAGTAATAATAATAATAGTAATAATAATAATAATAATAAAAATAATAGTAATAATAATAATAATAATAATAATAAAAATAATAGTAATAATAATAATAATAATAAAATAATAGTAATAATAATAATAATAGTAATAATAAAATAATAATAGTAATAATAATAATAATAATAATAAAAATAATAGTAATAATAATAAAAATAATAGTAATAATAATAAAAAATAATAGTAATAATAATATATAATAGGCCTAATAGTAATAAAATTAATAGTAATAATAATAATAGTAGTAATGATAATAATAATAATAGCAGTAATAATAATAATAATAATAGTAGTAATAATAATAGTAGTAATAATAATAGTAATAATAATAATAATAATAATAATAGTAATAATAATAGTAATAATGTTAATGATAATGATAATGCATTTAAAAGTAATGGATCTCATTACAAATTAAACTTATTGCATTATTATATTGTTCTATAAAATCGTGTTTCCTTCAATTAAGTTTTGATGTACTGTTCACCATGACACAGGAACCATCACATGAACCATCGCTGTGTTGTCAGGGAAGAGAATGCATACATGTCAAAATTTGCTCTTAGCTCCTCATCCAAGCTAGTACTAAGGAATTGAGTTGCTCACCATTTGATGATGAATGATAAAAGGAATACATTGTAATAGACCTTGAAGTCATGAAATGCTAACGTTGGAGTATTAAATAAGTTTCACTGTTCCACGTCACAAGAAGTCACCTTCTGGCTTGAGTGACTACATTTATTGACCTTAGCTTGGCCACGAGGGTGGTTGCTGCATCATGTTTACGTGAACCGCTGTTGAGTCTAAAAAAGTGTCACAAGCAAGTTGCACGGACTTGAGGAAAAAGCATTTGTTTTTGTATATGCTATCGAGACTAAACATTTATGATTGTTGATGCGTAAAGAACACAACGTGTTATTAGACGACCTGGTCTGTGTTTAAACTACGATTCAAACTTGCTTTTTTTTGCAGTTGAGTTTCTTGGAGGATTGCTGTGGACTGGAAATATTGCATTAACATAATGTGATACGAAAACTAACAATATTGATAGTGATAATAATAATAATAATAATAATAATAATAATAATATTAATAATAACTTCTCCATCGATGTTTAACTCTTACCTTAAAAGTAATTTTTATGTCCCTCGCCTTACAGTGACACGACCTGCCGGGAGAGGGATTTTAAACTCTGGATCATACTTATTTTGGACACACAGGGCATGGAGAGCCTTCTCGAATGCGTGATCAGCTCAATCGAGGACCCCTCCCGAGACAACACAATGTTAAGTCGAAATACACCATTCACTCACACATTCATGCTAAATATGGCGAATATGATGCTGATTATGATGGTCGTACGATATTCGGGAACCGTTTGGGCCCAACGTTTCCTGACATTTGACTTAGAGGTAAAAAAAAATCACCCAAGCTGGGATGTCTGTCTCGGGAGAGCACTGCGTACCAGGTAACGATTCTACCCTGATAACATAGCGGCGGACTAACAACAACAATAACAATAACAACAATAACAATAATAATAATAATAATAATAATAATAATATCATCTTATTGACTTTGAACTTGCTCAATTAAACATATGATAGTATCAGGAAAAGAATCACGTAAACCCCCCCTTTTTTTCGGAATGGAGTTTGATACGCCTTTGGATTCTCCATAGAAAGGGGTATCATTTGGAAGTTAGAAACAGTAAAACAGGCATGTCCCAACCTTTTTTTGGAAAAGGGCCACTGTCGTTAAGGTGAATTGGTTTGCGGGCCTCATAATCCGATTTTTTACCGTATTAAATAGAATCTAATATAAACTAATTCATTTAAATATAAAATAGCCAATATATTGTGATGAATATTTTTATTAAAATATTAATCATATATTAAATTATTTTCAAAATTGAATTAAATATATATTTCTTTCGTGTACTGTATAATCAAATTAGGGCCTATACAATCTAAATTGAACGATATTTTCTTGCCGCTACACTTAGAAGCCATAATTAACACTTATAAATCTCCCAGAATTAATTATATTCTTGAAACCTTTCACTAACACTGACACTACAATATGGACGAACAACTGCAAACTGGAAACTAACTTGAATTGAACAAAATGTAACGATAATGAAACATCTGGCGCACACTCGCCTTTGAAAGTAGTAACCACGCGGTCAACAATGCACGGAGACTTCAAATCGATGCGCGGTAGGTAGAATCATAAATTAATATCTGGGCTGGGTGAATTCTTAAAACGGATGTGATTTCTCCATGTTTTGAGTAAGAGGATGAGTAGGATGGACATTCGTGAACACATGTGTTGGAAAGAGAAAAAGTCATCTGTCAAGTTTGTCTTATATCAAATAGAATTACTTATTTCATAAATTATATTAGACTATAACTTACAAAATATTACTGCGGGCCGAATGTGATACGATAGAACAAATATCATTGCGGGCCGCATGCGAGGGGATCGAGGGCCGCGGGTTGGACATATCTGCAGTAAAACGTGGGTTTATTTACCTTAAAAGTTTGCATTAGAGGGAATGAAGTAGGCATATTGTGTAACGAAAAGTGATTTTTCTCGGTTTAAAGGAAAATCACTTACTTTATATATATTTGGTTACAGAAGCAAGTTACTATTGATATTCTATACAGTGAAGATCATATTAGAGCAAATGTAATTATAACAGCGTAGGCTTAATAACAGCTGTTTTCTGAAAGAGCGTCATTAAAATAAGTAATAGCTCAGCATAAATAATTTAAACGTTGTGTATTTAGTATAAGCGCCAACACATGCATTTGTTTACATAACACTAAAAAACTGGGGCTAGAAGTAAATATCAATAAAACTAAATATGTTGTTACACGTAGAAATACATTATATATTGGAAATGGACAGTTAATGACAAATGAGGTAAATTAAAAAAAGTAACTTATCATCATTATCGGTACATTTATTAACATCATTTACAAGCAGGAATGAGGTGCAAAAATAAATTAAGCACAGGATCAACTCTGGAAGCGCATTCTATTATGCACTGTCATCCCAAATTATCAAAAAATGTTAATCTAAAAATATCGTATAAATCTGTTATTATTCTAGTGGGGGCACGCCATAGCGTAGTGGTTAAGGCACTGAGCTACAAGCCGGAGGGTCGAGGGTTCAAGTCCCGTTGGGGTCAGGATTTTTATACTGACCCAAACCCTCTGGCGGCACTATGGCCCTGGGGTCAACTCACCCTCTAACTGAAATGAGTATCAGACGCTTGTTCTGATGGTAAAGGCGGCCGTCACGCAGGGCTGACAACCCGGCTGACATAAAGAGCCGATTGTCTAGAAAAAGTGGGAGCCTTAACCTCCTACTACCCCAAGGGCCTCCGGGCCTGTTGTGGGATCACTTTATATAGAAGCAAAACACGGTTTCATACTTTAAGGGAGGATAAAATATGAAGAATAATTTAAAGTTCTTAGGAAAACTTTTGGAAATAGTGAGACGAACAAACAGGTGAATGGAAAAGACTATTAACATTGAGCTACATGTGCTAGGCCTAATAAGATGTTTGTAGGAAATCAGATATAATAAGAACAGATAAGTCTCTAGAATACAATGGTCAGGACACATGGCACGAATGCTAAATGAGAGAGAAGCATGGAAGCTTATTGTAGGAAAACCAGAGAGAATGCGTCCAGCAGGTAGGTCTATAATGAGATCAGAGAATAATATTAACCATTATTTGAAGGTGGTCAATACTAATGGGGATGACTGGAAAACATTAGTTCAGAATAGGGTTCGATAATGTCAGTGATTTAGTGTTTAAGAGTCTCGGGTATGTTATAACCCATAAGCTTAAAACTTATAAAATTAAATGGAGGGTTGATTTTTAATACAGAGGCATCAATTTTCATTTTTCAATTATATAGTGTGTGCGTTCCCGAATGTACATTTTCTACTAGTCACTTGTAACTAGTGTCATTGTACATATTCTTTCTTCGCATATAATCACTGCTGCTTTTGTTTTCGTCGCTTTCAGTCAGGTAAACTCAACTGAAAGTTTTTTAGCGCATTTGCTGATCCGAATGCTGTTCCAATAACATATTCATCTTATTAACGAATGCTATTGTGGTGAGTACACCGCTGTGGTCTCGAGGTAGCGTGCTGCCTTGTCACCTAGCGAGCCCGGGTTCGGTCCCCGATCGGGGCAGTTTTTATGGGTGAGATTTTTATTGGGGTTTTTCCTCACCTGTAAGACAAATGTCAGGAAACTTTAAGGCCCAAACAATCCCCGAAATCATATGGCCGTCATCATCATCATCCTTATCATTATCATCACCATCCTTCACCGGTGTGGAAAACAACGGGAAGCTACCACACCTACAATTCCCTAGTAAAGCTGCAAGAATAGCATAAAAATGCTATGATTGCAGTGAAGGACCAGCCTTCGGGCAGAATTACTATGGATGGAATATTGTGGTGAATAATATTACGTTTATGGAGTGAATTAATAAGAAAGTGTATTTTTACAAACATTGGGAAAGACAAACTAATGTATAGCTGTAGATCACGACCTCTGAGAAGTGAAATAATAATAAAATAAGTAAATGCAGAAACAGTGAAGGTGAACAGCAGTCTTGTTGAATCATATTATTCTCAACTTAATCCGGTTTTTTAAAATTATTTCCTATCATATGAATGGTATAACTGCAAAACTCACATTCTCCACTTTTTAAAATTTCAAGTTGGCTAAACAGCAAATATATATATATATATATATATATATATATATATATAATTTGACTTGATTCACATGGAGATCAACATTTATACCAGGGATACAACAAAAAATACATTTCGCCCAAAAGTGGAGAGTGTGAGTTTTGCAGTTAGACCCTTCATATTATAAAATCTGTCTATAATTTGTTTGGTTGAATCTCGCACTTGAAATGACATTCTACAAATTACATTGTTTCACTTTATGTAATAATTTAAGGTTTAACAATATAAATACATTATTATTCAAATCAGATGAGAAAATATTCAATTGATTATAAAATTAATAATATGGAGATGTATAATAATAATGATATTAATATTAATAATAATAATAATAATAATATTATTATTTTATTTAAAATGGCATAGTTAAGGCAATAAGAATTTCTCTTCCACTCAACCAGCGAATAGTAAAATTATACAAAAAATACATACTTAAGACAATATAAAAATATTATTATAATATAGATTAAACAAATGACAATGGGGATGTGGTACAATAGTAGTTAATATCAACAAAACATGGGGCAAAATAAAATAAGAATAATATAAAATAAAATAAAGTAAGTAAAGCATCCTAGATGAATATTTATAGGTATATACAAAATACTTAATGTAGTTGTTATGCAGTTAATATTTTCATTGTGTGGAATTTAAGATATCAGTTAATTTGGTTTTAAATAATGATAGTGATTGACAGGCCCTGACATGACTGGGAAGTGAGTTCCATGCTCTGGTAATAGATATTGTGTAAGATTCAGAGTATGTTGTCCTGTGCTGTGGTATAGGAAGTGAAGAAGTATCTTGTGATCCTAAATTATGATGAGCTGATACATTTTGAACACGCGTTGATAAATAACTTCGTAAATGTGTGTGCAGAATTTGGAATAGTAAAACATGTGAATGTGGAGTTCTTCTGCCATTTAGACGTAGTTATGATATGGCCTGAAATAAAAGTTCTCTGCTAACTTCCACTAAGGCCCAAATGTGCATGAAAACAAGGTTTCACGATTCTTTACGAAAGCCCCGAGGGATATTAACATTGGCTAGCTTAACCTCTGCTGTATTTACCTTTAAAATGGTTCTTGATACTCATTTCTTAAGAGGCCGATTTGGACTCAGGTCCATTCTGGTTATAAATGAATGAATAAAAATATCCATATTACCCTGCCTGTGATCCATCCCGGGCAGTACAGATTCTAGTCAGACATATTGCCATCTTAGTTACCTGCTACAAATAAATAGTACGTAATAAATTAGGAATAATACTAATAGGTAATAATAAATAATTATTTATAAAAAGCAATAAATGATAATAGGTAATAATAAATAATTAATTATAAATAAAATACGACAAATCATTTATTTATTTGCATGATTTACAGTGTACGTAAATATTTTCTGTATTTTTCCCCCTCCAGTATACTCTATTTATCCATTCATATTGTTCCAGCCCCTTTCCTGATCATTATTAGTTGTATGTATTGCGTTAAGGGCAGGCTAGATTGACCTTTTGTTCTGCTCTCCGATTGTTTCTATTCCAGGACCTGCTTGAAGATATTTGATATATGTAGTAATATTTGTCTTCCAGTTAAAAAGTCTGTATCTTAAAAGATAAATTATTTTTGTGTCCTCCATCCTTTTAATGTGTCCATACCACAACTGTTTGTTTGCCATGTGGTACAAAATTGAATGTTCTATCTTCATTAAGTTGCCTAATCTCCGTAATAAAATAAATAAATAGTATAATAAATAACAAAACTATTATGTACAATTTTGTTTACTGGCCACTCCACTACATCCCAGAACAAGAAACAGAACCGCAAAACAAACCACAGTGTTCGCAGGCACGAGCTTTCCCAACAGTTATTGCGATCAGTTCTCCCTCAGTCCTCGCTGTGATAACTTCACCACCACGTGACTTACCACGTGCACCAGTGCTGTAAGTGTAGTGCAACAAGTATTCAAGTGATTTAAAACATATTTTAAGAAGTCATCTCCATATTGAGATGTAAGGTACAGTAAATATTCGATAGATTTAGTATGCTTTCTTGAAGCACAAATGTATCGATTAATATAATCATTTGTATCTCTCTTTACCTTAGTTTAACCTTTCCCTTTATAGGTACTTTTACATTCCCCACGTCAACCGGGCCTTACAGGGATACAACCTGTCGAGAGATATCTAAACTCTGGTTCACATACATACTTTTTTGACCGCACTAAAGATGTGGAGGATAATAATTTCTATAGGATTAAATAAAATAATAAAAGTTACGGACAAGCAATTAGAAAGAAGGAACCAGGATCTCAGAAAAAAATAATATCTGTGTTACCAATTGTTGAAGTCATTTATATGTGATTCTCATAACCAGATATTAAAATTAGGCCCTACATGCGGGTGTAGGACGGGATGGAATTGCTACAGACTTTAACTAGACATTGGATTAAATCTAACTATTAAGATATAATTAACCTATTTCCATAATTGAACTTTTAAAGAATTATATCTAATTATGCCCACCTCTGTGATTTAGTCGTAGCCTAAGACGCAGAGGTTCCGGGTTAGATCCCCGGTAGGGATAATTTTCGTTGTTGAGTTTATTCGGGATTTTTCCTCACCTGTAAGAAAATGTCCCCGAACACTATCAGGGTTTCATAATCATCCATCATATTCGCCTTGTTTAGTATGAATTTATGAGTGAATGGTGACTTGTCTTAATGTTCGTGTCGTCTCGAAGGAGGCCCTGACATTGAGCTGATCACGTATCCAGGGAGGCCCTGTATATTTTTGTGTGGTCAAAAAGTATGTTATCCGGAGTTTCAAATCCTTGCCCTTCTGGTCGTCTATGTAAGGTCTGGGTGGTGTGGTGATTTAAAAAGTACTGTAAAGGTAGAAATTAATCTAAGATAAAGAAAGAGTGAAAGATAGAAAGAGAAGTTCTAAACAACATTTGCCGGCAGTTTTATAGATTCTATAAAATGTAAATTTTGGGAATATCATTAATTCAGGGATTTGGGGAAAAATCAGGTAGATCCATTTTAATACTATTTTAGATAATTTAATTAGGCCTATAAACTGATCTATAGATGAATTAAGCTTCACGTAAAATTAAAACTGCCACAGAACATGGACATTATGTAAATTTTCATGTCATGCGAAAGTTTTAACTTTACAGAAAACATAATACGCACATCTTTAATAACGCATTTTTTAAATTTTCTCAAAGAGTACTAAAATGTATCTACTTTTTCCCTCCCCCAAACTCCCCAATAACATGTTTCATCCATTCCCTAATTAAGAGCATAAGTCTTTCGAACAATTTCAAACTACTATTTCAGTTTAATACTGGATGCATCGTTATCATCAACCCATTAAGTTCAGGACGACCTGAATGTAGAAACAGTAAACAACATTTGTATGGATGAGGAACGGGAGCAATAGGAACACAACGTTGAGAAGGAATCATGTTTAGTTAGATGCTGCAAAAATTGTATTATACAGCAGACAATTACAATTCTACAATCCATCCATAGTAATTCTGCCCGAAGGCAGGTCCTTCACTGCAATCATGGCATTTTCATGCTATGATTGCAGCTTTACTAGGGGAATGAAGGTGTGGTGGCTTCCCGTTGCTTTCCACAATTCTACAATAAAGTAACTAAAACACTATCCAGTATTTTCGATACAAACAAACGCAGAGAAACAAACATAAAGCAATGTACACTTTGCAAGTCCATTAATACCTGCAATGATAGACACAACCTGTAATGCGTGTATCTCTTAAAATATTACACAGTTGTATAGTAATCAGACGACTCTGCGTAAGACCTTATACTACTCCCCACCTCTCTCACTACTCCGTGTAGTACCTAACTTCTAGCGTTTTCTTGGTGTAGAATCCGCCAGGCCTGGTCATCATAGATGTTAATTGCCTGTTATAGGCCTATACCGCGCAAACTAAGCGCTTTTACTCTTTTATATTCCTCCTACTATTTTTCCATCCATATGTCATCATCATCATCATCATCATTTTCCAGGAAATCAGCCTGTTGGCTCGTTCCGGTTTCATGAAAGCTAGAATTGTTAAAGTTCAGATTTATTTATTTTGTCATTATCTTCAATTTTAACATATGATAAATTGAAACCTAGATATTTAAAACTGTTCACTTGCTCTAAAATTTTATTATCAATTACTATTTTTGCTCTTAAGGCATCATGTCCTTTAAATGCTTAAAGTTTAGTTTTAGTCTTTGAAATTTTAAAATTGTAATTGACACTTATTTTTTCCAAATTAAAAATAGCTCTTTGTAGATCTTCTGAACTGGAAATCACTACTTGATCATCAGCAAATAATATTGTATCCAACTGTTTATTATTTATTTTAAAATGTTTATTTAAATTAATCTGCCACTTTAACATAACTTCATCCATATATAAATTAAAAAGAGAAGGTGATAAAGGACACCCTTGTCTGACTCCACGATTTATTGTTAACATTTTTTTATGTTTAGATTTAAAACCCCTGTCTATTAAAATTTTATTATTTACATATAAATTTTGTATAGCCATAATCAAATGTTGTGGAATACCTTTATTTGTCATTATATCCCATAATTTATCCATATATTTCCATATTTATTAAATTCAGTTTGACAGTATTCAGCTATTCAAAAGCACGTATCCTAACTTTCCCTGTCATGCATCTTCCGGCATGAGGCTGCTTTCTTTTCTATGATATGATGACTCAGCCACTTGAATATTACTTATTTTAATCATTTCATTGTCAATATACATAGTTTATAACTCGATATTACGTCTAGTATGTAAAATGCTATTCTTACATTAAGTAAATCCTTCACTCGTGTCCGGTCTAACGCTAGTTCGAGGAATCAGTGAGAAGAACCCATATTTTGTTGGCCATAAAAAAATGTCGGCCCATCAGGCCTGTCGCAGCATTATCTGGGAAAATGAAATATTCTCACGTAACTAACTCACTGGCACTATCGAACACTCAGGTCCATGACCGATTGGATAAAAGTTTTCCATAGATGCCTATCCTAAGCCAATTTTTCCAATCATCCTCTGTATAAGTTAATTCACCTCACTCAGTTCATGGTTAATGTTATCCTCCCAACTAATTGTTGTTCTACATACTGGGCTCTTTTCTTCGGTTTTCGTGCAAGAAAGTTCTCATGCCTCTCTTGCATTTCTTATTCATTCCACAATATTCTCACTTATTGGACCGATTTTTTCTTACTATTTTCCTTTCGAATATTTAGAGCAGACAACATAAACTGGTGAGCCGCTCGAATTGGAAAACGATTCCCCAGTAGTTTCTGGATGAGGAGTTGAGGAAACATGTTAGTGTCATTTATATCTTGCCTCCCTTTACATTTGCTATTTACGGAAGGAAATTGTGTCTACCATGTAAAGTTCCTGTTACATGGAAGCATATTTCTGTTAAAATGTTGATTTGTTGTCATATTTATTTATTTATTGAATGCATAATGATGAACTGTATTTTAAGCGTCCTGAATTAAATAAATAAATTGAATATTTAATGAACAATAGCCCCGAATTCTCAAGTCAGAAATATTTATTGCATGGTAAGTCTCTGTGCCTTACCTGCAGAAGTGTGCAACATCAATCACTGTTAATTATGTACTATATTGCCATTGCGGTGCCAGCCAAATATTTTATTCATGGGTAGAATAATGTTGTGGCAGTAAAATTTATTTTTTAAATAATTATCTGAGATGGCGCGTTTTGAGATATTCAAGGTCAAATGTCACATTACGTTAACCTGAGACTGTAATCTGTCATATGAATTTCATGTAGGATATCAATAAAAACTCTATCCTTTAGCTTGTTAATGGTAATTGAATTTTGAATCTACTGCAATTAGCAGAGAAGTTGCAGTAATTTATAAATAGGTGTTTGTAGTTTTTTAACATTTAGATTTTTGTTACATGTCTGTATCTCAGACAATTTTTAAAATAAAAATTTCAAAATTGCCAGAATTACTTACCTTGTTGCATATGTCCTTCATACCAAATGTAATAAAAATCAGAAATGGCCAAAACATATTTTTTAACTGAAATAACTTGGAATAGCTTGTACTGTACTTAGGTTGCAACTTCAATAGTGTAAACTATGTATTTATTACTAGTATACAAGTGACAGACCTGTGAAACGTCTACAGGCCTTCAATGTAGTACCCAACATTGTCTACAACACATTGCCAGCGATGCGGAAGTCGTAGTATCCCTGTCGCAGCTCCAGTTATGTTGATGTTACTGACGGACCGCCTTAATGCCAGCAGAATCTCAAGAACAGTCTGGAATCCAATGTTACCAAGGGTTCCTTCATCTTAGGGATCAAATCGTAATCGGGTGAATGTGGTGGATGGAAAAGCATTTCCCATCCCCAGTTACGGTACAGATCAGCTACAGGTTGTGCCATGTGCGCGCGAGTATTATCCTGCAAAATGATTGGAGGATTTTGCAAAAAAAATTGTGGGTGCATCATTCGCAACGCTGGTCTCAGGTTTTTCAAACAAGATCGCTGTTCCTGCTTTGTAAACATGGCGAAACACAACAGCTTAGAGCGGCAACTCAAAGGAGACTAACTTCCCCTCTCCAAAAGCGCATGTGCCTTGAGACATACGAACGAGTCAATTTACTGTAAGATAGGTCAAACGTGCATTAACACATGACAGAAGTTACAACAATTAAAGTGCGTCTGGTTTCAATTCTACAGCAGTGTTGCCACTATTTTTGTTACAACCCACGTATATAATTGATTTAAAATGGATCGTTTAAAGTTAAAAACTTAGAACATTTTTCTCCTAGTGTGTACGATATTCTATAATAGGCCTGCCTGAAAATGCAGAACATATGTTATTGTTGGTTACATAGGACACACAATGCTTTATCGCTGATTCCAATCCGATGCAAGTCCTCAAACAATAATGTCTGATGGTCAGTCGAAAAGTTGCCACTGAGGTATTCCTAGGCCAAACTGGTATGTGAAGAATTTCTTGGTGCAAGGGTTTACACATATCCTCTCTGTAAGGTGTTGTCTTCTGAATGATAATGTGTAGTTTGATCGAGTGATATTACGTATATTTGTTTCTAGTACACATCAAATTCATCAGCTCGTTGATTACACTATATTTGGGAACGTCCAAGTATGCATATTAGTACAACTTTGTTATTTAATGCAGCCAGATTTTGAGTGTGATATTCACATTATCTGGTAAAATACCTAATGTCGGATTTTTTTCATATTCGCCAATGACATAGAAACCTGAAATACAGGTTGCTCTAAAATTCCCCTTACACATTTCTAGTACTTGTAGAGGGGACTGAGGTGATAATATTTACAATTGGAAACCATGCCCGGTAATTTACCGTTTCCGTGCTACAGCTGTTTGAAAATATGTTTTTAACCCAACCACTTAAACAACTAATTTATTATGAGGCGCGATATAATGCATCACTTGTTTTGCTATTAAACTCACTAAGAACCAAAGAAACAAAAAAGAACTTAATCATTTTTCACAAACACTTTTGTTTACAGTTAAACTGTTTTTGTCCTTTATGGTTAACATTCAGATCCACTACAAGTCTGTTTCGATATAGTGACCACCAACTTCATGCAAACATTGTACCTATGAATGATGTTGTTGTAAATGGTGTATCTGTATTCTCTCCTGTAGCGACCACAACTTGTGCCACCAAATTTTCTTGTGTCTCTACAGGAGTGTCATAAACCAAACTCTTCATACTACCCCAGAGGAAAGAGTCCAATGGAGCCAAATCCGATGATCGTGGAGGCCATGCAATAGGACCACCTCGGCCTATCGATCCTTGTTCGAATCGTCGGTACAGATGTTCTCGAAAATGAAATTAAAAGTGAGGGGGTGCGCCGTTATGCTGAAACCACATGTCTTGACGGCCGTTCAATGGCACAATATCCAATAACACACACAATACTTGTTGTAGCAAAATCAAGTAGAGGGACCTCTTAGCCTGGATGGAAAGCAAGTACGGTCCAATCACATGACCATCCAGAATATCTGCCCACACAGTAACTGAAAATCTGTTTTTGAATTCCTGAACATGCGCGGCATGAGGGTTTTCGTCTGCCCAGTCATGGCTATTTCGTGAAGTGAGTACACAGTTCCTAGTAAATGTACATTAATTTGTGAAGAAAATGCGCCGTGCAAATAGGGGCTCGTTGAAGCAGCGGTGCAGAAACCACGTACAGAACTCAACGCGTGGAGCAAAATCGTCTTGTACTAGTGAATGGAGGTGGTATGCATGTAGTTGTTGTTCATGCATAACAGTCCAGACGGTGCTAGGAGCAACATCCATTACACGCGCAAATACTCGTGTACTCGTTGACGGGTTCCCTTCAACTGGATGCAGTACGGTCTCTTCCAATTCGGGAGTGCGGCGTCTCCTTAGAGCACCACAGCCAATCCCGCTGGCGGTGAAGGTACCCTATCTCGAAGCCATTGCGTAATTATGGCGAAAAGGATATGCGATGGAGTCGGACATTGTGGAAAACGATCTTGATAAAGGCGACGAGAAGCTCATCCATTACCTTGAGCTTCGCCATACAGAAGGATCATGTCGCTGTATTCAGCAAAAGTGTACTCAACCATGTTGCTCTAACACCGAAAGATACGTGAATGAGGCTCAAACCAGCTCCGAGAGTTAGGATCAACGTAAATTGACATCACGAGATCCGACGTAAGCGCCCCTCATCATGTAACTCTGCAGGCGGACGAATAGCGAAGCTATTACTTGTTGAGACACGTGACGTACGTTCAGGCAATGCTTGTTTTCAAATGGCTGTAGAATGTAAACGGTAAGTTTCTAGACATGGTATCCATTTCTAAATATTATCAACTCAGTTCCCTCTACAAGTCCTAGATGTTTGTAAGGGGAATTTTAGATCACCCTCTATGCTATAAACACTTATTGGCCCTTATGTTTCTTGAGAAAATTACGAAATTCTAACTTATATTAATAAATACCATGATTATTACCATCATTTTTTTTACTTAAGTTGTTCTGTTTCCTCCGACAACCGGCGGAAAGCATTTGACACTCGACCCTTGAGGAGAGAGGACTGTTCTCCGTTATGTTAAGTGAAGACCCACCTTGCTCACTGAAAAGGCGCGAATTTCGCTACTTTTCCAAAAGTCCTATGGTCTCTTTTGTTCTTCACCAAAGTAATTTCGTGACGTAATAGTTTATTTATTTTCTTTCTTAAGCCCTTTCCTTCCCTGTGCCGAGATTATTGCACTCCCTAATGGGAACTTATTGACAAAGTTAATTTAGTTACGATCATTTACCCATAGGCCTAGATGTCGGCAAGTGATAGAGGGTCGCCTAGCGTCTCGATGAGACATCTAGTGGGTAACTGAGGTGTTTCTGGATGAGAAACTGCCGTAAAGTTTAACACAGAGGTCATTTTATTCAGGCTTGTGGTTTTTTACGACCCTACAAATATTGAGATTCGGGGCAAACGGCTTAAAGTCCCTCCCGGAATACTCGTTCTTTGGATTTCTCCATCCTAAAAAATCCTTTGACCATGGCCGGGTTAGAACCCGCGTCTCTCGGAATTAGAGCCAAGGAACATAACCACTAGTCCACCGAGGCCGACAAGTCTTTCATATATAATTTACGACTTAAAAATCTCAAGATCAGATCCTGAAAATGTCTGAGTTAACAGCCTACACCAGTTTTCGGTCATGAGCATCTAACTACTTGTTTCTTTTTAAGGGTACTCGTTTAATGGGTATCGAGGCAAATGTGAAAACTGATGTCATGCAAGATCGTCTCTTACAAAATCTCAAGTTTTTACATGAATTGTACTCCAGTCTTAAAGAAACTATTATGAATGAACTCGACATACATTAGTGTTTTTAATAAGTCTGTATCAGTATCGTGGGAGATTGTTTTGTAATCGCAAATGTAATGGTGGTTATTAAACAAATCGCCTTGCCTCGCTCCTCTCCAAAGTATAGCAATTATCATAGTCCGATAAAAGTAGAAATACGATAGCGTCGCTGCGAAGACAGTTTACATACTTGAAATACAAATATATAATGCAGTAGGTATATAGGGTATTTCCCTTATAGGTATAATAAATACGAGGATCTATAACTTCTGATCTAATACGAATCTAGATATGAAACTGATTCCCACAAAGTGTGAAAACTTGGAATAGTTTTTATCTTATGATCCATAAACGTCAACATGTCTTCCAATAGTGGCACGGGATATGTCCTACCGGCATTCAACCTCGATCTAGCGTTATGAAGGATGTGTGGTATTAAATTGTTGACAGCAGCATAACATTTTTTTTGTGTCTGCCAAATCACAAACTGGTGTCATGTAAACATTGTAATTAAGAAGCCCCCACGGGAAAAATCATGTGGAGTTAGATATAGCGATCTGTCTGGGTATGTGATGTAAGTTTTTCCTATTTCGATCCATCTTGCAGAGAATTGTTCGTCTAAGAAAGTGCGAACCATATTGACAAAGTTTGGCGGAGCACCATATTGCTGGGAAATTGTTCCATCAATGAAACGAGACACAACATATAGCTCCAACTTACAGTGACCGTCTTCTTAGCAAGAAATAAGGACCGATGATTATGTAACGCATGATCCTACGCCAAACATTCCATTTAGGAGAATCCCATTGGACTTCAATTACGACATGCGGATTTTCCGACCCCCTGATGCAACAATTGTTTCCTTTTTTACTAACGTGAAAGGTTTCCCCATCTGATAAGCACACTCGAGTTAGGAATGTACCGTCATCGTCCACTTTTTCCAACATTGTTTCCGCAAATATTTTTCGTTCCCATTTTTCATTCGGCGTAATCATCTGGCGAAGTTGCAGTTTGTACACTAGGAAACGGAATCTTTATGGAGCACTGTATGCACTGTTGTTGGTGGGACTTTCAGCTGCATACTAGTCTGTCGTATAGATTTCCACAGAATTATTTGAAACCTCGCGAATGCGCTCGATATTTTCGCAGGTTATTTACGCTTGGAATGTTTACCTGCTTTGGACAACAATCTTCCGTTTCTCTGAGCTTCATACTCCTTGAATTTTATTATTTACGGGTACATTGGAACGGCTTCCCTCCATGTCCATTCATTAATTTTCTAACATCTTTCCTCTCATCTCGTACTGGGTAAAAAAATAGCCTAGCTTAGCATACCACGGGTGTTTAAATTATATGGTGGTGGTGATCTAATGAGGACACACTCACATTACTTCTTCATGGCTCCGAGCCTGTATGTCAACTTAGGCAAATTAAGGCCAAAATGAGGATTATAACCCCTCCTCGAGGGGTTGGGCCCAGCCAAAAAATATGGCGGTATGGGTTATGCGTGTGAATGTTTGATATGTGTCGGACCAGAGCACCTGAACAGAATACAAATCACTGTAGAGTAGATTTTTTTAAATATTTTTACATAAAGTAATGATGGGTATTACAATGGACCAAAAAAAATATTCCGTGTTAGGGTTTTAAAACCCGAACTTAGATTTACTAATCTAACTAACTATAGGTTTTTGAAAGTGCGATTGAAAGGAAAGAAAGTGTTCACATTGGAACGTGGCGTGTGAGGTTGAAGGAAGTCTATCTTTTGTGCTTGATGTGCAGACCAGTAAAGAAGAGGTGACATACAAAAATAAAATTATTGTGTTCAAAATAAGAAATAGGAGGAATTACGGCGGAGAGAAATATGACGTCATAACGTTGGCAGAACACAGCACCTCGGTGGTTAATCAACATTTCATCTATACTACGTTCAACACCTATGTGTATAAACGGATAAATTACGTCTTTGGAGAATATAAATCAAGACTTTGAAAACTAAAAATACTACTAAAAATCTTAAAATGTAGTAAACTTATAAGTAAAAACTATAATTTATTGTTTTTTCAGTCGGAGGCGAATTTACATTATTTACGTATGTATATGATTCTCTGTCGGCCGCGGTGGACTAGTGGTTATGCTCCTTCCTCTGGACCCGAGGGTCGATGGATTTTTTTAGGACGGAAAAATCCAAGAAGCAAGTCCTCCGGGAGGGACTTTAAGCCGTGGGTCCCGAGTCAGAAAATTTTCAGGCTCGTAAAAAATCCTTAAGCCTGAATGAAAAGGCCTCTAAGCAAAATTTACCGAATTTTCCCGTCCTAGTACTACCTTGGTTTCCTAGATGTCAATATGAGGCGGAACGCTGACCACGTACCACTCAAAATGTCGTCTATACGAAAACAAGTGTAACTAAATTAGTATGGTTCAAATTATTCCCTGTAGAGGGAGAGCGCCTAAATCTCTGTAAAGGGAAAACATGGGCTTACAATAAAATGCAATATGATTCTCTTCTGACAGTGAAACAATAAATACTGAAGCTTGTTTTCAAATTTAAGTTTATCAAAATTTTAAGCATTTTTATTGTTTCTTGATTTAGTTTTAAAAAGGTTATTTTTTATGTGGTCCTATTCATCAACGATTATTTAATGTTTTAGTTAATCGTGTTAATTAGTCCATGAATTAATGTGATAAAACTACGTGAATAGATCACCCATGTACAGATCCAAGGTTAAAGGTTGAGAATGAGGCTTAAGACTGCAAAATGGTTAATTTAGAAGTTTTATTGAATTATATTCCAATCTGCTGGATACACGAAAAGTGTATATAAGCCTATATATTTTATTCCCGTTTCTGCTTCTTTATATCATGATCGCCACAGTAGTTTTGTTTAAAACAAATAGAATATGCCACTCTTATGGCAAATAACAGTAGATTGACATATCATTTCTAAAATCCAGTTACATTTTTTTTGAGTTGTAACAAAAAAAACCAAAAAAAGAAAATATAAATAGGGCGAACACTTATTTATTAACATTCATCATAAGTAAGGTCTAAAGTGACGAAAAGTGGAGATGATATATATTAAGTCTAGTTATTACCTCTGCCTATATTTAGAATCAAGCACAGAATTTTACCACCATTTAATTTTAGTTTGTATTTCACATAATCACAACTTTTATGTACGTCGATTCACTACACATTTAATATACATTTTAGCTCAGTAAGACAAATTATTATAAAAGTTAAAAAAAATAAAATACTGTACATCATTGTTTTCATCACTACCACCATCATTGTCTTGACGTTTCTGGACATCTGCTACTACTCCTGTCGATTATTTCGAATCGTCCTTTTTTATTTTTTCCCTAGCCATCCCTTTTGTCTTCCACACCCTTCTCCACTTTAAGACTTCACCTCATCCTTATTTTTCCAAGTGACCTTTTCTCATTCTTCATCAGTAGAACGAATGTGGATTCTATGCGAAATTCCTGTTTACATACATTTAAAAAAATATATCAGTAATATATTTAAAAAAATCTATAATTTAAATATTTTCTAATTTAAAAGTAATATATTGTTAATACGTGTCTTAAGCACATAATTCATAAAAATGTTTAATTTAAAACCACAATAATTGATTCATAGAAAAGGAAAACATAATAGATATCAAGTGGCTAAATTGCCATTCATCGGTTTCAAATTTCACCACTTATGTTCATATGATTTTGAAGTCTAGACAATAATAATGATAATAATAAATTATTATTATTATTATTATTATTATTATTATTATTATTATAACAAAATTTGGATTGGAATGTACGAATAATAAGTTTTAAATTACATTATATTGTAATATAACTTACTCGATTAAACTATAGTGAATACATTTTTAAGTATGTAATCACGGTGTTCCGAAAGAGGAATAAGCTCCCAAACTACTGTTTTGTACGAGTTATTTTACTCTTCGGAAGGAATTTTGGTAGCTCATTCCCCTTTCGAAAAACTGTTATTAATTAAAACTATATTTTGGATTAAGAGACGGAGTGGAACTGGTATTTGACGGTGTGACGGCCAGTAGAACCGAGAATAGACTGTGGCTAATGTGCATGTTATGGCGAAATTGTGTGATAGAACTATATAAAGGTATACAGCCCATATAATGCCCCTTTTCCCCAATATCGCATATCACTGCAATTCCCTGGGGGTCCGCTTGCCGGACTCCATGCTGAGCTCACAATATCAACAGGGAGCGTCCCCAGGTGGCGGATAGAGGAACGATCGGTGGACCTGCTAGCAGTCCTCCCGGTAGGTCCAGTCGGACTCGCGGGACATTTGTGAGGTCATTAGGAGTCGAGCGACCTGTCGTACGATTAGCTCATGCTGGACCAACTTCAGCAACGAAAGGCGTCCCCTCGGTAGCGTAGAGAGGGAAAGGACGCTGGACCTGCTTGTCAATCTTCCCGGCTAAGTCCAAGGGACTCGTGGACCATAAATGGGGTCGACAGGAGATGAGCGACCTGTTACACTACATGCTCACCATCCTGGCCTCACACCAGGAGTTGTGCCTCGGTGGAATCCGTGGGTGGTCGATGACAATACCCGGTTAGATGCAGGGGAACTACATGGCTAGGTTATGGGGTACCCCAGGAGGCTAGGCGTAGTATTACGATGCGCTGCGTCGACCCTGGTAAGGTCGGCTTATCCCGAGTAATAACTGTGGGGCAGCAGCGGTGATGAGAATCCTGGATGCCTACATTGCTCAGGTGCTGATCTCACAGCAGTGGCACGACGAGTCCTAGTCTTGCGAACTGGATGGTCTGGAAAATAACAAGGCGACTTAGCCAGGGAATTACAGACTAAATTAGTTGACAATGGAGCAGGCACGGTCTTTGGTGTGTTTTGATTGCGCCAACTTCGGGACCGAACTATCTGACCCGAGGACAATCTGTGAGGTCGCCAAGAGTTGAGCGAACTGACGCACTAATGCTCAGGTTGGACCCACTTCAGCAACAGAACACGTCCCTGAGTGGTGCACAGGGGAAAAAGGTCGGTGAATCTGACAGTCAGTCCTCCCAGCTAAGTCTGATGGACTCGTGAACCATTAGAGGTGTCGGCAGGAGATGAGCGCCCTGTCGTACTATGTGCTTACATGCAGGAGCTTGCGAGCTCCAAGGTGGCACACATCGGCGGCAGGGCACGTTCCTGGGAGGTACACCAGGGCACGGACCGGAGCAGCCCAGGTTGAAGAACCTGCGCTGACTCCTGGCTAAGCATATGGGCTCGTGTGGACAAACTATGGGGTCGCCAGGAGATGAGCACCTGGGTGTACTATAGTTTCACTCTGCGATAGCTTCTAGCTTAGCCGGTCTCACAACGGCTGCAGGATGAGGTAGAACAGATGGATGGTCGGTGGATCTGCGATGCTCCCAAGCAAAGCAGTCCTCCAGGCCAGACTCATGGAGCCCGTGAACCAACTGTAGCGTCGTCAAGGGCCAGGGACCTGGCGTACTACTTAGCTCAAACCATTCTACCCGAATGGAAACAACTTCTCCGGGCTGTTGGTTTTAAATCAATGAAATACCAAAGTGGTTTCGCAGTAGACTAGGGAGAACAAGGCATTTGGTCTGGTGAGTAGCAGAGTCATCCCCAAGTGTGGTGGATGGGTCCAACATACCACTGCAATTCGTAGAAGACTGCAACTATTAGCTACAAATTTTCGAAACTTGATATACAGCATATTTAACTGTTATGTGTTCAGTTATTAGATGTTTTTTACACGCGAATAAGCTCTAAACACTCCGGATAATACGTATTAACGTTCTGAGAGTTATCACGTTATTATACACAAGTTTATAAGTTTCATGATGATGTCGTTTTGAAATAACGTCACCGAATACTCAAATATCGGGCAATTGCACTACTACCATATAAAATGTGCTTCCATTTCATTTGTACTGAGTGAGGAAGAAGCCGTATTATAGAGTACTATTGGACAAAATATAGTCTTTTACGTTATTCCTATCTCTTATGTCCAATTTTCCACGGATTGTTTTCAAACGATCGACATTGTTCCGATGTGTAACAAATGTTATGAGCAAGCCTACATAAAAGAAATGTGACCTTTTGCGTAACTTATTTCAACAAGTGACTGAGTTATTTATTAATTTTGTATTTCAATTACTTTTAAAATACGTATCTCAAATTTTAGCTCAATTTAGTTTGTTAGTTTAATAAATATATTGCAGTGTGTATTTCTACTGGCGTTTTGCTCTAACGTATGCAAATGATTCTTGTACCAGTATTTATGTACAATGTGCGATATTTTGAACACTTTTTCAAAAGAGAAACAACTTACCCATTCTGCAAATTTATTATTTTATTACGATGCTAATAATAAGCCTTTACCTATACAATACATTAAATACAATGTAATATTCGTATTGTAGCATTTTTTCATTCGATATAGCTAACCTTCAAGCTACAATTTACCTTACGTGAGCGACATTTGGACAATATAGCCCCATCTTATACACAAGCCGTGAGTTTAAAAGAATACTGAAAAACCTTGAAATTAAACCAGAAGTTGAGTCATAAATAACGTAAAGTACACCCTATTAACAATTAAAGATGTACATTAAATAATGCTCGAACAGAATAGCCAAAGAATGAAGAACACGGCAACAAAAAATAAGGGTTGCCGATTAATTACCTAATCTCATTCAACATAACTTAACCTGCCTAATCTCACCTACCTAACCTAATCTGAATAATCATGTTGGGAAATAGCTATAGCGGAAATGTTAATAAACTTGTTGACACCCATGACATTAGCACCAATGTTATCCGATTAGTACGATAAGCATCGGCAACTATCGATGTAGTTAGTAACTAATCCGTTGCAAAATTCATCGACGGGCATCTTGCCTTGAATAGACGAATAAATATTTAAGGTATCCTTGTTTTACACGCTTTATATTAGCTTGACACTTATCTATCTATAACGGAATCTTTCAACACGTCTTTCACCCACGTAAAATCATTGGATCGGCTTGAAACGTTGTATACTTTAAAAGACCAATGGCAATACAATAATTTCCTATTTTCTAAAATCCTTTTCAGAATCATCAGAAAATGAAAAAAAGTCTGTGTAATTATGTAACGGAATTTTTCAACACGATTTTCACCCACTTAAAATCATTGGATCGACTTGAAACATTGCATACTTGTCACGGACCAATGACAATACAACAATTACATAATTTGTTTGTAAAATCATGGCTAGAATCAACAGAAAATTAAAAAAAGTGTCTGTGTAATTATGTAACGGAATCTTTCAACATGATTTTCACCCATTTAAAATCATTGGATGGACTTGAAACTTTGTATACAAATAAAGGACCAATGACAATACAAATATTTCATAAATGTTTCTAAAATCCTGGCCAGAATCAGCAGAAAATCAAAATAATAAAAACCGGTATAGTAGGTTGCGGACTTATCAATTTCTTACTCAATCGTTGTAAGAGCTCAGTTGGTGATGAACTGTAGTGGTATATAAGTTCAGTAATCCATAGGTCGTTGGTTCAAATCCGGCCCGGAGGATTGTTTTTTAGTAGACTATTACTTTTAGCTCATAGTACAATGGTATGGAATTTAAAGATATTTACATTTTTATCTCATTCTGTAAAATATTAAAACTAAAAAATAATTAATAGTTTAAAATAAATAATAGTGTAAAAAACTAAAACAACATGCTTTATTAGAAAACCAAACTAGAAAATAAAAAATAAATAATATTTTTAAAAACTAAAACAACACGCTTTGTTAGAAAATCGAACTAAAAAATGAAAAATAATTTTAATTTCCAACACGCTTGGGATTAAATTAATGTGGTCAACAAAAAAATAATCTCCAATATATTTAGAATAAAACTAGAGTTATCTACAAAAAAATAATTTTACCATCAAAAGCGTGGGGTGCTTTTATGGTTTTTACATGTTCTTCTAAGAGACTTTACTTTTACCAATATCTGTTTATTATCAAATACATTAATTGATATAGAGCACCCCACGCTTTTTATGCTAGAATTATTGTTTTTGTAGATGACTCTAGTTTTATTCTATATGTGTTGAAGATGATTTTTTAGTTAACCAGTTTAATTTTATCCCAAGCGTGTTGAAAATTAAAATTTATTTTAAATTTTTTTAGTTCGGTTTTCTAATAAAGCGTGTTGTCTTAGTTTTTTAAAACTATTATTTATTTATTCTTATAATACACCTTGTTCCAAAATGATGGAGGGGTTTCAAAGTTGTTTATTTTCCTTACATCCTTACATAATGTACAAATGTGTGTATATGTATATATATATATATAAGAACAAAATTTACATGTGATTAAACAGAAACTCTTCGAGTTTTCATAACATAAATTAAAATTGTTCGATGTGAGCAAACTTTCGTTATACGGTAGACATAGCCGATAGTCGATTTCTTCCCAAACCTTGGTCGGCATATTTAGAGAAATGGATTCAACAGCAGCAACAATCCTTCATCTCAAGACTGGAAGGTCGACGGGAAGTGGTGGTCCTTCGCATACCCCCAGAGGATGAAATCACATGGCATGAGAGTGGGAGACCGTGAGACTCATCGGGAATAAACCATGTCATCCGGGCCGGCAAATCATAACCATCGTCGGGGAACATTAGCGTTCGACCACTGTCGCACATCACTCAGAAAATGAGGTGGAGCGCCATCTTGTTGCAAAATGAAGTCTTGAGGCGCGGATTCATTTAGCTGAGGAAAAAGATAAATCTGCAGCATATCCAGATACGAGGTGCCTGACATTGCTTATTCATTGAAAATTAACGGCCCGTAGCATAGAACAGAAAACATTGACCTTCGAGGTGTCTCTTTCATGTTGGATTATTTATTGCATGTGGATTCGCCACCCCCCAAACACGCACATAATGTTCATTCACCTTGTCACTGGTATGGAAACATGCTTCATCACTAAAAACAAAACGACTAAAATTATATTCATCATTTTATAGTGAACTAGCTAATACCCGGCGTGCGCTGCTACCCCTAAATAAATGAAAATGAATGTGATTTTATGTTTAGTTGGATAAGTAAAAATAATTATATTTTTTTTTCTTTCAAATGCCCCAGGTTGTCTTTCGATATTCCAGGTTTCTCTCCTAGCATGGCGTACTTGTAACCCACTTCTGAGGTTGGGGCGCCTGGAAGGCGGGGTTACGTTCCCCGGTGATATGATGGGGGATGGTGGTGATGACAATGGTGCGCCAGGAGAGTCCCTAATCCTAAGCTTAACCTAAGATGTATACGAATGATAATGAATGCGATGGCCATATGATTTCGGGGACCGTTTGGGCCTTAAAGGTTTCCTGACATTTGTCTTACAAGTGTGGAAAAACCCCGATAAAAACCTCACCCAGAAAAACTGTCCCGACCGGGGATCGAACCCGGGCTCGCTGCGTGACAAGGCAGCACGTTACCCCGATACTAAAGTGGTGGACTATAATTATAAATGTACATCGTAATTATTTCAAGTTTTCCCGTACTGATTACCCGTGTTGCCCGGGAATCTAGGCCCTACTTACCTTGATCTTCTTGGCATAAATGACCTATCAGACAAAATTCGTTATTGTGAGTATTCCCAAAAGAATACCCGCCATGTGCTGCTATGCTTGCACAGGAATCTAGGTACTTGTCTTGATCTTCTTGACATCAATGAAAGACATATGCTGTCGTGGACTTTTTTGTAGAGCCTTTTGAGATATTCAATTTTGTATACATTAATTTTGTGTATGTGTTATGATTTAGGCAGCGTAAGCCATTTAAGCGTCAAATGAGTTATGTTTTCACGTTTTCCACTACATAGGGAGATTTTTAAGGGTGTAGGAGTTGAGTATCACAACTCTCTTACAGCCTATGTTCATCCCCGGAATCTCCTGAACATTTTACAAAAAGCCCCATCACAATCGGATCAACGGTATGGCCGCGTATAAAGTACGAACAAACAAACAAACAAACAAACATACAAACATTAATTTTTATATATTAGGTATTGCATTTCCAAGCAGAAATTGGTGCGTGTCACTAGGTCTGCAGGTTTTAGGACTTATAGTAACTGCAAACGGTAAGGTCACATATGAAGCCGCTTTCGTAAATCTCTTCACAATCGTAGTAAGCATTTGTAGTTGACGACTAGCACGCCGCACAGATTTTTGTGGACTACGTATGAAAGCTGCTCTGACATCCTCGATTCTTTCATTTGGTGTTCGTGGACGTCCTGGACTTTTCCTTTCACAGCTACATTCAGTTGTTTCTAACTGTCTATACCATCGACGGATACTCTTTCCTGTCGGAGGATCAATTCCAAATAGCCGCCGAAAAGCTCGCTACACTCCAACAATGGAACTAGACCTCGCAAATTGCAACACACAAAATGGCTTCTGTACAGGAGTCGCCATTTCCACAAATTTAACACTGTGACGTAATAATGACAAGAAGCAAGTTACTGCATACAGGATATAAAACTTTCATAATTTTTCTTTCTTTATAGCAAATAATAACGCATCCAATGTCGTTTATAAAGCTACCCCGTCCATCACTTTGAAACACGGTGTATATATCGAAAACATTACAGTCTTTTTGTATTTTTTAATTGTTATATTGTATAAATGATTCGCGTTAGAGATTGTTCGGTATACAAAATTATTATAGTATGATATATTAGCATTTAATGCTAACGATAAATCAGTTAATATTGTCAGCAATGGATTCGATGTAATCTAATAAAAGAAATGAATGTTTGTTTGTACTTCATGCGCGGCCATACCGTTGATCCGATTGAGATGGGGCTTTCTGCAAAATATTCAGAAGATTCCCGGGATGAACATAGGCTATAAGAGAGTTGTGATACTCAACTCCTACACACTTAAAATCGGCCTTTGTAGTGGAAAACGTGAAGAAAGTAGCTCTTTGGACGCTTAAATGGCTTACACTGCCTAAACCATAACCAATACACATAACTAATGTACACAGAATTGAATATCTCAAAAAGCTCTACAACAATGTACGCGACAGCATATGTTATCTCTTACGGATAACTCACAATTACCATCTTTGCCTTTCATTGAAGCCAAGAAGATCGAGACTAGTACGTAGATTCCTGTGCAAGCATAGCAGCACATGGCGGCTTTTCTTTTACGGATAACTCACAATAACTAATTTTGTCTTTTAGCAAATTTATGCCAAGAATATCGAGATAAGTAGATTCCCGGGCAACACCGGATAATCAGAATGGGGAATCTTAAAATAATTACGATATACGTTTATAACAATTTTTCATTTTACTTACTGAACAAATCATAAGAAGTACATTAGTTTTTGTTTTTCAGCTCATTTATGGCAAAAGATCGGGATGAGTAGATTCCCGGACAACGCCGGGTAAACAGCACGGGGTATCTAAAAATAATTACGATATAAATGTTTCCTTCTACTTATTTAACTAAACATAAAACTTATTAATTTTCGTATTTCAGCCCATTTATGTCAAGAAGATCGGGATAAGCAGATTCCCGGGCAACGCAGGGTAATCAGCACGGGGTATCTGAAAATATAAATGTATAATTAATTTTTCTTTTATTAAACTAAACATAAAAGCACATTAATTTTTACACGCTTTATATTATTTATTTAGGCGTAGCAGCGCACGCCGAGTATTAGCTAGAACATTACTAAAAATGTAAGTAGAAAGTAGGTAATGTTGAAACAAAGATTGAGTGTTTTTAGCGATAAGGCTTAGAAGTTTGACTTTATGAAAGTAAACCGACTACAAGATCTTATAAATTGTTAAGGTATACCGTTTTACCGATAGATACGTATTATGTTCAGGTATTAGCCTATTGCCATCTGCTATAATTTCATGAAGTAGAGAATATAAGTGACACTCGTGGAGACATTTGGATTATATTTTCTGAAAATATCCGATAGATGGGTATGGATTTAAGTAACTGACATTATAGGAATCGTTTAGACTTAGATTTATTACTTAAATACTTGTTTAATTATACCATTTATTTTTTTTACAATTTTTTAGTACATTATTTTTATGAATAACAGTAATTTTGTTCCGATTCCGAAGACAGCATTTAAAGTTAGATTTTGCTTGAAATATTTTTAGAACTTGATATTATTGAAAATGAAATTAATGTTACTAAATTATTTTTTACTTCAGAAATCTAAGATTTTTCAGAAATATGATGATACATTTATAATATATTCTGTTTAAATGAGACAAAATATTAACTCTTGGTATTTTAGGTGCAAACTTCGAAAATAATTTTGTTTAAAAAAGGATCAAGAGCATTTTTTATTACTTCTTCAAACTTAGGTCAAAAGAAAGTATAATAAAACATTCAGTCAGAAATAGTTTGGGGTTAGTATTTTCGATTTATATAAATTTTGTTATGTGATTTATATATTATTATTTAATGTGTGTGCTTGCACAATGTTAATTGCCTATTTTAACATACTCATGTGAAAAAGGAATCCAATACGTCTTCCTCCGAGGAATGATTTTGGAAATAAACAGGATGAAAATCCTACAAATTATGATTAAGAAGAAGAAGAAGATTTGAAAAAAAAACGCAATTAAGAAGTTACTGGTAAATCGAAAATAATTTATACTCACAGTTATAACTGTAAACAGTATTTTCAGGAGTTCATAACGTTCGGACAGTTTAAGGAAAATCTCGAACAAAAATTATGCGACTTGTATTAAAAAAATGTGAGTTTGGAAAATATCCAAAATAAAATATTTTTTTATAAAGGAAAGAAATGTACTAGAAATAGACAGGTGATTTTTATATTCAATGTCTGTATAACCTAATTACAGTTAGAGCAGAAATTTAACTATTTCTTCACCATATCCATCCATCGTAATTCTGCCCGAAGGCAGGTCCTTCATTGCAATCATAGCATTTTCATGCAGCTTTACTAGGGCATTGTAGGTGTGGTAGCTTCCCGTTGGTTTCCCGACCGGTGAAGAATGATGATGATGATTACCATATGATTTCGGGGATCGTTTGGGCCTTAAATTTTTCATGAAATTTGTCTTACAGGTGAGGAAAAAACCCGATAAAAAACTCACCCAGAAAAACTGCCCCGACAGGGGATCGAACCTGGGCCCCCTACGTGACAAGGCAACTCGCTACCTCGAGACCACAGCGGTGGACTCTTCACTATATACAAAAACAAAATTATACACCTTTACATTGCACTGAATAAAGTTAAATGAACACAGTTTCCTCTATTTTAACGTAACAATTAACGAGTAAAAAATAATTTATATACAAACAACAAAAATTAACACACAAAAAAGTATTGAAACAGTCTCGTATTATGGCTGTTTTGAGTCTTTACATTTTGAGTTCAATGCTTTGTTGGGAGCCCTTTTTATTCCAAAATGGCTTGAGGACGACGTAGCAATCGACCCGATTAAATTTGAAGTTACTGAAGAAGGTATATTTCTCCATTCTTCTTCCAAAGCGTTTCTCAAGTCTTGCTTGTTGTAAACCTGCCTTGAGCGAATTCTCCTTTTCAGGTGTTCCTATAAATTCTCAATGGAGTTAATGTACGGAGACTGCGGAGGCATTTCCATGTACTTTGGTGTATTATACAAAATCCATAAACGCGTATTGAAACCGGTGTGCTTGGGATCATTATCTTTGCATAAATACAAAACCTTGCTTAATCCCCACTTTCTCTGCAGAGGTATGAAGATTGGTCTTCAGTATGTTCAAATACTGTTTGTGATCCATCACACCATCGATAAAATGCAAAGTCCCGACTCCTGAGGTTATTCATGTATCCCCGTACTAATAAAGAACCACCACTATATTTCATCCAACCCACTGTTGGAGATTTTGTTTTTGTAGCTCTGTATTTTAATTCCTCCAAACTTTTCGTCTTCTATCTGAACAAGAAATTTTGATTTTAGGCTCGTCAGTATAAATTACTTTTTTACAAAATTCTTTGGGCTTTTTATGTGTGTTTTAGCGAAGTTCAAATGATTCTTTCAGTTTTCTTCACTTACTAAGCATTTTCTACGGGATGTTTTCCCACGTAGTTCGTTAGCCCATAGTCAGTTACGAACATCGCTAGCAGAAATATTAATATTAAAGTATGTCTTGATACTAGCTGCTAATTTAGGGGCACTACTATTAGGTTTAGCTTTACTTTTCTCATTAATACTTTTTCGACTTTAACATACAGTTTTCTAGGACGTCCTGATCTGTGGCTATTTTCGAAAGATTTTCGTTCGCCAACTCTCTCAATTATATGCTGAATGTTTGGTCTTAGACCTTCCAGTTATTTCACTAATTCCATTTAGCGATTTACACTGATTAGGCAAACCAATAATCAATTACCTTTCTTCTACTGTAATATTTCTACCTTTCCGCCCCATTCCAGCTTAGTCTGCAGCCAGAAAACACACAACTACACGGCAAAGTACTCAAGGCTAGAGTGAATAACAACACTACCATACCCACCCCCACTCGACTTCATGTGAACATTCTATTGACCAAATCTTAGTACTGTATCAATACTTTTTGTTCGTTAATTTTTGTTCTTCGTGTACAAATTATTTTTTTACTCGTTAATTGTCATGTTAAAACAGAAGAAACTGCGTGTATTTAACTTCATAGAGTTCAATTTAAAGGTGTACATTTTGTTTTTTTTTTTATATAACTTAGTGAAGAAATAATTAATTAATTTATTTCTGTCTGTGTCATTTTTAAGTGTATCAATTTCTTCACTAACTATAGATACAGATACTTATTACAACAGGTTTAATATTTTTTCTTTTTTATTGTAGGCAAATATAATTCCAATCTCATTTTTATACATAGTTATATATTGAAATCTACCGACAATAAAATGTATGCTATAAATTAAGCACATGGGTTTAATTTAGTTGCTCAAAGTACCTGAAAAGAAAATAAGTCTCTTTTAAAGTTTTTACACAATTTTAATATACTTTTTTTTTGTATTTTTACCCTAATTACAGCTATGCATAATGCTTCGATTTCATAAAACTCGAGATTAAAGAAATACACAAACTAATGGTTTATTACCCTCTGTAATACTTCATTTCATTAGTGTTGCTCTTCGAGGCTGGGCGTTAAAGGGGAAAAATTGCTCAGAAAACTTCACTTACGAAGGAAAGTATAGATGATCTCAATATTTGTACGCCCTGACTAAAATTCCGGCTGGGTTTTTGAATTCGCGATTCTCTAACACGAGATGAGCATAGTATAGTAATTATTACTGCGTCAAAAAGACTAAAGAATGGTAGGTATTATATATGGAGGTTCACTGTATATATATATATATATATATAGGGCCTACTTTTTTGCATACAATAATTCATTTCTACCCATAGAAATAAGTAAATAGACAAAAAGTAATTTGTAATGTGAACTTAGTGCTGTTTGCCTCCATAAATAAATCTAGTACCGTTATCTGTCTGTCTACAGCCATACATCCCCATACGAGACCAGCGTGCTCCCTTATATGCGTTAGTTAACTAAGTTAATTACACATATTTCCCTACAGTTGTCTGCGAGTGATAAGTTGCCTTAAAGGGACCCCTAGTAGGCAACTAAGGTATTGCTTGGATGATAAAGGCCGATTAAATTTTTCTCAGAGACTCTAAATTAGGCTTGAGGTTCTTTTACGAGCGAATCCGAAAAGTTTCGTATTTTTGACCCACGGCTTAAAGTCACTCCAGGAGGACGCCCTTGGATGTTTTAAATCTAAAAGTCTATCGACTTCCGGGTTTGAACCCACAACCCTCCAGACCAGAGGCAAGGAACTTAACCTTTGGACCACCGCCATCTAGGTATCTACAATACATACTGTATAAGTCCCGCGGCGTAGCCGAGTGGTTAAGGCAAGATGTCTTGGCGCAGAGCTATGGGACTTGCACTGGTTCGAGTCCCCATGGGGGAAGAAATTTTCTCATGTAATTTCGGTCAGGGTGGGATCAATACCCACTCAGCATCGTGATGCATTTGGGTAGCTGCAATAAGTAGCGACTCCAGGTTGAAAAGACCAGCTATAACGGTTTCGAGACCTGACATGCTGACCACATGTCATCACTATAAAGGCTAGATGATTGTCTACCTCTGCGATTAATATATGTGGATGTTAGGCCAGCAAGGGCCTTCTATGCCTGTCGCATATATGTGTGTTGTGTGTGTTTTTTAAGATGCATCTACTCCTAAATATATTCGCAAATAAATAAACAAGAAGTAAATATCTTGAATTTACCTGTATAAGTAAATATTACATAGCACGAGTGCTAGTGCTTTTCCAAGAGTATATATAATTTCTTCGATTCCCGGTGAGAAGTACAGTGTAAATAATTTACAACAGTGTTACGCAGGAGCTGAACAGACTTGAGTTGTGGTTTTGACTCGAGGTAAATAACACATAATATCCGGCGCCACCCAACTTTTTAGTGACGATATGGCCTAATAAGCATGAGTCTTCCAACATATTCATTGTTTTCCATCCTAACTTCTCAAGAGTGGAGAACATTATGTGCTCGCTGTATTTGAAGCAACAGCCCTTTTTTCTTCTTCTTCTACTCAGTCTGGCTTATATTTCCGTCCTGTTTATTGCTCATAACTTTTTATTTACAGGAGAAGTCTTTCTTCTGCTGTTTATATGTATGTGGAAGTGTGCAGTGATGAGACCTGGTTTTTCCCTTGCCGTCACTTTCAACAAAAAATACATTTTTTTTCTACAGTATTACAAATGTAGAATTTTCCGAGTCTGATTGAAGAGGTAGATATATTGAAGTATGTTGAATCTCCTGGAAATTATTTTCCATAGTCAAGCATTTATGAGAAAACACTGTTCTATAGTGAATGAAGAAATCTGGGCATCCGTAGGTTCTAGTATTCGAAATTGAGGTTGCGCCATGAATCCGGCTTTCATGAAAGTAGTCTGGGAACGTTATTCCAAATGGTGATAATATCGGAATTATTACCCTTTGTTCTATATTTTATTCGATAACAGTAATCTTCAAGTTAACGTACATTCTTTAATGACATTATTAACAAATAGTGTTCGTTAAATATCTCTCTCTCTCTCTCTCTCTCTCTCTCTCTCCTCTCTCTCTCCTCCCCCTCTCTCTCTCTCTCTCTCTCTCTCCCCTCTCTCTCTCTCTCTCATTTTTATTTTCCTGATATAAATGACATACTTACAAAAAAGGAAACCGGCCATAATGCAAATACAGAAGTAAATGAGGTAAGTAACGGTGAAGTAATTCCACTATAGTCCATAGAAGACCCTTGGGCTAGTAGGATGTTAAGTCTCCAATTTTTTCTAGAATATCGACGATTGATGTCAGCCGGGTTATTATATCTGCATGACGGCCGCCTTTATTTTTAGAACAAATATCTGGTACTCATTTCCGTTACAGGCTGAGTTGCCCCCAGGGTCACAGTGCCGCCAGAAGATTTGGTTCAGTTTAAAATCCTGGCCTCACCGGGACTCTAACCCTCAACCATTCGACTTTAGTGTATTGCTTTAACCACAACGCTACGGCGTGCCCCTAATGAGGTATGTAATTTTCATAAAAATATTTTTTTTTCACACGGATTTTTATGTCTTCTGATTTTATAGAAGCCGGGATTTAGGCCCGTTTTTTTCTGGGCCTTTAATGTTTTGTTACTTTTATTATATACTCACACTTGTATGGTGCCCTATAGAGTCTACTCTATAAATTTAATGTCTTTCATTTTTAAACAACTATTACATAGATGTCGTAAAAGTGATCCCACAACAGGCCTCAGGAGGCCTTTGGGGTAGTAGGAGGTTAAGGCTCCCACTTTTTCTAGACAATCGGCACTTGATGTCAGCCGGGTTGTCAGCCCTGCGTGACGGCCGCCTTTACCCCAGAACAAGCGTCTGGTACTCATTTCCGTTAGAGGCTGAGTCGACCCCAGGGCCATAGTGCCGCCAGAGGGTTTGGGTCAGTTTAAAAATCCTGACCCCAACGGGACTTGAACCCTCGACCCTCCGGCTTGTAGCCCAGTGCCTTAACCACTACGCTACGGCGTGCCCCACATAGATGTCGTAAATTCTAATTAGATTTAAACTTCTGATATACTACGTATTGTATATAATTTTCACTCTTTATAATTATACTAGTCCACCGTTGTGATCTCGAGGTAGCGTGCTGCCTTGTCACGCAGCGGGCCCGGATTCGAACTCTGGTCGGGACAGTTTTTCTCGGTGAGGTTTTTATCGGGGTTTTTCCTCACCTGTAAGACAAATGTCAGGAAAACTTTAAGGCCCAAACGTTCCCCGAAATCATATGGCCATCATCGTCATCATCATCCTTATCCTTATCATCATCATCATCATCATCATCATCATCCTTCACCGGTGTGGAAAGCTACGGGAAGCTACCACACCTACAATTCCCTAGTAAAGCTGCAAGCATAGTATGGAAATGTTATGATTGCAGTGAAGGACCTGCCTTCGGGCAGAATTACAATGGATGGATGGATAATTAGGCCCTATACTATCAGGTCACTAGAATTTATTATTGTTGCATATCATGTAAGGGATTGCTATTTTTTACAAACAGTAAAGGAAATGAGCAAATTCATATACAATTTAGTACGTTAGTAAGGAATTTCATGATTTATCATAAGTAATGCCACCAGTGATTTCAAATTTATCTAGAGAATTTGGAAATCAAGAGTGGCATTTGTTAGGACTATTTAACGAATAAAATTGAGATGTTTACGCACAAATCATTATTTAAATATAGTTATTATGAAATATGTATATATTTAATGTAAACGGCGATGTTTGAAAGCAAATGAGAAACGATTGGTACGCTTCACTAGCTTCTTTTGTTCGTCACTGCAACCAGATCATATTATTTATTGCCAAAGGAACGTAATATTTTAAGAATGCACTCTAGTGGAGAAAAAATGAAACACATCAAACTGTATATAACTGCTTTTTATGATTTTTACATGTTCTTCTTAGAGTGTTTACTTTTAGCAATATCTGTTTATTATCAAATATATTAATTGATATAAAGCACCCCACGCTTTTGATGGTAAAATTATTTTCTTTTTGTTGATAATTCTAGTTTTATTCTATATGTGTTGGAGATGATTTTTTTGTTGACCACTTTAAATTTATCCCAAGCGTTTTGGAAATTAAAATTATTTTTCATTTTTGAGTTCGGTTTTCTAATAAACCGTGCTGTTTTAGATTTTTAAAACTATTATTTATTAGTATTGTTAATTGAAAATAGGATATAAATTTCAATAGGAAATTCGTTATCCATACTCTCTGGCTACAGGCGGCCTCCATCAAATGGAGGGCTAATACAAACAACTAAAAAGGCAAGAGATATATTTTCTGAAGTTGTTTGTTTATATAGCATTCAAAGCGAAAATAGTTCGATTTGGCAAATTATTGTTTGCGATTTAACAACATTAATCTACTTGCCAGTCTTCAATTCAAACGGAATACATTATGGCCTGGTTAAGTCATGTCTAAGTAAGTATAGTGGATTAATGTAAGACGTTTGTGCAAATTTCCTAACTTTTAAGCCCTAGTGATTATCTAAAATTTATGTAACTCGATATTCTTTTTCATCTAATTATTCTCGTAGTTTAAATATGGCATTTGAATGAAAACTCTACAGATTTTATGGGATATTTTTGTCTTATAGTTTATGTTCATGACATATTAAACTCTTAAATTGGCTATGTACGGTATCCATTAAGATACATTAGTTTAATTTATTTAATATTTTTAATAAAATGGTAGAGATACAAACGAGTAGCATTTGTTTAAATTTATGTTGATTTACGCAACATACAGTAATAAGATATTATTTTGTTTCCATTGCGGTCTGACACATTTAAATAACTGGAACGAGAAATTAGTGTTTCGCTAATTTAAGAGCTAATCTTAGAATATTGGTTGGAATTTTTTAAATATAAATATCCCAGCTATATTCGTTATTTTTGGATTATATATTTGAGGATATGGTCAGATATTTAGATTACAATTGAATAGACAAATTAAATGAAACTAATGGCATGGTCCTAACTCTAACAGGAGATGACTTTTTTAAGGTATGGTACTTTCTGTAATATATGCACGATTTTATGTAACAAGATGGAGCTGTCTTTTCTTGCTCTAATCTTCATTTCTGTCGCCTTCTCTCCGAATTGCAAGAGCTCGGTAAGTGTCCGCCAGAAGAAAGGGCAACACCGGAACTAGGAATTATCTTTGTAGTCTCGTAGTTAAGACTAGCTCAAGACGAGGGTGTTGGGGAACGGGTAAACAGTACCCCGAAGCCAATTTAGTTTGCTGGTTCCCCGAGGCCGCGGATAAATCTGGACTGCTCTTCATTTACCTAATCGACCATTTGGTGAGCTAAACACAGGACATTCCGGAGTACAATTGCCACGCAGCTCCCCTAATTAACACAATGTAATTAAATCAATTAGGCCAAACCCTTCCTAGGGAAACTGAGCGCAACAGAGGAAGCTAGTACAAGAGTATACCTCTGTCGTTAGTAACAAGCGCGAGCTGGTTAACTGCTTTCAACCAGTCGTGTCTGCTACACCAGAACACATTCAACTCTACTTACTTTCCATCGTTTTAATTTCTTTCAAGGTGCTTAGGAAATGTTTGATAATCTCTTTCAGAAGCATTGAAGGTAAATTTTGCACCTATATTCGTGAAATATGTATTAAGTAATGCCACGAGTGATATCCAAATATGAATTTATGTAGAGAATTTGTAATTCTAGAGTGGCACTTGTTAGGACTATTTAACGAATAAAATTAAGCTGTTTACTCACAAATCATTATTTAAATATATTTAGTTTAAAATATTTATATATTTAACGTGAACGTCGATATTTGAAAACAAATGAGAAACGTTTATGATTCATTTGTTCGTCACTGCGACCAGATCATATTATTTATTTCCAAATAGGATCACAATATTGTAAGAATGCACCCTAGTGGAGAAAAAATGAAACACAATAAACTCTTTATAACCATCATTTTAGGTTATTAATTTTTTACGGCCTATGATATAAATATGTCGAATTATATTTTTCTGGAACATTAATACCTGGGAAATAATAGTTAAATAAAGCGCAATCAGTGGTTTATTTTTATTGTGGTAAAATCAATTCATACATTTTTTCTATTATATCTCCCAAAGCGCTATCTGGTTGCATTCGTGCACTATATATACAATCTGGTAGCCACATGCATTCTAGAATCCTTACACCTTAATATATAAATTGCTATATTCGACATATTTCTTAGAGAGACAGTCACTGCAAAATAATGGTATGACCTGTTCGGAATATTAAAATGAAGAGCTTTCTTTAATACGATAAACATCAATGGTAAATACTATGATTTGTTGTAAAACGACATTCATCGAAACGAGATTGGTTATTGTATCCCAATTTGGGGCATGAGTTAAATAGTCATAAGTGATTTCCAAATAATCGGAAAATTCACGAGTCACGAAGTAACTAGTGGATTTATCTATAAAGGACTTGGGAATCGAGAGTGACATTTGTTAGGACTATTTAACGAATAAAATTAAGCTGTTTACTCAAAAATCATTATTTAAATGTAGTTATTTTAAAATATTTATATATTTAATGTAAACGGCGATGTTTCAAAACAAATCATAAATGTGTGGTTATGTTTAATTTGTTTATCCATTGCAACTTGATCATATTATTTGTCAAATAGGATTGCATTATTGTAAGGATGCACCCTAGTGGAGAAAAAATGAAACGCATCTAACTGTATATTATAACCAACATTGTAGGTTATTAATTAATTTTTTAGTAAACACTCTGTAAAAGCATTATTTAGAAACACAGTTATTGAACACACAATTATCAAATGTGTCGTTCGAATGAATTTGTTCATTATTTGCTATATTAAATGTATTTGTTCGAGAGCCGTCACTGAAAAATAATGCTCTGACCTGCTCAGATTATTAAAAAGGAGGAGCTTTTTTTTATCACAAAATGAGGAGGTGGTAAAGAGAATTTGATAAAGAATGAGCGAAACACGACTGTCATTGGTTGTGAAACAAAATTAATTGAAACGTGATTGGTCATTGACTCCCATCTGGTGCATGAGTTAAATAGTCGAACTAAAAAAAAAATATATAAATGTGGGAAGTATTTACTTTTATTTTTTACACAAGTGAAACACACTTTCGGGGAGGCCCTCAGGTCCTTCTGTGGTAAAAAATAGTATGTGTTCCATAGTTAAAACCCCTCTCACAACATGTCGTGTCGCAGCAAGGTGGCGTGTGGCACGTGAAATTACCTGTAAGGTGAGAGGTTAGACTACGTTATTGGAATGGAATTTTTAAACAAAATTGCAGTTATATACGGGACTGCAAGAACTCAAATCACTTTTGTCCTATAAAATGCCCGTTTTTCATGTCTGTTTTTGTTTCAACACCTAAATACTATAAAGAAATATTTGGCACCGTTGAGGCTATTGTTAAATATTTAAAATAATAAAATTTGTACCTGTTGTGCCAGTCGTCCTCAACAAATTGGATTTATTTAAATTATTCGGCTAGTCCTTTCGGAACCGGTTCCATTTTCAAAGCTGTTCATTGGGCACAGCTTTGAAAATGGAACTGGTTCCGAAAGGACTAGCTGAATAATTTAAATAAATCTAATTGGTTGAGGATGACTGTCACTGTAGGTACAACACGTAAACCTATCCCAAACGTATATTTTGTTTTGTAAAATTAATGGGGTAGATGTACCTTCGAGGGTAAAAATGACATTTTTCAATTATTGTTTTATATGTAAAATTGGCTTCTCCCTTTATTACTTTGAAAACTAAATTGAATTATCTTGATTACTTACTGAATTATGAATCAGAACATGACAGCCTGTTATTTGAGCATTCGAATACGTAATTAAAACGTGTATTTATCCTATAGTTACTTATGAAAATGGAAACATTTTGAATATCTTGGAATGACGTTGAAAATTAACGGAAAGTGGAAGAAACATATTGATATAGCATTATTTAAAGGGAGGGGACAACTTAACAGTGTACACGGTATTCTGGGTCGAGTGCCTGATATTCAAGTCAGCACAACAGAAAAATGAATGGAGCGATGGTGAGGCCAGTAATGCACTATGGTAGTGAAATTTGGGGTTTTAAAAGAACGAAAATACTATATAAGGTATATACGCATTTTCTAAAATATATTATGGGACTTAGTAAGGCTGTTTCTAACTGTGGAAATTTATATGAATTTGGATCATTCCAGGACGACATAAACTGCAAAATTCGTGTACTCAAATACTGGTTGCGGGTAATCCAAGGTGAACAAGCAATGTTCAGAGCAATTTGTTACGACCACCAAATTAGAAACATAGATGTGAAATTCTGGGCAGACGAGGTTAGGAGAGAACTCCAAAAGTTTGGGATGGGTTGGGTATGGGGAAAAAGGGACTGAAAATCGCAAGAATGTGTGGAGAAAAATAAGGAGGAGGTATTTAGATATAAATCAACAAGATATTTTTGCCGAATGTACGGGAAAATACTCACTGTTTTTACAGAGGGACCTAAAACATGTTTGGGGAAAATAATCTTATAAAATCAATCTAGGATTTAAAGAGAGATAAGGGCTTGCTTGGTTTAGGCTACGGGCATGGAAATTTCTAAAAAAAATAGCGACGATCACGATATGCGAATGTGTCCAATATGCGGGAGCTTTGAAGACGAGATGCATATATAAAGAAAATGTAACGATTTAAAATATTGGAGGCGTCGGTTATTACAGGAAAGATTTCTAAATTCAAATCGTGTAAGATTGGCATGCTACGAGTTAATGGTAAACCAAGAAAATTGGATAAATTTGGGTAAATTTCTGGTCAAAACGTGGAAAATAAGAACTACACTCATTCATGAATAAATACATTTATCAAAATGCAATACCATTAATTCTTAATAATTCTACATAAATTAATTAATGTATATGTTATTGTATTATTATGTAATTGTAATATTATTGTGTTTTCTTTATGTAATTGTAATATTATTGTTTTCCTTTTGTTTTTCTTTATACTATTACCAAATATTACTTTATTGTAACGGGCTGTCAACAGCACGTACGGCTTACTGCCCGTGCGACCCATATTTGTAAATAACATTGTATATATCTTACTTTTAGTCTAATAAAGTCCTATTACTACTACTAATATGAAAACCTAGTATATTTTTGTATGCAATGCGATTTATGCACAGAACAGAAAATGAATCAATGTTCAAAATTATGGGAATTATCTGGAAAATACTAGTGAACTGCATTTTTCTGAGGTGTCATTTTGATTGTGAAATTAACAGTAGCGGAAACTATTTTGTTGTATGAGAATATTGTACTTTAAAGAAGTTGTGAAAATTAATCATGCCTATTCATGATTTGGTACAGCTAAAATCTTTTGAAAGAAGGAAGAGAAAACTTAATCTACAGTGTTCTAAGGCAATTCATCTACCTTAAATGTTTAATTCCTGCTCTTTAGTTGATTTACATACAAAATGTACTCTTGTACTTCTACTATTTTGAATATTGTAGAAATTTGAACTTCTGATTATAAATGAGTCTATTTGGAAAGAAAATTAAGATAAATTGTAGAACCTCCTAGGGGGAGAAAACATCGAAGTAAAACCAGTAAATGTAAAAAAATTGCCGTAGAAAAAAAAATTAAGAATGCCGATTAGTCGTAGTCCATATCAGTTGGAAAGAGACATTTAAAGATCTACTACCGCTATTACTCTATTGCTGATTTCGCTGCTATTGCTTCTATTACTTTTTCTATAGCTTCTATTGATTTTACTATTACTTATATTACGTAGTATGGCTACTGCTACCTACTATTACTCAGACAGCTTGTCCTTTCTGACTTAACAATCATATTAACGTAGCGTTTTTTTAAAAGTGAGGAGACCACATAACATTATACTCAGTATTTTGGGTCAAGTGCCTGATATTTCAATTAGCACGATAGACAAAAACGTATGGAGTGATGGCGAGGCAAATAATGTACTATGGCTATTGAGATTTGGGGTTTTCAAAGAACGAAAATACTAAATAAATTATATACACATTTACTTAAAAATATTTCAGGACATAGTAAGACCGTTTCTAACTCTGGATTTGATATACATTTGGGTCATTTCAGGAAGACTTAAATTGCAAAATTCATGTACTCAAGTACTGATTGCGGCTAAACCAAAGTGAACAAATAATGCTTAGTGTAATCTGCTATGACCACTATATTAGGAACACAGATGCGAAATTCTGTGCAGACAAGGTTAGGAGGGGATTCCAAAAGATTGGGATGGGTTGAGTATGGAAAAAGGGGAGCGAAAATCGCAAGAATGTATGGAGAAAAATCAGGAGGAAGTGCTTGGATATAAACCGACAAGGTATTCTAGGTAAAAAAAAAAAATTCTGCTCCAAGAAACCTAAAACATGTATTAGGAAAAGTAACGATTTGAAATTTTGGAGGCGTTAGTTGTTGCCGGAAAAGAGAGTTGATTCGTGAGAGAGATTGGCATGCTACGAGTTAATATTAATAGTTATCTCAGAAAATTTAATAAACGTGGGCAGATTTCTGGACAAGACGCGGAAAATAAGAACACTCATCATTCTTGAATAAATAATAAAAATAATAATGATGATGATGATAATAATAATAATAATAATAATAATAATAATAATAATGCTTTATTTTAGCTGGCAGAGTTAAGGCCATAACTCCTTCTCTTCCACTCTACCAGCAAATAGTAGAATTATACAAAAAATACATACATATTACAATTTTAAGATATTATTAAAATACAGACTAAACAAAATACAATGATGATGTGATCTAATACTAGCTAATACTAACAAAAACATAGAATATAAGAAAATTAAAATTATATAAAATAAAGTAAGTAGCTTCCTAGATGATTATTAATGGAATGCTCTATACAGTTGTTATGCAGTTATTGTTTTCATTGTGTCGAACTTAAGATATCAGTTAATTTGGATTTAAATAAAGATAGCGATTGACAATCCCTGACATGACTGGGAAGTGAGTTCCATATATTGTGCAAGATTCTGAGTATAGACGTGTCCTGTGCTGTGGTATCAAAAGTAAAGAAGAGTCTTGTGATCTTGTTCCTAAATTGTGATGAGCCGATAAAATTTTGAAAACGTGTTGTTAAATAACTTGGTAAATATGCGTGCAGAATTTGGAATAGTAAGGTGTGTGAATGTAAAGTTCTTCTGTCATTTAGGCGTAGCCATGATAAGGCCTGAAATGAAGGAGACACGTTGTTATAACGACAGATATTGAATATAAATGAATGCACGGATTATGAGCACGCTGTAGTCTGTCAGATAGATCAGTTGTCAGATTAGTCAGTAATTATGTAGCAGTAGTCGAAGTGTGACATTATAAGAGTCTGTACAATTATTTGTTTAAAAATAAATATGTAAACAAAGTATAATTATTAATGCTAAATATATAGACTACTTAGCTTAAAATTATTTAGTTTGTAATGTTATCTATTGTTTTGTTTATATATATATATATTAATTTATTGATACGGACCATCAATAGCACTTACGGCTTGATGCCCATGATATCCATTTGTAAATAATATTGTATATATAGTATAGTCTAACAAAGTACTACTATTTCTAATATTACTGCTATTACTAGTTTATACCCATACATCCCCACATGGGGTCAAGCGTGCTCCCTATTGGGAGTTACTACTTCTTTCTTTCCATGACGGTTCATGACTAGAAGGCCCTTGGCCTACCAGACGGAAGCTGGCCTCACATCCACATGTGTTAATCACAGAGGTAGATGATAATCCAGCCAGTGTAGGGGTGACATGTGATTAGCGTGTAGGGTCCCCCAGCCGTCATAGCTGGTTTTCTCATCCTGGAGCCGCTAATTATTGTAGCTACCCAATTTCTTCACGATACTGGGCGGCACTGGTCCCATACTGGCCGAAATTTCATGAGATAATTTGTTCACGGGAGTTAATTATCCGAGGTAATTTTGTTACGCTTATTTCCCTACAGATGTCAGCGAGTGATATGTGGTTAGCACATCACATCTGAGCGACATCTAGTAGGCAACTAAGGTATTAATTGGATGGGAAAGACCGATTAAATATTGTTCAGAGGCTCTAATTTAAGATTGAGATTTTATACGAGCCCGAAAATCTTCAGACACGGGACCCACGGCCTAAAGTCCTTCCCGGAGGACTTAGTCACTTCGATTCTTTCATCCTTAAAAAATCCACCGACCCCACCCACGACCCATGGGACCAGAGGAAAGGAACTTAACCCCAACACCACCGAGGTCAATGTTGCTATTACTACTATTATTTCTATCATTGCTACTATTATTACTACTACTTTTATTATATTTCTACTAATACTATTATTACTTCTATTATTGCTACTATTACTAACATTATTTCTATTATTGTTACTATTACTGTTATTACTTCTATTATTGCTATTATTAGCTACTACTATTAAAGCCGATAATAATTGTAATAATAATAATAATAATAATAATAATAATAATAATGTGTTGACAATGATGATCATTATATCTTTAATTGATTCATAAATGAATAAGTGGGTATGAGAAAAAAATTAAATCATTTTAAAATTGTTTCAGTGTTAGTGAGTTTGCGGTTAGTCGAGTTACTCCCACCCTCTCTCAGCACTGGTCATAGTTAAAACACGGTGTTAAACAAACAGGGGGGATATCATCATGTGGCTGTTTATACCCTGTGAAATCATGTACTTCAAAAGCCCATTCTCTTACCTTAACCAATTATCTGCATCTTACTAGAGTAAATCTACTACTTAATTATTCACAGTAAATTCATAATTACCAGACTGCGGGGAAATAGTACCGAGATGTGAAATTACGAACAAACTAACTTAGTTTATTTACAAAGTCCGAATGACTGTCTCAGGCAATGTCAGGACAGACGGCAAGGTAGTGATGCCTATTGTTCTGTATACACGGTATAGTCTGCTTACTCTGACAACTGGTAGACTACATACTAAAATCCTAAAACATTCATAGTTACTTGGCTATGTTAGCTGTAGATACTACGATCGTGACGTAATTGCCGTACTCCCTCTGTTTCAGTCTGCAGTTAGGTTGCACTTGTAAGCATATAAACATACTATTTTCGTACTATTTCCCAGCTGTCTACCTTTCATACCATTCTGGCTCCGGATAAGAAAAAAATTCCAGGACGAAGTTTAAATTTGGTAATTTTTTCACATGTAAGACAAATGTTAGGAACATGTAAGGTCCAAATATATCTCGAACATAATCGGACACCATAATCACCCATATCATATTCACCATTCAATGAATAAGTGAAACCTTTATCTTGTACAGAATATCCGCCTTGTCTCGTAGGTGCCCCAGGGTTGAGATAATCTGAGGGCAGGATCTCCATGCCCTTGTGTGCCAAGAAAGCATGTATGTGATGCAGAGTTAAACTTCCTCTCCCGACAGGCCGTATTCCTGTAAGGCCAGGTTGAAACAGGACACGTAAAATAAACAACCATGATAGGAGAAACAAACTTTGGCTGAGGGAACCAGAATGAGAGAGAGAGAGAGAGAGAGAGAGAGAGAGAGAGAGAGAGAGAGAGAGAGAGAGAGAGAGAGAGAGAGAGAGAGAGAGTATCGATAGACCTTCATGAGTAGGATCTACGTGTACAGTAAATGTCATTCTATTATTTTCAGTACCGGTGGTTTAGTGGTATAAGCTAGCCTCTAGATCTAGATGGAACATTCGCAGGTAATATTCCGCACCGAATCAATTGATTTAATGGACCTGAAAATTCCGAGTATGTATTAATTTGTGACTGAAGTAAAACCATGGGTCAATAGATTTACTGCACGTAGATTAACCTTAGGCATGATGATATGACTTACTTAAAAAAAAAAATGTTGGCCGTTTCTTCGCCCAGCTTTGAATTACCTTGCCATGATCGGAGATGTTAGAGAGAGTATTTAATAAAGTACTATTTTCCTATAATTTTGTTTCTTAAAATTACTATGGAATATAGTGTATGAAAATAAAAATAAAAAATAATAATAGTAATAATATTATCAATAAATAATGATGATAAATTTAATAGTAGTAAAATAATGGTGTTAATAGCAATAATAATATTAGTAATAAACAAAATCTATGTAATCATCATGCCAGTAATAATACTGATAATAATAATCATCCATAGTAATTCTGCCCGAAGGCAGGTCCTTCACTGCAATCATAGTATTTTCATGCTATGCTTGCAGCTTTACTAGGGAATTGTAGGTGTGGTAGCTTCCCGTTGCTTTCCACACCGGCGAAGGATGATGATGATAATGGTGATGATGATGATAATGGTGATGATGATGATGATGATGATGATGACCATATGATTTCGGGGACCATTTGGGCCTTAAAGTTTTCCTGACATTTGTCTTACAGGTGAGGAAAAACCCCGATAAAAACATCAACCAGAAAAACTGCCCCGACCGGGGATCGAACCCGAGCCCGCTGCGTGACAAGGCAGCACGCTACCACGAGACCACAGCGGTGGACTAATAATAATAATAATAATAATAATAATAATAATAATAATAATAATAATAATAATAATTATAATAATAATAATGATAATAATGCCACGCACGCCGAGGCGTAACTAGGTAAGGCAACATACTTACAAATCTGATGGTCGGGGGTTCGAGTCCCGATGTGGTAAAGCATTCTTAAACTGCCTTAAATGTTATATTAGCATCATGTCCCTGGGTTCTACATAGCCTCTAGCATAAATAAGTACCAGACGTTTCTTAAGGGGATAAAGACTGCCGTCACTCAGGTCGGACAACCTGACTGTTATCTCTTGTCAAAAACATACATTCACAGACAAATGTACATGCAGAGTGTGTATATAACAAGGAAAGGAGCAATGAAAGAAATCGTTAATCATTCTTTGTCATAATTTTTCTATTACTACAGTCTTGTAACTTACAAGGAGATAGCAATCTTTAGGAAGCAATACATTTTTAACTTCACCGACGTGTAGAATGTAGAGGAATCTTAGGACAAACTCTACAAGCATCAAATCGTACCTCTCAGCTTTTTTTGAGAGAATGAAGAAATTGATTTTAGAGACTATTTAACTCGTGCCCTAAATGGTAGTCAATGACCAATCACGCTTCAATGAATTTTGTTTTACAACCAATGACAGTCTTGTTTCACCTCGCTCTTCATCGATTTCTCTTTATCAGCTCCTGCTTTTATGATAAATAAAGCTCCTCATTTTAATATTTTGAACAGCTCAGAGCATTATTTCTCTACAATAAATACATTCAATATAGCTAATAATGAATAGATTCTTTGATTTTACTGAGTTGTTTACAAAAAAAAAATAATTTGCAATGTTGATTATAATATACAGATTTGATGTGTTTCATTATCTCTCTACTAGGGTGCATTCTTAAAATATTGCGATCCTATTTGGCAATAAATGATATGATCAAGTTGCAGTGAATATACAGAAACACACATTTCTGATTTGTTTTAAAACATCGCCGTTTACATTATATTTCTAGATATTTTAATATACCGGTAACAATATTTAATTAATGGGTTTTGATGAAACAGCTTAATTTTATTCGTTAAATACTCGTAGTTATAACAAATGACACTCTTGACATTTGCCTAAAACCATAGACAGAGTAAATCCACTGCGTTACAACTGTTGTTGAGCATCGTTAATTTATAGATCATTTTGGTCACAAAACCACACTCGTGGCATTTACTTGTACCTACTTAACCCCTGCTTCCGTGATGGTTAGTCACTGACCACCTCGCATTCCAATTCATTGTGTTTTACAACTCCCTTAATCAGGCGTGTTTCACGTCGCTCTCGTAATCGAATTTCTTCTCATTATCCATTTCGCTTTATCAAGCGTATATAAAATTTCCGTGATACATCTTAAGAGCATTATTTTCTCCAACAAATACATTGATACATTGAATATAGCAAATAATGAACATGTCCATGATTTTACTGAATTGTTTACTAAGAAAACCACTAATTCATAACCTATATAATTTCATTGATAAATGTCCGCAGTTTTGTTGTGTTTTCATTAGTTTCTCCACTTGGGTGGATTCTTAAAATATTGTGATCTATCTAGGCCCAGCCGTCCACCCCTTGGGATTACGCGGTCGTCATGACCATACTCCCAAGTCATAGTTCTAGTCCTCCTCAACCTAAATCTCGCGTCCAACGTTCAAGGTCACGGTCCTCAAACCAACACCCCAGGGAGAGAGTGTTGGAGTTCGCAGTTTCTGGGAATTGCTGAGCTACATAGTACATCAGGTCACTCAATCCTGACGACAATCTGGTCCACGGGCTCCATGAGCCTAGCCGGGAGGACTGCTGTCGCAGATCCACCGACCATTCCCCTGTTTCTGCCTCCAAGGACGTGTCCTGCAAACCGTTGTGAGACCGGCTAGGGCAACAAAGCCCAACAAGTGTGAGACTTTTAGTACATCCAGGTGCTCATCTCCTGGCGACCCCACAGTTTGTCGACGGGCCCGTAGGCCAAGCCAGGAACCAGTACAGTAGCTCCCCCCCTGGACTGGTCCGAGCCGAGCCCCTGGTGTGCCCCCAGGGACGCCTTCTGCAGCTGTTGTGGGCCAGCACGGAGCTCGCAAAGCTCCAACAGATGAGCAACTAATACGACAAGGCGCTCAACACTTGCCTACCCCACTAATGGTTAACGAGTCCATTGGACTTAACCGGGAGGACTGTCTAGCAAATCCACCGACCTTTCCCCCAGTGCACCAGCTTGGGACGTGTTTGGGGTTGCTGAAGTGGGTTCCAGCCTGAGCCATATAACGTCAGGTCGCTCAACTCCTGACGACCTCACAGATTGTCCTTGGGTCACTCGGTTCCCAGAGTAGGCGCTAAGTCCCAGACCCAACAGAACCGCGCTTCCTCTTTCCCGAGTTTATCGACCTGGTGGTAATTCCCAGCATTACGCCCGATATTGTCCCAACCAGCCCGTTCGCAAGACTAAGCCTAGTCGTGCCGCTGCTGTGAGTCAGCCCACTGAGCAATGTAGGCATCCAGGGAGCTCATCGCCCATGGTGCCCCCACAAAGGTCCTCGGGATTAACCAAGAGAAGGGAGCTGCTGATCTCCACAATCTCCCACCGCCTCGCCACGACGGCCGCTGCTCCCGTTGTGGGCCGGGACATTTGAGCTTTAGTACAACAGGGCGCTCGTCTCCCTGTTGACCCCACTTATGGTCCGCGAGTCCATCGGACTTGGAAGGGAGGACTGACTAGCAGATCCACCGACCTTTTCCCCACTACGCCACCGAGGGGACGCGATTTGCTGCTGAAGTGGGCGCAGCACGAGCTATGTAGTGCATCAGGTCGCTCGAGTCTGACGACCTCACAAATGGCCCGCGGGTCCGGTCTGGACCTAGCCGGGAGGGGTGCAAGCAAACCACCGACCGTTCCCCTATCCGCCGCCCGGGGACGCGCCCTGTTGCTGTTGTGAGCACAGCTGGGGCCCGATAAACGGACCCCCCAGGGAATATTGTGATCATATTTGGCAATAAATAATAGGATAAAGTTGCAGTGATTAACAAATGAAACACAACCAAAGGTTTCCCATTTGTTTTCAAACATCGCCGTTTACATTAAATATACAAATATTTTAAAATGACAATATTTAAATAACGATTTGTGAGTAAACAGCTTAATTTTATTCGTTAAATAGTCCTAACAAATGCCACTCTTGATTTCCAATTCTTCTAGATAAATTGCAAATCATTCGTGGCATTACTTATGATAACCAAATAGGCAACCATTATTTTGCGACTATTAGCATAAGTTGCCGGCATAGGAGAACTAAGCTCATAATACTATGATCATTAGTTCGAGATCCGCTCGGGTGAATTTTTTTTATCCATGTTTCCTTTCAATATTGTATAACATCAAAAATTGATAGTGAAATGCAGGGTGCGGCAGAAACAATTACTCATTCTAAATTACCCGCCATTATTGGACACGGCTTCCTAGAGATACTGGTACCACTGCGTAGTGCAAAGCATTGCCAGTCAGTATGGAGGATTGGTCAAACGAAGACCGTGCGTTTGCAATAGAAACGTTTTGCAAATGTGGTGAAGTGTCGTACGGACACAGTGTTTGTTCCGGCAACATTTTAACGTTGTTCGGAATGACAAAGTTCCGTCTCGGAAGTCGATTACGACATGTGTCCAGTAGTTCAGAGCAACAGCATCTGCAACAAACAATAAGCCTCCTGCTTGGCCACGTAGGTTCGCACCCCGGACAACATTGCAAGAGTAAGAGCTGCTTTGGCAATGTCAACTGACCACCCCGTTCGCCCGATTTATCGGATTTTTTTCCTGTGGAGATTCCTAATGCAAAGTGTATTCTAACAAGCCAACAACTCTTAAGACTTGAAAAACAACATTCACGCAGAAATCGAGGCCATATCATATGACATTCTTCGTAAGGTTATGCAGAATGTGCGTGTTCGTGCAGAAGATTGCATCGTCAACAATGGTGGACACCTAAAGGACATAATTTACAGAAAGTGACATGTGTAGTTGTATTTTTTCATGCCAAAATAACATGTTCAAAATTGGTCATTGTTTCTGCTGCATCCTGTATTAGACGAAAAGAAGGATATCGATTTTTTGGAAAGTAAAGTTTAAAATATATAATTATATTAGGGAAACTCCATTAATTATGTATACAAAGGCTTCTGAAGGCATCATTTCCACAATCTTTTTATCACTTTTTTTTACAGTATGTGTAAAGATGATTCTTTATTCCTGGTTTTCCATCATAATCTTTCAAATGCTCCAGTATGGTGTATTTAAATTTTATTCTTACATGACTAATTACAACATTTACAATTTATTTTTGGGCATAATTTGAGTAGTAAGAAAAAATTAACAGTATGTCCTTTCGTATAAAATTCCAAATTATAACACACACACACACATACACACACATATACACACACATACACACACACATATACACACACATATACACACACATACACACACACATATACACACACATACACACACACATACACACACACACACACATGCATACACACATACACACACATACACACACATACACACACATACACACACACATACACACACACATACACACACACACACATACACACACATACACACACACACACACACACACACACACACACACACACACACACAGGGAGTCATCAAACTTTTGGCTGAAAATTGGATATATGATAGAGAATACTGATCTGAGCATTTTGACATAAGAAACCTATGGTCGAAAATGCTTGGTTCATGTTTTATTTTTAAAAAATTACGTTTTATATAATTCATATTACTTATTGCAAAAAAACTTACATTCCATAGCAAAACATCGGCACAACATACGAAAACAATAGCAATATCTTACAGATCACTCAGTTCTTCAAAGGTGCGACCAGCTGTCTCAATGTTGACATTGACACGGGCGCATAAAATTTTGTCGTAATCTTTAAAATATTCCTAGAGTCTGTTTTATAACGAGACTGACAGCTAGGACTCTAGCAAGCAGTTCCTCGTTAGTGTCTACTAGGATTCCGTATTCCAACGACTTAAAAGTGGCCCCAGAAAAAAAATAGAGTGAGATCCGGCGAACGCGGTGGCCATTGGAGAGGACCGCCTCTTCCATTCCAATGATTAGGGAATATATGATCAAGGTACTGACGGACCTCAACACCGATGTGAGAAGGCTCGCCGTCCAGTTGGAGTCACATCCTCTAGCGCACAAGAGCCAGGTACCTTTTTAGTTGTGCCACCAGAAATCGTTATCGTGAACTTGTGTCTCATGAAAATGAAAGTCGCTCACATAAACTATGAATTTCTGACCATTTGGATCCTTGATGTGAAATATACTTTTATAAAAATAAAACATCAACTATGCATTTCCGGCCATAGGTTCCTGATATAAAAATATTCAGTTTTGTGTCCTCTATCATATATCCAATTTTGACCCAATATGTTGAAGACACTGTGTATGTGCGTGTGCGTGCGCGTGCGCTTGCGTGTGTGTGTATATATATCTCCATACATCCATAGTAATTCTGCCCGAGGGCAGGTCTTTCATTGCAATCATAGCATTTTCGTGCTATGCTTTACAGCTTTACAAGGGGATTATAGATGTGGTAGCTTCCCGTTGCTTTCCACACCGCTGAAGGATGATGAAAATGGTAATGATAAGGATGATGATGGCCGGATGATTTTCGGGGACCATTGGGCCCTAAGCTTCCTGACATTTGTCTTACAGGTGAGGAAAAAACCTCGAAAATAACATCACCCAGGAAGATTGTCCCAACCGGGGATCGAACCCGGGCCCGCTGCGTGACAAGGCAGCACGCTACCTCGAGACCACAGCGGTGGAATATATATATAAATAAATAATTGCGTTGTAGAATAGCCATTATAATCTACATCAGTTAGGAAAAACCGGGTAAGTCAACTTTTGGTCGAAAATGAGTTATTAACATCTCCCGATAGCTTTTGGTCCGATGCACGTTCGGTAAAAACGGGTAAGTCGTCAAGCGAATAGTGTCGGTGTTATTAAGCATTGAATTTTCGAAGTATGCACTCTTTTATGTAAGTCATTGAACTAGTTTTTGCTCTCCTGTAAAAAAAATACTTTTCGGACTTGCCCAGTTTTTCCTAAATGATGTAGATATATTGAAATAGAGTTGAAGTTTCAATTTAGAATTTTTTATTTCCATAAAATAAGCCCTTATATTAAGACTATTTTATTCACGGGAAATACCCTTAATAGTATTTCACCTCTGCACTGGTAATTTTTATACAATTATTGGAATTGTACATAATTAGTATCCACTGCTGAAATGATAAAATATCGCTTGAGCGGGACTTGAATCTGTGACTTCAAAATTATGATTTCTGATGCTCTAATACTGCAGTATCGACAAATCGTGACAATCGTATCAGATTAACTGTATGTAACGGTCGTCTTCTCATGAAATGTATTTTTAGATTTTTACTAAAAGCTGAGAGGTGGCGTCTTGCTTTTACTTCTGTGCATGAAGTTTACATACATTTGATATCAAGGTCTCGCCTAAACTTTCTATTCATATGTTTCATTCATATGTTAGATTTAGTTTTCTTAAATGTTATATAAATAAAGTTAGCGCGAATATACAGTCTGCAAGAAATGTAGAAGATGAGGATGACAGATACACAGTACACATCTGGAGGAAGCTCTAAAGCTGCTGAATCAGACAATGCAAAGCAAGCGAGTCGAAAGTAACTCATGCAAGGATTAGCTCCGATTCACCAAAAACAATTTTGCTTACAAATCTTTCCCGTCTCAGTGTGTCCGGCCTCAAATAACTGTTTGACAAAGGAGTAAAAGTAGCGGCGTTGCCTAGACTACAACAAACATCTGCACATCGCCATGGTAACATTCACAGCTGCCAATTCTCTCACTATCGCAAGATACTGCTACAAGTTCAGACAGGCCTAAACAAAATCTGGTATAATCTGCACTGCTCAAGTTCTGCTTCAAGGTCATTTTCGAATGGCATCACAAACAATCGTACTTGCTATTTTGTAACTTCGAACATTATTCAAAACGAAGACGTCTCTCAAAGAATGCATGTATCATATTTCAATTGAGTCTGCCGCACTAGCTCGGGTGGTAGTATGCCTGCTTTCTGACAAGAGGATCCGGTTCGATACCCGGCGTGCTTGGAAATCTTAATTGTAAAATTTTCAATCTCTCTATACTGTGAACCCGGTACTTGGATTAAATTCCATAATATATCGCTGTACATGGTGATCCATAACTCCTATTACAAACTTCTGGGGGTTGTAGAAGGAACCCATGTCCAGAAACGTGCCATTTCGTTGTAAAATTGGTTTGAAGATCGAAACACAATGGGATGATATCGTGTGTCTTGTGTTTCAAAATAAGTACTACAGACCTTTAGGCATTGTTCAAGTGTGGTTTCATGTGGCGACCCTGTTCGTTGCACAAAGTGTACCTTCGACGCATCTTTTCATACACACGCCCCACAAGACCTGGTGTGCTCAATAATTTCTGCTGTCGCCAGAATTCGTGCAAGATCTTCCTCCGAATCAACAGGTGTAGTACAACCCCTAGAAGTCTGTAATACTTATTCTGAAATACAAAACGCACGATATCAGCCCACTTTATTTCGACCTTCAAACTTATTTTACATCGAAGTGGTACGTTTCCGGACAAGGATTCCTAATCAAAACTTTATATACTTAGTCCCCTCTACAATCCCCAGAAATGTGTAATAGGCATTATGAATCATCCTGTATGTTGAGAAGACGTGATGATTTTGATAGCGCCTCGTTTGACGGTTTGGGACGTTAAGCCTTGGGGGCCCCCTTGGTGCTTTCCGGCAGGGGTAGGTTACATGTCGTCTCCTTGTTTCATCTTCTCCCTTATCGACATAATAATCGTCATCATTACAGTACTCTCACATCACATTTAACACTATACAAACACTTAAACATACAACCATCACCCAACCCTCTCTATACACAAGTATATTTCATCTAAGTAAGTTATCGGCCCAAGTAGTGCTTAATTTGAAAATATACCACATTAAGGTGACTGAATGGTGAATTTCAAATTTCTTTTAGTTTTCATCTGATTGTTTTGAAATTTTTATTCCATTTATTACGTGCTTATACAAGCATTTCTGTGAAGTTTGGTGTTTATAAGTAGAATAGTTTCAGAATTGTGATTTTTAAAACTATTTTTTTTAAATATTTTCTAAAAAATGCTCCTTACGATTCATTTTTAAATATTCACTGATGAAATTTGAGATTCAGAGTATTTATGGTTCCACTAAACACTTTTGCTATGCAAAAATATTCATAATGGGAGGATACTGCTTATTTTTCATTTTTTGAAAAAGAAAAAAAAGAGAATATCGCTCTTATTTCTTCCATCTCAATTTAAAAGAACACATGTGTCTTAGACTAGTAACTGCATAGCAAATTTGAATCAGTATTTATTGGAGAGTCTAACTACAAAATTTCACTTTGATAGCAAAAACATAGCATCGTAAGGAGCATTTTAAGTTTTGGAAAATGTCAAAAAAATGGTAACAGTAAAAAAAAAACGCATATCAAATTTTAAATAGCATTGCTGGCCATACGTGCAAGGGTATTAAACTCTCACGTTAGGGAGTCAATTTTGTTCCTACAATAAAACAATTACATCAAAATGACCTAAAGAATCAGAGTTATTAAAAAGCAAATAAGCAAAACATGCATTTTTTGTGATTTTTTTCATTTTCACTAATCGGTCCCCAAACGTCACCCTGCCCACGTAGCGCGGAATCCATTTCACGAAAGTCAAGTGCGTAGCAGAGGAGCACACTTTTTAACGACAACTGTATTTACTAATACCTGCAGCCACGAGTAATTCATTTGTAAACCGAAATAAAGACACGAGTTTTGATATTAATATATCTAATGTGATAATGATAGAAAAGGGTGTATTGTCCCTTACACTTACGGCGTGTAGATTGTTTTTATACACATAAGATCTCGAAGAAATTAGCCATGCAGCATGATGCTATTTTGATTAAATTCTCCACATTGAAATAGATCCTTGAATGTCACAAGACGTACAGAAATTACTGGATAGTATCGCAATCATGCACCTTTAAGTTATACATGGTGATTCAGAATTCCTATTAAACACTTCTGAAAGATGATGACTCTCTCGAATAGAATGTAACCTGGAAGGTGATTTCAAGACTTTGAAAGAATCTGCTGTACTAGTGTCCGGCGATATGCCAAGTCGAAGGATAAGATGGTATGAAGCTCCTATTGTTGATGGTCTGTGTTTTACAAGGACGTCGGCTGCCATGCCTGTCGCACCTGTCGCAGATTAAATGTATCGAGTTTTAAACAGTTATCTTGGTATGTGCTTGTTGAATGTAGATAGTAGAATCTGCATTAGTAGATAAGAAAGTATCCATTTCACAGTCTGTTGATGATAATTTTATATTAACATTTAATATTTAGAATTTAGAAAGAGAAAAACCCCATGGAAGAAGCAGAAATGAGGCCTTTAACAAGTGTAGCTGGTTGCACGCTTTTGTATAAAAGGAGATGTGAAGATATAAATAAATTAAACATTTTTAAATTGATTTAAAATACAGAGCAATATAGGAAAAATTGGAGGGAGCATATTTAGAGAACAGAAGCAGATCGAAAAAAATATTTTAGATGGATGCGAAATAATGGACGCTTACTTTAAGGGAGGAGACAATATTACGAGTGATTGAGAAGAGTTCTTGGGGAAAAAATGGACCAAAGAGAGATGAACAGACAGGTGAATGAAAAATACTTCATAACACTGATATACATGATCTTTACAGGAAACCAGATATAATAACAATTAATTCTCGTAGACTGCGATGGGCAGGACATGGAAACTTCATGTAGAAAAACCAGAGGGAAAACGCCCTGTTGGTAGACCAGGAATGAGATGGGAGAATAACATTAAACATGATTTTGAGGAAGTAGATTATAAGGAGATGATTGGAAAACATTAGCTTAAGATAGGGATGCATGGAGGGCTTATGTCCGCGCGGCCATGAATCTACGGGTTCGATAGAGCTAGTGAGTTAGTTCGTTAGTTATAGACCAAAATGTAAAAGAAATATCTGTAGGCCGGAAATGAGATGGATACAACTTTTCATTTTAATATATATATGTGACCGGAACGAACCTTAAGATTTTAACGAATGAAATGTTGATGATGATGATGATTAATTATTGTGACTGGTATTATTTTACCAAAATTCGTTTGTTTACACCATTTACTCTATCATGTTTGTGTAGGGCTATAGGCCTATTTTGGAATTAATATCCCTACCTCTATTGTAATTAAATTTTCCGAATAAGTAAAATTAGATATTTGTTCTTCAATTTTACAGAAATCAGAGGAAGGAGAGTAGATGGACAGTGGAATGCTAGGGAAGATTGTGTAAGACATTTAAATTCAATGCTTAACACACAGAACATTCGATACCGGTAAGTGTGCTAAATCAGTTTCATATAAACCGATACTGAGCATCAGCATATAACTGTGTGAATTTCATTTCCACTATTCACAGGAATTAATCCATTTTCATTAATTGTTAATAGAGTAGTCCTAGTTAAAAATATCTGAAATAAGCTTTAGGGTGTAGGTGTATACCTAAACCTTTTGAAAATTATAATACCACTTACTTACTTACTTGCTCACTGGCACTATCGAACCCGTAGGTTCATGGCCGCGCGGACATAAGCTCTCCATACATCCCTATCCTGAGCTAATGCTTTCCAATCATTCCATGTGTAATCTACTTCCCTCAAATCATAGTTAATGTTATTCTCCCACCTCATTCTTGGTCTACCAACTGGACGTTTTCCCTCTGGCTTTCCTACAAGAAGCTTCCATGCACGTCTTTCATTCCCCAAACGTGCAACATGTCCTGCCCATCGCAGTCTCCGAGGCTTAACTGTTCTTATTATATCTGGCTTCCTATAAAGGCCGTGGAGTTCATTGTTGTGTAGTCTTCTCCATTCACATGTCTGTTCATCTCTCTTTGGTCCAAAAATCTTCCTCCGATTGAGGGTCTTTCCACTTTTCAGCGGTTGCCCTTTTACCAGCCGGCTGCTGGCCCTTCACATCCACATGTGTCAATCACAGAGGTAGATGATCAACAGCCAGTGTAGGGGTGACATGTGGTTAGCATGTCGAGTCCCCCAGCCGTTATAGCCGGTTACTCAACCTGGAGCCGCTACTTATTGTAGCTACCCAATTGCCTCACGATGCTGGGTGGGCACCGGTCCCATACTGGCCGAAATACCATGAGAAAATTTCTTCCCCCATGGAGACTCGAACCAGCGCAAGTCCCGTAGCTCTGCGCCAAGGCTTCCTACCTTAACCGCTCGGCTACGGCGCGGGACCAAAAATCTTCCTAAGTACTTTATTCTCAAATACTTGTAATCTCCTTTCCTCCCTTAAAGTAAGAGTCCATGTATACCACTATCGATAAAAAGTCTGTGTTGCGGGAATTGCGTAAAATAAGGGAATTTCTTAATAAGTCGAATTTATTGTCTAAGTTTTCTAGTTTATGGAATATACCTATATTTTCATAATTAAATCCTGAATAACAAGTTTCATTGTGAGAAAACAAAACTTTCACTAGACAGAGCGTTGAAAACATTCCCAAAAGAAGTCCCCATTAATGTTAACATACACTCGTAATAGTCAGATTTTTCTGACTAACGAACTTGATATTAATTGTCTTGTTCAAATTTCAATTCGCGAGTTTCGTTGCTAGAACGATTTTTAAATTTCGGATTTCAAGTAAACACCTACTTCTAATGGTAGGATTTTTCTGAATTTTAGAGAATATCCTCATCGTTTTATTTCAAAAGTATAGGCTGTACTTAGTTTCGTTTCGAAAAATATAAATTTGCGGACGCTAGAGCGATTTTTTTTGCTCCTGGTTCAATCCAATTCCTAACGGTCCGATTTTGCTGGTTAACGAACTCGACCTTACTTTTTTTATTGTATGCCGAGTTTGGTTTCGGAAAAGACAAAAATTGTTATAGTAATAGCGATCATATTCTAGTGTCAGTGATTATTATTATTAATAATTATTATTATTGCTATGATTTAAGAATCTTAATTTTGTGGAAATTAATATGATAAAGCAGTTACCTTTGTTTAAATACAGACCATGGATCAGTAAAACTTTCCATACATATAATAATTTGAAGAGTACAGAGAAGGAACAAGGTAAGTTATTTTTTTTGTCTAAATGGAGTTTGAGGTGTCATTAGATTCTCCGTCAAAGCACTACCGTTAAATGTGTGAAACAGTGAAAGATATAATATAGTTATGAGTTTATTTACGTCCAAAGTTTGACGTACAGGTAAGGAAGTAGGCTACGTTTTCTACATTTCACGGAAAAAGTGACTTACCTAATTCTTTCTCTGTACACTTCATTTATTATTTAATAAAAATCATAAGATAAGAACCATGTTTTGTATCGCCCTCTTAGAGCCAGACACGACCTCTACATTTCGTACAGCCCTCGTTTCTTCCGAGTCAGCAAAGCCGTCATTGCCGTTTTGACTTATTCCTAATATTTTAAGAGACTATCGTCCTGAACATATATGATTTTGCGATCAATGAAAGGTGTCAAATGGAGGTGGGGAAAGAGACGGTAACATCTTGGTCCGCAGTTTTTGCCAAGTTTATATGACAGTCTGCTGAAGCGATACAAGGAATCCCTGCACTCCACTCCATAAACTATGCAAACGAGGGAATTATTAATATTGAACTTGTTCTTTGTGTGTGTGTGGGGAAATCTTTGCAGTATTTTTCTCCTCTCTGAAAGAAAGTTTTATTTTCTTTTTGGTGCTGGATTTCCTTTTCTGTGGCTCCTCTATTCACCGTGCCAACATATTTCTCCCCCTATGCTGCCATGTTTATTCTCAACCCCAGACCGTGAATTATACGTCTTGATATTCTGTTATTTTGTCAAATGAAACGAGCAACAAGCACCCGCCACTTCAATTCTCTCTCGCCAGTTGTTATTTAAAAAAAACTTTCCAACTCTATTTCATTATACTTGTTAGTACACTCCGAATCATGGTATGACATTAGGCGCGACTTCAACATATACTACACACTGTATTTTCTCATTTTCTTACAACCTATCTATCAACACGTCATTGACATTATTGTTTGAGGTAAAAAAAAAACAATTCTCATTGAACGCTCATGACAACTTCGTTCATAAATTCAGCTTCGCCTTAAGAAAATGTGTGGCAATTCAGATAATTTTGATTTAGGGTCTCACCTGCGCATCGTATTAGCCAGTAACCCCCAAATGAAAATATAACCGTATATTACACAGAATTCATAAAGTTTATGAAACAAAATTTTGAATATATACAATTAGAAATCACAAAGAGAATTGAGGAACTTTTCGGTCAATTGAACTAGTTAAATATTATAAATTGACCGCGCTGTAGCGGTTGGTTGAAGCAATACGCTACAGGCCGGAGGGTCTTAGTTTCAAGTTCCGATTGGTCAGGGTTTTAAACCGGTGTAAACACCCTGGGGGTACCGTGGTTCTGAGATTGACCCCGACTCTAACATAAATGAGTACCAGACGCATGTTCTGGGAGTAAAGACTCCCGTCACGCAGGGCTGACAACCCTCTAACATCTCGTATCGATTGTCTAGAAAGGTGAGAACCTAAAATTCCTACTGGTCCAAGGGCATGTAGTGGGATCACTTTACCTTTTTAAAAGTTGGGCGAGTAAAATCGCCAAAACAATTTCGTTGCTCTGTATCACCCCTGGTATTATGCATTTGTTCATCGAGAGTCGAACAAGCTACCAACTGAATTTTGGCTTAATGCCTTTGCTATCCTTGCAGTGCGTTTTATTTTAACCATTACAGAATAAAGAAAGGATTTTTCCCCAGGAATATTTAGGAGGTTAGGTTGAAATTGTAGTAAGTTAGTGTGCGAAAAAAAAGCCGGCCTTGACACTTCAGGTTTAATGTTTCGAATAGCGCGAAATCGCACTTTCCGGGATTCCGCCATCTTCTCTATTGTATGGTATGTTATATTTAATATACTGTGTTTTCTGTTGTGTGGGCCCTTCCAGCGGGAGGCGCGCGATGTAGCATGTAAATCACCCCCTCCTCAGCCCCTATCTCTTGAAATCCACCCAAATTTCCTTTATTACCCCGACCCGATCAAAGTTTCTCTTGTATGGGCGGGTTCTTGCCGTCTTGTACACCCTTTTTAAATTATCGCTCCACTTTAAACTGTTTCACAATATAAACTCTATATCTTCTTTTCCACACCATAAAATCTCAAAAGAATGGTCGTACCAAGACAATTGTAGTAAATTTGATTACAGATTATCCTCATATATATTGGATGAGGTTAGAAAATGCTTAAATAAATGCAGTTGGTGCATTTGTTGATGTGCTTGCTGGTTTACGAGGGTCCTGTATTAAACACGGAGCTAAATTATGTCTGAGTGCACAGCACTGGAAGCTCATGTTATTTCTTTCCCCACTCCATTCCGCCTGCCTCGCTGAGGGATGTACTCCACGATATCATCTCTAATTACCTTTTTCCAATTTTTAAGGAAGAGTAACATTTATGAAATCGCAACTTTTTTAAAGTCGAGAAATGTGAATAATGAATAGATCGTGCAGAAGCCATGACACACAAGGGGAATGGCTTTGATAAATAGTCTGGTTGATTTGTTGTCACTGATATAAGACTTTTGTTACAGTTCTCGTTATGTTATTTTTATTTAACGACACTCTTTAACAGCTAAAATCATCAGTGACGCAATTCAAATCTGGGCTTGAAATTTTACTCAGGGACTTTTTTTTCAGACTTGGGTTTCTTTTCGTGTCATACAATACGGCACGCGACCCATGACATTAGTTTCATTCTGAAGAAACCCGTACTCAAGTTTTTACACCCTCAAAGCCCATTGATCACGGTCGGATTTGAACCGGCGAACCTCGAAACTAGAGGCGTGCGTGGAAGCCTCTGACTACCAGGACCGACTACAATTCTCGTAAAAACTCAGATATAAAATTAACGTATTTTATTTATTGGAGATTAGTAATACATTTTTAAAGGCGAAAATTTACAGTCATTGTTACATAAAAATGTAGGATGATGATCTCATGGTCACATCAACTCCGAATAAAGCACTCCAGGATTGGATTCAGGGTGATTTTTTTTAAATTTTTCATTATAATGGAAAATTGATTTTTGTTTATTTTATGTTTACGGTATATATCCATTCTTAGTAATTCTGCCCGAAGACAGGTGTTACATTGCAATCATAGCATTTTCATGCTATGATTTGCAGATTTACTAGGGAACTATTGGTGTGGTAGCTTCCCGTTGCTTTCCACACCAGTGAAGAATGATGTTGATGATGGTAATAAGGATAATGATGATGGCCGGATGATTTTCGGGGATCGGTGGGCCCTAAGCTTCCCGACATTTGTCTTACAGATGAGGAAAAAACACCGAAAAAACCTCACGCAGGAGCCTATCCCGAACGGGAATCGAACCCGGGCCCGCTGCGTGACAAGGCAGCACGCTACCCCAAACCACACCATAGCGGATTCTACACCAAAACAAACAAACACTACATGTTATGTACTAAGTGGAGTATAGGGAGGGGTGAGGAGTAGTATGCGGTCCTGACTAGTATCGTCCCATTACGATACAACTGTGTTGTAACTTCAGGGAGTAACATTCGTTTCAGTTCGACACTCGTATTCAATTATTGGTGGACTTTTAAAGTGTGCATTATTTGTTTGTTATCTCTGTGTTTGTTAGCATCGGCAATATTGCATAGCGTTTTAGTCGCTTTATTGTACAATTGTAATTGTCAGCTGTATTACACAATTTTTGCAGCACTTAACTATACCTGGTCCCGTCTTGAAGTTGTATTCCTATTGCTCCCGTCATCTTCCATGCAAGTGTTGTTTACATTTTTTCAATTGTCAAATCATCCTGCACTTGAAGGGTTCGGTGTAGGATCCGCTGGCCCTGTATATTAGCCTATATTTGCTTACGATTTGGTACGAAAGTACAAACAACCAGAAGAATAAAGAAAGTAAACAATTGCAACATTGGTGCATACCAGTAAAGCAAAATGTCTCTTTTTAAAAAAATAGTGAATATCAAACACAGCCAGAAAACAGGTTAGTGTGTTTAGGATTGGGTGTGACCACCTCTGGCAGCAATATAGGCTTCACAACGGTGTGGCATGCTGCGAATAATGTCATCAATCTCATTTTGAGGCAATAACGCCCATTCTTCCTGCAGAGCAACTCGCAAGCCTGGTGAGTGGTTGGTGGATGTTCACGTGAAGCATCTCGTCTCCCTCGTGCATCCCAGACGTGCTCTATATGATTCAAATCGGGAGAGCGAGCAGGTCAATCCATGCGTGCAATATCTTCAGTTTTCAGGAACTCATCAACCACCTGTGCTCTATGAGGACGAGCATTATCATCAATTAGTAAGAAGTCTGGGTCCACAGCACCGCGAAACAACCGCACATGAGGTGCCAAGATGTCGTCACGATACCTGACAGCAGTTAAACCTTGTCGATGTACCCGTACAATTTCATGAAGAGGTGTTCGTAGTCAACAGAATACCTGCCCACACCATTATCGAGGCACCTCCAGATTGGTTTCTTTCCACAATGTTTGAGTCTAGAAATAGTGTTCCAGATTCTCTCTAGATGCGAATTCGTCGAGAATAATTTTCAAGACTAAATCCGGACTCGTTTGTGAAGAGAACATTGTCCCACTGTTCGATTATCCAGTTGGCATGTTGATGACTCCACTCTAGACGGTCTCTCCTCTGAATACGCGTCAGGGGTACACATACAGCAGGTCTCCGACAATAAAGGCCTCTCTGTCGAAGCCGTCTGTACACTGTTTGCCTCGATACAACTGTTCCAGTGGCTGCTGTGAGGTCAGATGCCAGTTGTCGTGCAGTACTACGGCGGTACAGTCTCGCCCTTAGAGCCAAATAACGGTCCTCTCTTTCCGATGTCACTCTTGGGCGTCCTTGCCCTGGTCTTCGGGGCACATTTTCGGACTCAAAAAACGGTTACCACATCTGAGAAACAACAGAACGATTCACATTAAGCTAAGCCATCTGGCCACATGAGCTTGAATCTGCCCTGCTTCCATTCTTCCTATGGCCCTCCATCGAAGAGAATCTTCTAGCCGGCTTCTCTGTGTCATACTCGCAGTAAATGTTTACTCAGCAAAGATTGATGTTGGACTAAGGGCCGGTTTCACGAATATCGGTGAAATTTAACCTTCACGACGAGTTACATAACCGGGTGAAAAATAACTAAGCGTGTTTGCGTTTCACCACGCTATATAACACCGACGTAAACAAACTGGCGGTTTACCGTTAAAATTATTTTGAATCGTATGTTTCTCATACCTCATATTCAAGCGGAACAAATTTGAAGGAGGGGAAAGAAATGCTATTGGTTGTTACTTATCGCGTTACCATAGAAACCTAAATAAACACATTGAACCAACACAAACACGTTCCACAGATCACGTCGTATATAGTGCACGTGGAAAATTTGCCAGAAATAAAGAACATGTCCAACGAAAGATTTTCAAAACTATAATAGAATTAATATAGAAACGTTGAAACAATAGGAAATAAGAAACTATCCATAAAACATGCGTAACGGCGAAAAATATTTTTTCTTGATTAGGCCTGTTTTTAAATTAACCTAATGATTGATTTAAAAACACTTTTACATTAATATAATATGGTAGTGTATTATTATCATCATCATCATCATTGGAATGCTTTAGTATATTTGGGTTATGTAAAAGTTTTCATGGAACAAGCCATTTTAATGCTATAAGAAGATTAATTATTTTGGTTGGTACCACGTCTAGTGTTTATAAAGTATCTAATCCATCTCCTGACAATGTTGCTGCTGTCAACTCTCATTCTTGGAAGAATTATTTAATAACATGCAAAATGATGATGATAATGCAAGTCATGTTATATATATATAAGGTAATTTGGAGCCATCAAGCACCAAATCTGATGAGAGGTCCTTCAAAAAAATTCCAACATTTCTCCCTCTCAATACATAGAATTGCTAGATTAGAAACCCTTGTGCTTCACGGTTAGTCAGGTGTAATCATAATGTAGGAAAGTCCTGTCTGCAGATGAAACTTGTGATGAAAAAGATTAGTTTAATTGTGTAAAACTTGAAGAGGTAGAATCTTGGGCAGTCTGACATGTTTTTTGGTTGTACCTGCACCTATTATAAGAACCGTGAGAGTTTTTCTTTTTGGCTTACCTATAATTCATTATTTTCATTGTTGCACTTTGGAATAAATACAACCCTAGTCTGTAGAAACGAATTTCACTAAAAATGTTTGACTTTATCAGACCCATACCTGTGCTAACATTCTAGGTATGTAGGTCCAGCTGATTGGGAATGTGATTCAAGAACTTACTGCAAATGTGTCTTTACTCAGTAACAATTGTAGTGTAAATAGCTAAAGGGAATGCATGGTAAGTGTTTATTTGACCACTGCCTGCAGCATGTCACAGAATATATGTTAACTATTGGATTTTTGTGGTTAGTGGTGTTTGTAATATACTGATCTAATAAGAGAATGAGTTTTACCGTTATTGGCTCCTTTCCTACCATGAGTTTCAGGAAATAAACTATAGAAAATGGACCTTGTTGTCACTAACAATTTTAATGTTTGTGGAAAGGAAAAAGTAGCATAAATTTTGCTATCTTGTAAAATATGATGTTTGTACAGGGTAGATTTTTTCTGAAAATCCATGGACATAAATTTAGTACTTCTTTTCCATGCTTCCCTTCTGTCCATGATAAATCATCTCAGTTCTTGCTATGGGAACCTTGTTTTTCAGTTTCAAGATACATTACCTTCTTCTTTATCTCCAGCCTCATCTCTTCATTTGCAGTGATACTTAACTGAACAGGAGCGACTTCTTATTAGCAGTAAATTCATCACAGATACTATATGAATCGTTTCTGGGGTATCCAAATTAAATGTTGAACTGTGTTATGAAAATGGTTTAATACATTTCAGAAGATACAAAGTTTTCAGAATAATTGTCTTTATACATGTTATACGTTGTTAAAATACACAGTTCCCCAGGTAAATACAACTTCTGTTTTCTTTATGCTATAATGGCTTTCAGGACCCTTAAATTATGTGTGTTCCATAACCTGTTTTGGACAATTTGGTCTGCCTGTTGGTGTGTTTGCCTGTCATATCCTTGCCTATCTCTGCATTAGTATTTATAGATTTACGGATATTTTCAATTCTCTATTTTGAAATGGCATTTATAAACCTGAAAACTTTTTTACATATATCTTTATTTCATTTGCATAATTTTCATCTGAAATTCTTACCTTGTATCTGAAACTTTACTAGGAAGGAGAGCATCATCTTAATTTATTTTGGCCTCCTCTGTTTAATATTGTGGGACCAAACATATAAAGTTAATAGTGAGTGGAGAACATATTTTTAATAACTCGCCTCATACAATTTCAAATTATTTGATTTAAGACCATTGGTTTCGAATGAATTTTTCATTCATCTTCAGTTTATTTTCATGACTCCAACTGTTGAAATTCTATGTTTGTTGATTTCACCATGGTTACCTCTAATTCTGTTCTGCCATCTTTGGTTGGCTTTATAAATTTTTTTCTATAGGAATATCAAAATTCATTGATCGATATTCATTCTTTTGAATGAATATCTTCTCCCAAACTGTTCATTCTAATGGTTTATCCAATTGTTTAAAATTGTGAAATTGAAAAATCAGCAATTGCTGCACATAGTTTATTAGTACATCATAAAATTAATAGAGATGCAAAACTTTTGAAACAATTGGATAAACTATTAGAATTAACAGTTTGGGAGAAGATATTCATTCAAAAGAATAAATATTGATCAATGAATTTTGATATTCCTATAGAAAAAAATGTTATTTCAAAATTTATAAAGCCAACCAAAGATGGCAGCATTAGAGGTAACCATGGTGAAATCAACAAACAGAATTTCAACAGTTGGAGTCGTAAAAATAAACTGAAGATGAATGAAAAATTAATTCGAAACCAATGGACTTAAATCAAATAAATTTGAAATTGTATGACGTGAGTTATTAAAAATATGTTCTCCACTCACTATTAATGATATAACCTCATCATGTTTACTTCCCAACATTAATTTTAATATATATAAAGATTGTGCCTCAAACATTATAAATTTTGAATTTGTTGATTCATTTATTTTGCTGATTTACATCAATACGTTTTAAACATTTTAACCTACAATCACAGGAGTCTCCAGTTTCATGAATCTGAGCTCTCAATTTTTTGTTAGTATCTTTCATCCTGCCAAAAACTCTTCCTCTTCTTACAGCTTTCATAAGATACACAGTTATTGATCATACTCATTCATTTTGAATGTATGTGATTCCAGTTTTCACTTTTCTCACACAGTATTACTAGTAAAACAACATATGAAGCAATACAATGAAAAAATAGTGTACATGTAATTCTCCTCCCAAATAAGACCAATATTGAATAAATCCAGTTTTATTACTCTGCACTGCAACAGTTAGATTAAAATGACTTGCCTTCCTTTTCCCCTGTTCACTATAGACTTAATTTTTTTTTCACTATCAAATGGGCCTTGGGTTCGATCCCCAGTCGGGACAGTTTTTCTGGGTTTTTCCTCACCTGTAAGACAAATGTCAGGAAAATTTAAGGCCTAAACGGTCCCCAAAATCATATGGCCATCGCAATCATCATATTCATATTCATCTTAGATTAAGCTTGGGATTAGGGACTCTCCTGGTGCACCACTATCATCATCCATCATATCATCAGGGCAACGTAACCCTGCCTCCAAGCGCCCCAACCTCAGAAATGGGTTACAGGTATGCCATGCCAGGAGAGAACACCAGGAATGTCGAAGGGCAACCTGGGGCATTTGCAAAAAAAAAAATCTCAGTGACTAGCCTTACTTTTGCTCAGTAATTTAGCCCATATAAAATTCACTGCTCAAGCTATATGAATGTGCCCTTAACTGATTTTTTTTATCACATTTACTGACTTACCTCTCTTTTTCCCTATAGTCTTCAATTCCATCACTGCATTTCATCAAGAAAAGATAGTCTCCAACATAACATACAGGAATATTAATTAAATTATTTGGAGTCTGTTCATCTTACCTCAGTATTAATCTTGACTGATCTTGAACATGTTTCGCTTATATCATAATCATTGATATGCTATAATCGAAACATGTTCAAGAACAAATCAACATTAATATTGAGTTAAGATGAACAGACTCCAAATAATTTAATTAAAAGAACCTCAAAATATTACTTCCTAAAATAAAACATTAAATACAGGAATATGTTTGAAAATGACTTGAAAACACTAGTGGGTAACACATAGAAGTAATTATTTTGAAATTATATTTTATTTAATATTTTTCAAAATTATACAATAATTCATGTAAATAAACTCTATTATTTACTGCTTCAAATATCTTATTGTTTCTATCAGATACAACAAACTGCAAAACAATAAGACTGAGGAACATGTATATAATATACTCATTTTATAATTTCATACTGCATAACATTCTACAGCATCTCTCAAATGTTCACAGGCAATCAGTTCTAGTAAAATATTTAAAATTGTACTGCACATTTTGAAGTTACTGACCATTACTTTGAATAGTTTATATTAGTTGCATGTTATGAACATCAATCTAATTAAGAAATATATAATCAATTGAGTTGGTGTTTACTTGATGAAATCCATATTTATTAATTAAATAAAAATAAAACATAGGTTTATTTGATTTTCATATTTATTATATAATTAATAAGAAAATATATGTATAACAATAAATCACATAAAAACCTAAAAATATTTTAAAATTATTACAGTATCATCACTGATTAAAATATTATAGAACAAAAATATAATTAACAATTTACTCTACAATGGGATTTGACGAGCCTTCACTTTACACCATTGTTGTCTCCATTAAATTATATTTTTTCTTTCTCAAATAATACAACTAAATGAGGTTAAGAACATCCTGAAGTACTTGCTCAACTGCATATCTTAAAATATTGTGTAAAACATCAGTAGCCCTATGATATGAAATTCATTAATCAGTTTTAAATTAATTCCTACATCACTTCCTAGAACTGAAGAGCTTCTCAGTAACCTTCAACATTCTGATTTAAGATTCATTGTACATGTTGTCTGCAAGTGTGTACAAAGAAGACAGAAATACATTAACGTTACATTTTACAATGTGAGAAATGTAAGCTAGGGTGAGTTATTTTTTAAGCTTTTCTAAGTTTAAGACTGATGTGTATAAATATTTATAACTGTTAGACTTAATAGTTGCAAATGTTATAATTTGCCATAAATTGTTCTTCATAATTTTTTACTCAATTATTAAATATATTGCTGTCATTGCTGCTTCCAGGTCACCTAGTCACAAAATTTCATATTTGATTTACAAATAGCCTTCACTTTTAAAGAGAAGTAGTATTTCAAGTTACTTGAACTATTCTGCAACACCATCACCAGATCTTTGTTCTTTGTTTGTGTAATCCATTGAACTTCCGGTCTTTAGGGATGTAGCTTGAAGTCGAGAACTTGCAATGGCACAACTGACTCGGCAGACAATCTTAGGACTGTTGATCTCCTGACCCCTTCTGAATGATGAACAACTTATCTAATCATTGTCCAAAGCCCAAAGCCAGGAGCAGCTGATTTATTGGAGAAATGGCTTGATTTCTAAAAAAAAGAAAAAAAAAGCAACATGTAATATAAACTTATTGTGTTGTACAGATCAACTCACATAATATACGCATATAGCAGTACAAGTGAATTATTCATAACTAGCTGAAGTTATTTTATCAATAATTAAAATTATAGATTTCACAATCAACATAGTATACCATTGGTGTATAATACATAAGGATTACTGTATGCTGGCTCAACGCACTTTTACTAGCGCTTGATTTTTCAGTTATATTATTGTAAACTATAGCTCTTCTTTTGTATTTACTAACATTATTTATTATTTTAAACTTTTTCAAACAATTTTATAACATTATTAGACCGTTTTGAAGTATTTATTTAAATATGCAAATCACAATATTATGACACTGTTAGACAATATTGTGATGCTAACTGCTATTTTCTTCACAGAGTATATTACTTAGTCTATGATTTTTCTATCGCTGTTTTGGGTTATCGCAGGTTGGATCAGCGTTAGGGAGCGATAAGTAAGTGTACACCCATTTTTAATAAAGTTTGGTAATTTTAATATTATTAATATATCTTTATAACATAGATTTGGGGACTTATTGCAAATATTGGTCATTTAAATTTCATAGCGACGGATAGTAATCCAGGATGATAATCAATATGTGGTTCGATTGTGGGTTATCGGTGGCTCTACAAACTCTGGTGCATGCGCACTGTTAATCTATAGGACTTTGAAAATATTTGACGCTAGTTTAAGTGCAGTTTTTCCCTGTATGCTAGTAACTTGCATTTCTTACAATTTGTAACTTCTGTGTATCATAGATTTGCATATGCTGATATATCAAATGTTATCATTGATCTGCAGTTACTTCATGAATTATTTTTAGTGCTACAGGTGTGTAGTCTACAATATTAAGACTCGTCAAAACATATTATTTAAAGAAAAGTAGGGAAAGCCGAAAAAGTAGTATTACAGAATTAGAAAAATAAAATCAATAATAGAGAAACTGCTGCATTGCATATAATGACTGTTCTGTTCTGGAACATGTTTTCAGAGAAATACTTGATCTTACAATTAATGACAATATATGTTAGGCCACTATACAATTTTAGTATAATTCCCACTGCTCCAACGTTAAATAAAGGAAAATTTTCTTGGATGTCAGATATTTTACCGGTACTGATTATCTACAAGGCATTTAAGATTAACACATTTTTGGAAATTATCTCTAGAAATATTTGTATTTAGACCTAGGATCTCATTACTTGTTCTATATTATAGGTATATACATACTAGATTTAAATTACGGTACTTGCTAACAATTTCAACAAAAATAGGCCTACTGTATTTAATATCCCAAAATATTAGGAATGTCAAATAAAACCAAATATTTTATAAAATATATTTCTGTAATGGTAATTAAATATATAGTTCAAAAATAGTCCATAAATAATAAACATAACCTCACATTATTTTGTAATGATACTAACTTGGTTTTAAATATGTATTCATGAGTGAATAAAATTAGTAATTCATTGTGTAAAGTACTGGTAGTATACATGAATAAAGTAATTTTCATTAACGAATTAAACTTACTTGTAATCGTATTTATGCCTGACTTGTTTTTATATAATAGGACAGTATTCATACTAGATTATATTATTTGCTAACAATTTTAACAAAAATAGGCCAACTGTATTTAAGAACTCAAAATATTATGAATATGAAATAAAACTCAAATACTTTCTAAAATATATTCTGTAATCAGTAATTAAACATATTGTTAAAAAATAGTCAAATAATAAACATAACCTCACATTATTTTGTACCGATACTACTTGGTTTTAAATATATAAGCATGAGTGAATAAAATTAGTAATTCATTGTGTAAAGTACTGGTAATTATACATCAATAAAGTCAGTTTCAATAATGAAATAAACTTACCTCTCCGATGATCCAAATGTACAGTAGCCTATCAGGTACACAGGCCTGGTATCTTCGAAAGTCTGCGATATCACTGTAATCGTAATTATCAAACTATTCACACAGTTCTTCTACCGAACTAGAGTATTTTCAATTCAATTGGCCTTCAAAATAATAATTAAAACCATATTCACGTTCAATGTTAAAAATGTCCAGTCTTTCACACGCCATTTTAATATAGGAATCACCCTCCGATTCTACCGACCAAATTCGTCCGGTTATGGTTTACTAACGAAATACGACGAAATAACTCCCGGTGAAAAGTTACTGTTGTTGGTGAAACGCAAATTGTAGTGAAGCTGGGAAACGCGCCGTTTAATTCACCGGCAACACGGTTACCTGTGTTGGTGAAACCGGCCCTAAGCAATAAACACTATACTGCAGTGCCCTGTTTGATAGGTGCATTGACGTCATCGTTTGCGTGGTTGTAAGATGGCCGGAATGCCATCTTCAGTTCAGAACAGGACTGTACTGGCATATGTTTACGTTTTATATGAATATGTAGTGAATTAGACATAGGAAGGAGAAATACCAGTTTGTTGCTTTAATTTTGGACACTAGTGTAGTTGTTCGAAAAGAGAGCGCTTGGGTGTCAAAAGTTAAAGTGAAAGCGATAAGAAAAATTAGTACAAAAGGAAAACATGTTATATACGGTTGTTCGTTTTATTACCACTATAGTGGATGACCGTCTGCCTATGTATTTGGTACATTTGGATGTGTTGGCAGCAGCCGGGTAAATTCCCAAAGGCCTTCTAGGTTTTTTCACCATAGAGTTTAATCTTCTACTTAATTATAGTTATGTTTTATAGTTAATATAGAAAATTTTAGTCACTTACCAACTATAGCTTGGCAGCGAGCACGATTCATTCGACTGAATTTGTAAAAAGAGAGCGATAAAATTATACGCGTACATACCAGATACCGGCAGGATCGCTACATTAGATCAAAGAGCAGCAAAATAGAGCAATATCTCTCTCTCTACGGGGCAGCAGTAGCTGAAGTCACAGCTGAAGTGGGAGTTATATATATATATATATATATATATATATATATACACATTCAAATGACAGATTCATTTAATTCCGTTACATTGTTTTTAGAAGCTAATTATAATTTATTTCTGACCAGGTATATCCGCTAAATAATTCTAAACTAATTCTCACTAAACTAATCTAACTAAACTAATCTAACTAAACTAATTCCGCCTTCCAGGTGTCCCAACTTCAGAAATGGGTTACAATTACATCAATGCCAAGACAGAATGCCCGAAAAGTCTTAAGAAAGTCTGGTGGCATTGGACAAAATATATTTCAAAACAGTTAATATTCATGTACACTTTCTAAAGCTTTGTCGGTAGAGATCATTTTAACACTGCATATTTTTAGCTTATAAGATAAAAGTTACAAATTAGAAAATATCTGTTGGCAGGTGCCGTCGTCCTCAACTTTGTTAAAATGGTGTATATAAAATTAACTGGAGGCCTTTCTGAAGTTAACTTCCATCATCAACAGGTTGAGCTTCTGCTACTAGTTGTTGTTGTTGTTTACGATGATGTATACTCCAAGTGTTTGTAGCAGCAACTTAGCTTATTGTCTTCGTTTTAGTATTTTAAGCAACGCTATTTAACGCATCAGGCCATCAATTACTCAATTAAAGTTTGGGAGTGAAAATGCTGACTTTTTTTTTCTGAGAAGCCTATTTCAAGCTTAAGATATATTTGCGTTCCGTAAATCCACGATATGTGAACCACGGCTTTAGTTCCCTTCTGAAGGAAGTCATGCTCATGTGTTTACACCCTTAACAGTTCATAGACGAGCCGGTTTTGATCTCGCGTAACTGGAGGCGAGCTTGGTTACAACTAGTACATCGGGACAGTCTACCTTTTAGTTTTTTCAGCAGAAGATTATCTAATCACTTTCTGAGAAGTCTGAAAATAAATAAAATAATACAGTAGTAATTACCTGATAACTCCGGAATTCCGTGAAGTTCTTAGTCTACTAGCATCTTATTTGGTTACTGTATTTCATAGGCTTTGTTTGTTGTGCTGCAGCTGTGCTCTATTTGATGTTTGGTTTCAGCTTCTCGGTGTAGACAGCATCAGCTCACTACAAATTTGCATCATTTATTATCTCATATTTTCTCCGGCTGTTTAGCAACAGTAATGACAATAATAAACATAATAATAATAATAATAATAATAATAATAATAATAAAATTTCACTAATATAATTTAAGGAAAGAAACTAAAATTAAGTATGCAAATTCACTCTTATACCAGTAAAAACGTAGGTTTGTATATACATAGCACCAATGAAGATAACCAAACACAAAAGCAAATCTACTAAGATGAGAATTGTTAGAAATATCGCATAAAGATCATTAAGAGACAAAGTATGGAAAAACAATTTTGCATATAATGTGAAATAGAATCGAAAAACAGTTGTATAATGATAAAATTAAATGAAAACACTCACCTATGGAGGAAACTGGAATTGTAAGTAGAAAAAATAGAAGACATGTTAAATGGAGAGACGACCGTAAAAACGATGGAAAGACACAATTAAATGGGACGAATGAATTGGCGCATCCTTCTATGTCATTGGCTTAAAGTTTAATAATAATACTACTAATAATAATACTAATAATAATGATAATAATAATAATAATAATAATAATAATGATAATAATAATAATAATTGAAGGGGTTAGAAAAAAGTGGTATAAGTGACATTTCTGAAACCAGCGAGAAAATGAAAATATGTGATTAAATGAAAAGAAAACAAATTGAATTACTGTTATTATTTTAAATACAGATTTTTTTCTGTTACAGGAACACATACTTAATAATGTTACATACATTTTATATAGGCCTATAATATCACTAATATGGCTCTGTTATATCATATTATTACTAGTATGCTTAGAATATTACGGAGTAATGCAACTGTTTATAAAAAAAGTGGTATAAGTGCATAAGTAACAAAATGTTTCATGATTGTATTCATTGTTAACTTCATACATTATTCACTCTCTGTTTCAAATACACTGAGTGAGATTCTGTGTCCACTGGTAGTTGTGCATATATTTCTCATCCTCCTTTTGGTCGTCACCCATTTCCCCGACCTTGACCTCTTCCTCTGGCTCACCATTACCAGTTATCTTTACTGATTTGTCGTCATATTTCCGATTCCGATTGAGGGTCTTTCCACTTTTCAGCGGTTGCCCTTTTACCAGCCGGCTGCTGGCCCTTCACATCCACATGTGTCAATCACAGAGGTAGATGATCAACAGCCAGTGTAGGGGTGACATGTGGTTAGCATGTCGAGTCCCCCAGCCGTTATAGCTGGTTCCTCAACCTGGAGCCGCTACTTATTGTAGCTACCCAAATTGCCTCACGATGCTGGGTGGGCACCGGTTCCATACTGGCCGAAATACCATGAGAAAATTTCTTCCCCCATGGAGACTCGAACCAGCACAAGTCCCGTAGCTCTGCGCCAAGGCTTCCTACCTTAACCGCTCGGCTACGGCGCGGGACGTCGTCATATTTAAGTGAGTTATAAAACACATGATAAACTGGTGGAATGAGAGGCAACAGTTCCTCTAGATTTTCCATTTCTGTTCTTTTATTTCAAGGGGTTCTATGTATAAGCTGTCGAGTTTTATTATTGGTGGCTTCCTATAAGCTTTCTTTGAAAGTCTACTTCCCAAAATCAAAAGTCTGGATTAAAAGTTGGTTTCACTTTCATAACCAATGGTTTCTGTTTCTCAAATCGCATCCAACGTATTGATGAATACTTTCTCTGATGTCCTGTTCCATTCCTGCAAATACGTCAACAGCGTCATTCATCGCATCAGTAGAAGCGAAGTCACTTTGATTCATTTTTTGTAACTTTAAAGCTCTTTCTAGATTCAATTACTTCATATGTCCAGTGATCAAGTACAAATATATATTCTACTATAGTTTTACGTTTTTCCAAAAGTCTCTATCACACTCCATATATGTGTGACCTGGCTCCAAGAATTTATGTTCAACTATATCTAAACCACGTTCTTTAACCACAGACATCCACAATTTTACTGTGTTCTTGTTCCGAATCTCTCCTCCACAGCAGTAACTGTATGCTATCAGATGTTTTACATTCGGCTTATCTCATAGAAATACATCAATACAAGAGGCAACTTCTTGAGATCTACCGGACGCAATAGATATATCCCATATGATCATATGTGCTCTTTCTGTTGCTAAGTTTTGGATACAAAAATTGTAGGTCCATAGTTGCCTCATGCAATACGCTTTATTTGTTAAGAGAACAGGAATCTGTTATGATTTCTGTAAATCAAATGCAACAGCTACGACTGCACTATCTTAAGTTTCTCTTGTAACTGATTGATAGCGCTTCTTTGATTTAACGGCATTTCCAGCCAACCGATGATGCAACTCCAGTTAATTTGTAATTTTTTTCATTATACGATGATTTAACTTTCTTACCTTTCATAATCATTAATATCATTAATAATCCATCACATAAACCATTGTCATCCAGTTCTTTAGACATGTTGCGGAAGTACACGTTTAGCTGTAGCAGAGACAATGCACTTATACCATGTTTTTAATCATTTGTTTCTTTCTACAAATAGTTCGTAAAACAGACTACCAAATGGCAGCACCAATCCAAGATTCAACTCTACCACTTTTTTTCTGAGCCGTTCACATTACATTGAGTACATGTATCATATAAAATCAAATTTTCACATTTTGCCACATGTACCACTTGTTTTCTAAGCCCTTTAATAATAATAATAATAATAATAATAATAATAATAATAATAATAATAATGATAATAATGATAATAATGATAATAATGATAATAATAATAATATAATAATAATAATATTATTATTATTATCATTTTTATTGTTATTATTATTATTATTATTATTATTATTATTATTATTATTATTATTATTATTATTATTATCCGTTACATGTAGAGTCAGAGACAATGATAGTCGGAAAATATAATCAAAGGAGTACAGCTCTAATATTATCTAACTAACTCACTGGCACTATCAAACCCAGAGTTTTATAGCCGCGCGGACATAATCTCTTCATATATAACTATCCTAAACTAATGTTATCCAATCCAATCCTATCAATATTTTACCTCCCTCAAATCACTGTTAATGTTATTTTTCCACCTCATTCCTGGCCTACCTATTGGGCGATTTACCTCTGGGCGATGTCCTCTTTCAGTACTCATTCATGCCACATGCCCTATCCATCGCAGTCTGAGACTTAAACTGTTCATTGTCAAGTCTGGTTTCCTACAATGATCATGTAGCTCACGTTCATTTAGTAATTTTCCATTAACCCAGTCTGTTTATTTTCCTTTGGTCCAAAAAAGTCCTCATAACTTTATTCTCGTATACTCATAATCTGTTTCCTACCATAATGTAAGAGTTCGTGATTCCCATTCTCATAACTGGAAGAATATCCGTTTTATATATTTTAGTGTCCACCGCCGTGGTCTCGAGGTAGCGTGCTGCCTTGTCACGCAGCGGGTCCGGGTTCGATCCCCGGTCGGGGCAGTTTTCCTGGGTGAGGTTTTCATCGGGGGTTTTCCTCACCTGTAAGACAAATGTCAGGAAAACTTTAAGGCCCAAACGGTCTCCGAAATCATATGGCCATCATCATCCTCCTCCTTCACCGGTGTGGGAAGCAACGGGAAACTACCACACCTACAATTCCTAGTAAACCTGCAAGCATAGCATGAAAATGCTATGATTGCAGTGAAGGATCTGCCATCGGGCAAAATTTCTATGGATGGATGGATTTTTTAGTTCAAAGATTTTGAGAGAAGTTGGGATGACAAGAGTACCTGTTATGCGCAAGCATTTCCAGAATTGGGCCTGTATTTATTTTCATTCTGGACCTCATTCCTGCTTGTAATTATTGTTCCGAGGTATTTGAATAAGGACACTTTTCTAAACTTTCCCTCGTTTGTCATTAAATGTTGATTCACACTATACATATAATGTATTTTTACGTGTAACTAATATACATAGTTCTATTGATATTTATTTCCAGCCCCAATTTCCTAGTGTAACTCAAAAGAATGTGCGTGTTGGCGCTTAGTATCTGCTAGCTATCGCCTAATAATTCTACACCATCAGCATATACCAACTGCTTATTAATGCCATTGAGTTCTAGGTCTTCTTTATCCTATAAATAGTTGATGGTATGTTCTAGTACAAACTTGAATAGTAAAGAAGATAGTATATCCCCTTCTTTAATCCTTTGTGAATTTCAAAGATATCTGAAGAATATTTTGATTACTCTAACCCTAATCTTTGTTACATTTAGACACATTCGAATAAGTCTAAGTTGTTATGAATTTCGAAGCTCAGCAGGATACTGTACAACTTCTTAATTGAATCGTATGCCTTTTTTAAGTCTAGTCTACTTATAGTTGATATGCAGTGATGTTATATTCAATATATTTTCTAAAATCTGTCTTATAGCTTACTAAAAATAAGATATATTGTAGACATATTTATTCTAAATACATATAGGAAGTAAGTCTAAAAATTAATATAAGCCTATTTGTTAGAATTTTTTGCGAAGTTCAAAATAATGAGATACCCTTGTAGTTGTTACAATCAGTTTTGTATTTTTTTTAATAGATTGTTGCGATAATCAATTGTTTTCATTCATTTGGTAGACACTCTTTTTTCCAAATCACACTTAGCAACCGATGTATCCTGTCCATCAATTTCTAAAATTCGGAAAATTGTATCGTCGTCCTTTACTCCTTTGCTTACATTTTCCAGCTGTCGTTGTTCCTCAACCTATTAGTCAATGAAGACCGGAATGTGATTGACATGATTCGGAACTACGGCCTGTGACATAAAATTTATGTCACAAGTACTTTAGTTTGTTTCTACAATGGATATAATTCAGTCGTGTCTGATCCTGTACTTCGTGGTGTTTGGTTAAACCATCATGCCGTGCGGGAAGTGGGAACTACTGCATAGTGAAGCTAGGAATATTATATGGAATGTGATTTTTTATGTAAAATTATCAAATTCGATCTTTATGTAAAACCAGATATAGTAAGAACAGTTAAGTCTCGTTGACTGCGATCGGCAACCCATGTGGTACGAATGGGATATAAAAGAGGGGCATGGGAGCTTCTTGTAGGAAAACCAGAGGGAAAACGCTCTGTTGGTAAGCCAAGAATGAGGTGTGAGAATAACATTAATCATGATTTCAGGGAAGTAGATTATATAGGGGATGATAGGAAAACATTAGCTCAGGATAGAGATGTGTGGAGAGCTTACGTACACGTGGCCATGAACCTACGGCTTCGATACTGCCAGTGAGTTAGTTAGTTAAAAGTGTTAAATTAATTCCGATTATTGTTTTTACTTTCAATCCTTTTCGGAATGTTTGTTTTAAGTCTGATCATATGTTTTCCCGCTTGCTGTACTAGCGACACCTTTCTATCCTATTCCGGACTTCGTAGACTAATACTTATGGACCATAATTTTCAAGGAAGATAGGAACAAGTAATAAATAAATACCACTTATTATTTGTTCCTACCGTCCTTGAAAATTATTTCAGTTATGGAATGTAAGTTGAAATTATGGAAACAGTGAATTTGATTTCAATAAATAACACATAGCAGATAAGACTTTTATTCCCCCATGCCGCATCTCGCCATTGGCGATGTCCAGTTCAAATAAATCGAATTGCAGGGATAATTTTGATTTATATAGTAGTCATTTTATGAATGACGACTCCATCCCCACCTTTGCTTTAGTTACATGAACACAGTCACCTTACATGTAGCATATTGACAACGTCCACTGTACTTTTGTAACATGTCTATCACAAGGAAACGTTCTAAATTTCTGAATACAGTATTTCAGCTATCAAGAGAAGCTGCATGATCCCGTCATAGTTTGAATATGTCTAGTTCAACTGACATTCAATTACTGCTCTATTTATTTTGACGATAGATGCCATAAAAATAAAATGGATAGTGTGCGGAAAAAATAAGAAAAACAGTACTGAAAATACTGGAGAATAATTCATTTTGGAGTGATAAGACAAGCCCTTAGGAAAAATTCTATGAATGAATGGAAATTACACTGGTCGACAAGGTTTTCTTCACAAGAAATCTGATTAGTGAACCTAGTGCATTGTTTCATACTGGATTCAGATATGTAGTCAGAATTTTTCCATCAGGCACAGTTTTTTTTTGTGACAGCTACTTTTTTAAAATTGATTTTAGCATTCTCTTTGACCTGTCATAGGAACCTTTACCTTATATATAGCGATTTTATTCAATCTGTATTTAAGGGTTGTCTCTGATGAGCACGGGAGCGTTTTCATCAGCAAATTCCCACAATGGAAAATAGGTACCAAGGCAAGTGGAGTTCTAATATGCTGGCTGACTACTGTTGGACCAAGAAGAGAGATGTTCGAGATGTAAAATATGCCCGAAAAACATTATCTACCACTTTCTAGGTAAGTCAGAGTGAGTTAGAGTTAGATGGATTTCATTAAAAATTATACAATAAAAAAATTATAAAATATATAAATGAATATCACAGAAAACTATTGCCTGGTAGAAAAACACTGAAATGATATTTAAATTCAGGATGCAAAATACTTCTAAAATCTTATATTTTTATTCTTGTGAAAGAAAAAAGTTCATTTTTGTCGACAAGTGTAATTATTTTGGCGAAGGGATGTGTTTTTATTATGTATTTATGTTAGTCATTTCTCAGTGACTGAGATTAAAATTCCAGCTTAATTTATATATTTTCTTGATGCATTTGTGTATATTTTGTACATCTACTCATCTCAACCAGAATAGAGAACATGTAAATGAAACTTACATGACCTTAGGTATCTTCATTGGTTCTCAAACTTATTACAACTTTATACTCTAATTGAAAGGATTATACTACCGTAATATTTATATGTCGGCCGCGGTAGTCTAGTGGTTGTGTTCCTTGATTCTGATCCCTAGGGTCGCGGGTTCGAACCCGGCCAGGGTCAATGGATTTTTAGAATGGAAAATTCAAAGGACAAATTCTCCTGTAGGGACTAAATTCAAGGGACTAGCTTTCCAAGAGGGACTTTATGTCGTGGATCCCGAGTCTGAAGATTTTCAGGCTCGTAAAAGAATCTCAAGCATTATTATCAAAATTTAACAGACTTTTCCCATCCATGTAATACCTTAGTTCCATAATTGAGGCGATGTTCTGATCACATGTCATTCACTGATATACGCGTCTTCATGAGAGACTTATGAGTTGTACTGTATGCGTACAAACATGCAAACATATAATGTTCATGTAAATGTTCTTCAAGATACTACTATTCAAATAAGATACAGTAGTACTGAATGTTTTTTAACATTCTTGTTAAAAGGCTAGATTTCCTTTAGCGCAAACATTAGTCCTTACATTGTGTTTCCAACTCAGAAGGACGTTGCGTGTTCTCATGTACTTAGAATTAAGACCCAGCTATCTGTCATTATTTGTTCATGATTCCATGTTTTTCTTCCTGAGAATGGTCTATTCATTCTTTTATGTTCATCATGAGAGTCTTATAGAAATGTAATTAATTTCCATCTACAACAAGTTATAGAATATTTACCATAATACAGTTCCCTCTGTTTAGAATGTTCGTGGATCATTTCAGACCGTAGCTGATTGCCTTTATTAGAATTTAAACTGCTAAGGATATCTTCCTTTGGGACAAACGTACAGTCACGGTTCCCGTATCATAGATTTACGTCACATAAAAATATCTCAAGTTCGATATAATAGGCTTATTAGCAAAATTTTTCGGCTCTTTCAGACTTAGCATTTGAAATGCGATGTTTATGACATTAGGCCTATATTTTCAATTGGATTGTTAAATATAGCAATGAGTCCAAACTTTATATCATAACACAGCATTCATAATATAATTTAAGAATATTTATTTATGACCTCATTGTCCACCTTTATGGTCTAGTTGTAGTAAGGATTAGCGGACCGGATTCGATCCCCGGTATGGACAGGTTTTTTGTATGAGGTTTTTTTCAGAGTTTTTCTCCACCTAAAATACAATTTTCATGAAAATTTAAGGCTCTAATAGTCCTCGAACACCGTCTGCATTCATGATCATTAACGTATTCGCCTTGTATAGTATGCATTTATGAGCAAATAGTGTGTCTTGTCATACATTTTTCGTGTTGTCTTGAAGGTGACCCAAGTATTGAGATTATTACTCCTCTGGTGAGCTCTCAATGTCCTTGAGTGGCCAAGAAAGTATATATCTGATTCAAAGTTAAAATACCTCTCCCAACAGGTCGGATCCCTGCAAGATCTGGTGGCGTGGGAGAATTAAAAAACCTACAGTGGGGAGGATAAGATTAAATTAGATTAGTAGTGATGGGTTCAGGTTTTTAAGATCCTAACATGGCAACCTTATTTTAGATTCACTGTATTTAACCATCTTTAACTTAAAATAATAATAATAATAATAATAATAATAATAATAATAACAATAATAATAATAATAATAATAATAATAATAATTTATTTTAGCTGGCAGTGTTAAGGCCATAAGGCCTTCTCTTCCACTCAACCAGCGAATAGTAAAATTATACAAAAATTACGTACATATTACAATTTTAAGATATTATTAAAATACAGACTAAACAAAATACAATGATGATGTAATCTAATACTAGCTAATACTAACAAAAACATATAATATAATAAAATTAAAATGATATAAAATAAAGTAAGTAGCTTCCTACATGATTATTAATGGAATGCTCTATATAGTTGTTATGCAGTTAATGTTTCATTGTGTCGAACTTAAAATATCATTTAATTTGGATTTAAATAATGATAGCGATTGACAGTCCCTGACATGACTGGGAAGTGAGTTCCATGCTCTAGTCATATATATTGTGTAAGATTCAGAGTATAGACAGATCCTGTGTTGTGGTATCAAAAGTAAAGAAGAGTCTTGTGTTCTTGTTCCTAAATTGCGATGAGCCGATACATTTTGAAAACGTGTTGTTAAAAAAGTTGGTAAATATGTGTGCAGAATTTGGAATAGTAAGGTATGTGAATGTAAAGTTCTTCTGTCATTTAGGCGTAGCCATGATAAGGCCTGAAATGAAGGAGACACGTGGTCATAACGACGGAGATTGAATATAAATGAATGCACGCATTATGAGCACGCTGTAGTCTGTCAGATAGATCAGTTGTCAGATTAGTCAGTAATATGTCGCAGTAGTCGAAGTGTGGCATTATAAGAGTCTGTACAAGTATTTGTTTTAATTTTGTAGGAAGGAAGTTTTTAAAACTATTTAGGGAGTGAAGAATTGAGAACACTTTCTTGCAGGTATTATTCACCTGGATTTTCCAGTCTAGGTGTTGGTCCATATAGATACCCAGATTTTTTTACTACTGAGCTGTAGGGGATATGTTTGTCATTTAGGAGAATGGTAGGGATATTTTCGTAATTCATAATGCTTTGTATTCGCCGATGTCCTATAATTATGCACTGTGTCTTGTCAGCATTTAGGTTAAGTCGATGTTTCTTCGACCATTGGGAAATTGAGTCTAGGTCACAATTTAATTTGTCTAGTGTGTCATGTACATCTTCAGGATGGGAGTGTATGTAAATTTGCAAATCGTCAGCTTATAGGTGATGTCGACAATAGGTAAGTCTAGTGGATATATCGTTAATATAGATAGAGAACAGAAGTGGTCCTAACACTGAACCTTGTTGGACGCCACCCTTCAGTGATAGCCAGGATGAGGAAAGTTCTGCATTGGATACACATTGCTGGCGACCATGAAGATAGAATCCAAGCCAGTTAACAGCATTGTCCGAAAGATTCAGAGTGCGTATTTTTGTTATTAATATGTCAGTGTCAACAGTGTCGAAAGCTTTACTGAAGTCCAAGAGTGTAAATATTGTCATGTGGCCACTGTCCATTGCTTCAATGACTTATGGAATGAATGAAATTAAATCTACTCGATGGTGATAATATTATGTAGTCTGTTATGGTGTACCTGATTCCACACATTAAGCATTCACACTCATGTATCATACCGCCATATATTTGGACTGGGCCCAAGACTTCGAGAAGGGGCTACAACCCTCATATTGGCCCTAATCTGCTTACGTTGATGCACAGACTCAGATACATGAGGAAGTATGTGAGTGTGCCCCCATTACATCATCACAGCACATATTTTAAACATCTGTTTACTAAACCAGGCTATTTTTACCTAACATGAGATGTGGCGAAAGGTGATATGAAATAAATGAATGAAGATGAAATTACATATGGGGGCGTGAAGAGGAGTGGAGAGTATCGGAGGAATAAAATTCGGATAACGGGAAAACCCAGAGAAAAGCATGAAAACTCCCAGAGTGGGCCACCACCAATACTCTTACTGTACTTCCAGGATTACAACCTGAGATCCCAGTCGGAGCAGTCGCGCGTCCACCGAGACGACAAGGTGAGAATAATCTATGTAGAGAGAGAGAGAGAGAGAGAGAGGAGAGAGAGAGAGAGAGAGAAGAGGAGAGGAGAGAGAGAGAGAGGAGGAGAGAGGAGAGGAGAGAGAGAGAGAGGAGAATATTGTCAGTGAATCAAGCAATGGATATGGAATTTGTTTTAGAGCCAAGAGAATATGGGTCTTGGGACTGGGACACATTAACCAAAAAAAAAAAAAATGTCAGGTGAACAAAATACTTTAGAAACATAAAAATATGAATTCTTTGTCTAACCGCTTAAGAAGGCAGATATAAGAATATTTGAGATCGTACCTTGAGGCGTTTCAATAAATACCAGTAGTAATATAACACGGTAATTATAAATGAATAAATACAATAAAAGTGAGTTTGGATTTAGAAGAGAAATGTTTGCAGCAGTGCAGAGCTACACAATCACACCGGGTTGGGTACACAATGCCAGATTGCCGCGCATTAAATCCACAATACCAATCTGTTCTATTATGTTTATTGGTGAATTGCTTGTTTAAATAGGACCGCCACTCTTAATGGATTGCAATTGTGTGTGCTTTCGGTTATAACACACCATATTTATCAGATCACTCATATCGCTGTGTTTATATGTTAATATTTATTCCATAAATGATTATTTTTTGTTTTTGTTGAAGGGCCTATCAGTTTCCGATCAATATCATATTTACCAATCTTTGCACACGTACTGTCCGTTCGCAAAAATTGTATACTCCTGATAAAACATAAATACCTGTTACAGTGTTTGTTTACTTGAAATCCCTTCCGGCCATAATGTAAATATTGAAATGGAACTTCTTAATTGAGTATGGGTACACTTTTGCTCTATATATATATTCAAATCACAACGTTTTGCTTGCGTATGTTTGAAGATATTTTACGTTATTTGAACATATCATGTTACGTTATGAATTAGGCCTATTCTTATTTTTAACGGTGGTCGTCATCAGACAATCTCTGGAAGACATGAACAATTGAAAACTTACGGCTCTTTGAGTTGGGTTTTCTGTTTGACATCTAAGCTCATTTTACAGGTAGATGATACATCTCATCGGGCAATAGTGAATAGCGACTGGGCACATTATTTTCTCCTACATGAATAGTGTTAGCATGCTGTACATTTATGAAAATGAAAAGTACAATGTAATATTACTATTGTACGCATAAAATTACCATTAATGCAACAGGAACAAAAACCCATTCCTTTGTAAACGTAAACTGGGGAGTAGTTTTAATCTTAGACATTGGATATGCACTAAAAATTACATTTAAATACATAATTGTTAAGTAAGCTGTAATTCTGATCTTGGTTGATCTGTATGAAGAGGCCATTTAGCATTTATTGGGAGTTGTGGTACTCACAAGGAACTGTCAGCTATTGCGTGCCGAAACCTACCTTGAACTTTCTCCCAGAGAAGCATTATGATATACCAAGGCTGTGTTCAAAAAAAAATCTGCCTTTTTAACTGGAGGATACTAAAATCCAGCTCCAAAGCACTCATTTAAGTTTTACTTAATCCCAGGGAAAACTTAATTTACTTAATCCCAGGGATTTTACTTAATCCCTGGGAAGTAATATAACTCCTGAATTGGATAAACCTGACAACCTGTCCGCATGTCGCGTCCCGCCACACTCCAACCCTGACAACCAGCCCAAATGCTGCGTCCCGTCACACTACATACCGTTTTACTCACGCAGGGATTCCATCTCCTTCGCACAGTGAGTTGCACATTACTGGATACTGGTTTCAATATCTGTGCCCTGCAGTTAAACACGGCAGATAATTTTTTATACAGTACCTTGGTACATCATGCGCTTCTCTGGAAGAAATTTCATGCAATGATTGGCAGTTTACTTGTCAGAAACTTTTACTTTCAATATAAATGTAGAATAAGCACAGTTAACAACCTAATACACGTTCGGAGTGGGATGTGTTTAAGGAAGGGTTAGGGACGGAGCAATCAACCATAAATTGGCTATCCTGCGAAAGCAAGTTTTAATATTTTTGTGTATTGTTACTTTTTTGCCTCTACCGCTGCGGTCACGGGCTAGTGTCGCAATCTCAGACACAGCCATCCCAGGTCGAAACACGTTTCCTGGGTGAATGTTTTTTCTCGGGGTTTTTCCTCGCCTGTAAGTCAAATGTCAGGAAACATTAATGCCCAAACGATCCCCGAACATCATCTGGCCATTATAATCATTATTGCCTTATTCGCCATGTTTATTATGATGTGTGTGTGTGGTGTGTTTCGTCTTGATATTGTGATGTCTTGGAGGAGGCCCTGACATAGAGCTGAAAACTCGTTCGGGGAGGTACTCCATGTCTTTGTGTGGTCAAAAAAGCATGTGTATGACCCAAGGTTTAAAATCTCTCTCCCGACAGGTCGTGCCACTATAGGACACGGGTGGCATATTAGATGTAAGAAGTACCTATAAGGTGAGAGGTTAAACTGAAATAAAGATGAATAAATGTTACCTACTTTCTGTATAAAGCCTAGAAATCACATTTCAGCTGGCCATGTATAGTTAATTAAGGGACGTATGCAACGAACTGTATCACTGTGTTACAATGATGCACCTTCTATAAAAATTGGAACATTTCTTGAAATATGATTTTCATTAATACTAATTGATTTCTGCAAGAATGTATTTTTATGTAAATATGCATACATGTGTTCATTTTTTAAGCATTTCTATAATATTTCCCCGAGCATGAATGCATATTCATAGGAATAACCCAGATTTAAATTTTGGTAGTTTGTTTTATTCATATATGAAGGGCATAGGGAAAGAACCAGGTAAGTCACATTTTTATCGGAATGCAGTTTGAGATGTACTTAGATCTCCATGGAAAGCACTGTTGTTTAGAAGTGTTAAAAAGTAACATATACCGGTTAGATACAGGTTTATTCATCTCCAAATTTTGGCATATAGGTAAGGGATATCGATGTTTTAAAGGTTTCAAGGAAAAAGTGACTTACTGTTTTTTTCTTAAACCCTTCATATGTAATATTAAGTAGGCGCATGAAATAAATTATGCTAGATATTATTATATTACTATTATTATTATTATTATTATTATTATTATTATTATTATTATTATTATTGGAAAGTACTTGTCTAAAAGTTTTCAAACAAATAAAGGATTACCACAGGGATGCTGTATATCTCCAACATTATATAAGATTTATACTAAAAAACCTATTGAAGAATGGAAAAAGAAATGTAAACCGATGGGAATACCACTAGATGATAATTCAACAATATATACACTCCAGTTTGCAGATGACCAATTGATATGGGCTCAAGAATTTGAAGATATAAAATACCTCACTAGAAAATTAATACAAGAATATAGTTTATGTGGTTTAAAGATCAATATGGATAAATCTAGATATATGACAATAGGGGATCTTCCTCAAGATTTATTGCTAGAAGAAGATTTAGGGACAATTAAACACACTGAAGAATATACGTATTTGGGAATTAAAATTACTAAAGATGGAAAACAAGAAACAGAGATAAGAAACAGGATCAATATAGGAAAGTATGCTATATCTGCCCTAAATGGAATAGTATGGGACAAACATATCTTCAAATAAACAAAAAAAAACTATTTTTAATACAATAATCAGAAGCATTATTACCTATGGAGCTGATGTGTGGGCTTTAAATGCACAAATGAAAAAAAAAATTGTTCGCCACTGAAATGGACTACTGGAGACGTGTTGCAAGAATATCCAGGAAGGATAAAATCAGAAATTCATATATAAAAGAAAAAATTCAGGTACAATATTCAATATTAGATTTTATAAAGAAGAAACAATTAGATTGGTACGGACACATTAGAAGAATGGAAGAAGGAAGACTACCGAAGATAATCATGGATTGGGAACCACAGGGAAGGAAAAAGAAGGGTAGACCAACTATTACGTGGATTCAGGGAATCAATGAAGCTAAGAGGGAATGGGAAATAGAAGAAGATATATGGATAAACAGACATGAATGGAAAAATGTGTTGAAACAAATGTGTAGTTAACTGTGAACATGGGTACCGGAAAAATGTATATTCATTGTAAAAGCCGGAATAATAAAAACAAAATATTATTATTATTATTATTATTATTATTATTATTATTATTATTATTATTATTATTATTATTATTATTATTTTATTATTTTAGTACTTGAGAGAGTAGATTAATGATGTTGAAATGAATGAAAAAATTAGAAACATCAGAGAATTATATCAAGGAATTAGGATAGAGAAGGAAGGGCTTCAGGCTAGAACCAACATAATTAGAAATGAAAATGGAGATATGATTGCAGATTCTAGGAGTACATTAGATAGATGGAAGAGTTACTTTAATCAGCTATTAAATGTAAATACAGAACAGGATATCGAAGTGGTAATTTACAGACAGCAGAAATGATAATCACAGAACCAAGTGCATTAGAGGTTGAAATGGTGATAGAAAAATCAAAGATGTTTAAAGCATCAGGTTCGGATGAGATCCCAGTAGATCTGATAAAATCAGGGGGAGAAAAATTGATGGACACGAGACGTCATTTACTTTGTATGATTTGGGAAAAAGAAGCTCTTCCAAGTGAATGGAAAAAATCTATTATCGTACCAATCTACAAGATAGGAGATAAAACTGATTGCAGCGACTACAAGGGCATCTCATTACTCCCAACTTCGTGCAAAATCGTAACAAATATATTAGTAAGCAGACTAACCCCTATAATGATGACATCCAAGGATATTATCAATGTGGATTTAGAAGAAACATGTCTACAACAGATTGGATTTTACGTATAAAACAGATTTTAGAAAATAAATGGAAATATAATGACATTATACATAAACTATAATTATATAGACTTCAAAAGCCATACGATTCAGTTAAGAGGGAGAAGTTATACAGTATCCTTGTGGAGTTCGAAATTCTTAAAAATTAGCAGAACAGTTTTTGGATATTTTTGAAATCCACAATGGGTTAAAGCAAGGAGATGCACTATCTCCTCTACTACTCAATTTTGTATTTGAGCATGCCATCAAATATTTGGAGAATGAAGAAGGCCTACAAATCAATTATATTAATAGGCTGTTAGTTTATGCTGATGATGTAGTATTATTGAGTGATAACGAGGAGATAGTGACAACAAGCACGCTCATTTGAGTAACACTAAGAAATTGGGACTGGAAGTAAACATCAATACAACTAAATATGTGTTCACTCATATAAATGCGTTATATGATGGAAATGGACAGCTAATGGCGAATGAAGGAAATGTTGAAGAAATAGCTGATTTCAAGTAGGCCTATCTAGGAACAATAATTAAAAATGGGAATGCGATGCACAAAGAAATCAAACATAGGCTCAATTCTGGAAAACATGCTATTAAGCATTACAGGTACTGTTCTCGTTCCATCTCCTTTCAAAAAACGCTAAACTGAAAATATATAAACCAGTTATTCTATCAGTTATTTTATACGGATATGAAACATGGACTCTCACTTTAAGGGAGGAGAGAAGATTGCGAGTATTTGAGAATAAAGTTCTTAGGACATTTTTTGGGCCAAGAAGAAATGAACAGACTGGTGAATGGAGAAAGCTCGTAATAGTGAGCTACATGGTCTTTATAGGAAGCCAGATATAATGAGAAGAGTAAAGTATCGTAGACTGCGATGGGCAGGACACGTGGCATGTATGGGGGATGAAAGAGGTGCATGGAAACTTCTTGTAGGAAAACCAGAGGGAAAACGCCCAGTTGGTAGACCAAGAATGAGGTGGGATAATAACGTTGTCCATGATTTCATGGAAGTATTGTACAGAGGATGATTGGAAAATATTAGCTCAGGATAGGGATGTATAGAGAGCTTAAGTCAGCGCCGCTATGAACCTATGGGTTCGATAGAGCCAGTGATTTAATTAGTTAATATTATTATGATTATTATTATTATTATTATTAATCATATTCCATCCATAGTAATTCTGCCCTAGGACAGGTCCTTCACTTCAATCATAGCATTTTTATGCTATGCTTCCAGATTTACTAGGGA